>JASVEL010003234.1:0-547500 GCA_032618575.1 Nicotiana noctiflora
AGACAGCGGAGATGGCTTGAGTTGCTTAAGGATTATGACATTACTATTTTATATCATCCGGGGAAGGCCAATGTAGTGGCCGATGCTTTGAACCGGAAGGCGGTCAGTATAGGGAGCTTGGCATATATTCCAGCTGAGGAGAGGCCGTTTGCAGTTGACGTCCAGGCTTTGGCCAATCGGATGGTGAGGTTAGACATTTCAGAGCTAGTTGGGTGTTGGCTTATATGGTTTCTCGGTCTTGCTTGTATGACCGCATTAGAGAGCGCCAATACGATCCGCATTTGCTTGCCCTTAAATATAGGGTGCATCATGATGATGATAGATATGTGACTCTTGATGATGATGGCATGTTGAGAATGCATGGCCGGATTTGCATGCCCAATGTTGATGGGCTTTGGGGGTTGATATTAGAGGAGGCTCACAGCTTGCAGTATTCCATTCATCCGGGTGCCGCGAAGATGTATCAGGATTTAAGGCAGCTCTATTGGTGGAGGATAATGAAGAAAGATATTGTGAGTTATGTGGCTCGATGTCTCAATTGTCAGCAGGTCAAATATGATCATCAGAGGCCCGATGGTGTACTTCAGCAGATGGATATTCCAGAGTGGAAGTGGGAGAGGATTACTATGGATTTTGTGAGTGGTGTCCCTCGTACCTCGAGGAATTTTGATTCGATTTGGGTGATTGTGGATCGGCTGACCAAGTCTGTGCACTTCATTCCGGTGTGTACTACCTATGCTTCGGAGCGGCTGGCGGGGATTTTCATCCGAGATATTGTCTAGTTGCATGGGGTCCCAATTTCTATTATCCCAGATAAGGGTAATCCGTTTACTTCCCAGTTTTGGAGGACTTTTTAGTGGGAGTTGGGTACATAGGTGGAGCTGAGCATAGCATTTCATCCTCAAACGGACGGGAAATCCAAACGTACTATTCAAATGTTGGAGGACATGTTGCGTGCCCGTGCTATTGATTTTGGAGGTTCTTGGGATGAGTTCTTGCCACATGTAGAGTTTGCTTACAATAACAACTATCAATCCAGTATTCCGATGGCATCGTATGAGGCCTTATATGGGAGACGGTGTAATCTCTAGTTGGTTGGTTTGAGCCCAGCGAGGCTAGGCTATTAGGGACAGAGTTGGTCCAGGATGCCTTAGAAAAGGTGAAAGTTATCTAGGAGAGACTTCGTATAGCTCAATTGCATCAGAAGAGTTATGCAGACCGAAAGGTTCGAGATGTATCTTATATGGTGGGCGCGAAGGTCTTTTTGAAAGTTACACCCATGAAATGTGTCATGAGGTTTAGGAAGAAAGGGAAGCTGAGTTCGCGGTTCATTGAGCCTTTTGAGATACTTAGGAGGATTGGGGATGTGGCATATATGCTTGCTTTTCCACCTAACTTGTCAGGGGTTCATCCGGTATTCCATGTTTCTATGCTTCGGAAGTATGTTGAGGACCCTTCTCATGTGTTAGAATTTAGCACGGTTCATTTGGATGATTATATGACCTATGATGTGTGGAGCTAGTGGCTATTTTGGGTCGTCAGGTTCGAAAGTTGAGATCAAAGGATATACCTTCGGTGAAGGTGCAGTGAAGAGCTCGGCCTGTGGAAGAGGCTACTTGGGAGACCGAGTAGGAGATGCGGAACATATATCCTAACCTATTTGAGACTTCAGGTATGTTTCTTGACACGCTCGAGGACGAGTATTTGTTTTACTTGGGGAGGATGTGACGACCCGGACTGCCGTCACGTGAGTTAATGCCTTGTTTCCCTCATCTTATGTTCCTCTATGCTTCATTAGCGGTATTTGAGGAAATCGTGTCGAATTGGATAAGTTTTAGATGGAAATGAGACCCCTAGTCTCTTTAACGAAAGCTTGTGTTGGAAAAGTCAATTGAAAGTTGACTATTTAGTTAGAGGGCTCGGATGTGATTCTGGTGATTCGGTTAGCTTCGTGGGATGATTTGTGACTTAGGAGTGTGATCGAAATTGATTTTGGAGGTCCAGTGTATAATTAGGCTTGAATTGGTGAAGTTAGTATTTTGGTGAATCCCGGTTGGTAGGTGAGATTTTGATCCGAGGGTCGGAATGGAATTCCGATAGTTGCAGTAGCTTTGTTAGGTGATTTTGGTTGTGTGTGCACAATTTCAGGTCATTCAAAGGTGTTTTACTTGGGTTTTTGATCGAAAGTGATGTTATAAATGTCAATACCACACAAAGGGGGGGGGGGTGATATGTGTGGTACATAATTTTCGCGTTAGAAGAACCTGGTTCTTCTAAGTGTTGTCACACCTCCCTTTTTACTATCTTTTTTAATTTTCCAAATAAGGAGAATAAGGTATACCTCGCTAATTATAAATACCCCGGGAAGGGATATAATAACAACGAGGAAAGAGTTTTTCCAATTTAAGGACGATCAGTTCGGGATTTTATTTAAAACTTTAGAGTCACCACTTGGGAAAATAATGGTGTCCCAAGTCACCGGTTAATCCCGAATCCGAGGAAGTTTACTCTGTTTAACAGTCCGCGCAACAAAAAATCTGGATAAGAAATTCTGTTAACCCGGGAGAAGGTGTTAGGTACTCCCGGATTCCGTGGTTTTAGCACGGTCGCTTAACTATCATTCTTGATTTTACTGATTTCACTATATGCTTTTTACAATGTGTGCATGTTTCACTTTTAATATTTTATGACTTGCGACGTCGCGAGAACGTATTTCGAGTCACACCACAACCAGTACGCCTGTGACTTTTAACACGTTTCGACTTCGCCGAGATTTAAGATTTGAGTCACATTAAATGTGCACTAATATTAGGAAGGTATATTTTAAAATCGTGCCTATATCTCCTAACGACTTATTACTCTTTTGGAAAGACTGTGGAATTTTCTAACGGCCTTCCCGAATTTATCACATTATTATTACTTATGTGGGGGCCCCGCTTATTCGTTTTCATACGAGGCTCGTCCCATTCGATTTTTATAGTCCAATCCTAATGAATAACTATATTTTCTACTATTGGTTTTTCCTTAGTCATTTTTAATTATGTTATAATTTCCAAAAATATATCGAGGCCCTATCATTTATATCTCCAGGCCTGGACATTTAAGGCTCAAATTCAGTAGACCAGCTTTTGTATCTGGGTTTCAGAAACCCAGAATATGCTGAAGTCGTTATTCAGAAGCCGAATTATAAGCCGAATTAGATCCAGGCCTACGTCGTTCTTCAGGACCAGACCAAACGAGAGAAAGAGAAGGCAACAGAATCGATAATTCGTAATATACGTAAAGACTTGAAGTCAAAAGAAGAATTAACTCAAATTGTATTTATTTCTGAAAGTGAAACAGGAATACTGAATTAACTATATCAAATCTAAATTACCATTATATAACACTATTGTATTTGAATAACAGACTGCCTTTTGTTTTATATTTTTTATCAACTATTTTTAACTACTGAAACAGGATAAATATTGATTAAAAGTAACAGAGTATTACTTAACTATGTAAAACAAGATTATTATTTAACATGTTACTAATTACGACTCAACTTTTCTAATTGTAATTATCAAATGTCAATTGTAATTCAAATAGTAGGCTGATTATGTAACTATTTCGATCAGTCATATAGTTCTTAACTACTGATTTTTAACTTATGCAACTTACAGTTGTTATTGAACTCTGAAAATGAAGAGATAGGCTAAAGCTAAGTAATGATCTCATTCTAATTCGTATAATTACTATTGTTATATGCATGTTACGAATCAGTTTTTAAAGCTATGTGAGTTAGTTTAAACTAATTAACCTATTTTTTAAACTAAGATAAGTGATTACGGTTACTTCTATTCTAATCTACATCCTATCTATTACATGACCATTAGCGTCACTTCATGCTACACATGTATCAATTATACAACCATTTCCTATTGAATTAGAACTGATCTACTTATACGATAAAATAAGAACATAGAAAATATAATAGAAACAGTCTTCTAAGATCAACTCATATAATTTAGTTCTTCCAATCAACTGCAATTACATTGCTTGAATAGTAGTTGTGTACCCGATTCAGCAAAAGATCTATGAGTCTAAGGTTGCAAATGAGGAAGGATAGCAATGAATCACAACAGCAAAACACAGCAGCAGAATTGAATCAACAGTACAAGCACATCAATCACAATTGAATCAACACAGTCGAACATAGCTTTCAAGTTCAGCAAATAGCAATCCAATAGCAAACTTGAAGAAACCCAATAGAATCCAGCAAATAAGAGTAATAGAGAACTCTAATTGAGCTTTAGAACTATGCTCGACCAATACCCAACAATTACTCTTAGAATATGATAGTTTTTCTCTTAATTTTTAGAAGTTTTCTCTGAATTCTAAAAATCCAGCCCTTATTCAGGCTTAATTACAACCTATTTATACGTGTGAGTGGTGAAATTTTGAGGGAGAAATTCAAAAATCTTATTCCCAAGTCCCTCCCCTTAATTCGTTTATTTATTACAATGTGGTACTCATTTTCAGATTCAAAATGCCTTCCAGCCCTTGCAGGAAGGTTCTAGGGGGATCTTTTGGCTTCTATTAGGGGCCTATTACTATAGTACCCTCACTTGCTAAGGTTTTTAACAATTAAGCCTTTTTGTTGAGTCTATTTTACCCTTTGTTTTGTGCATTATTGCGGAAATACTAGGCCTGAATGTCTGATTTATCCCTATTGGCTCTATTAAATCAACAATTATGCCATTTTCATTCCTTTTTATACCCCTGCTATTATCTATTATTTACCCGACTTGTCCAAGGTCTGGGTGTACAGGTTTCATGTATTATTTAACTGTTGGCCAGTTATTACAAGTCATTTAAGACTTAGCCAAATTCAAACCTTGATTTCTTTGAATTTTAACCTCTTTTAAGAGGTAACCTTTTATTATTGTTTATTAAGTTGAATTGCAGGATTAGCCTGCTTATTTCCTAAGTCTAAGACTTTACAGCATTAACCAGTCCAGTGTTTGGACTTAACTTTGCAAAATTAGTCATTTCTTATTATCCAGAGAATAGCCATTTTTAGACTTGGCATTAAGCTTTCATAACTAGCCATTTAGACTTAGGCTCAGTATTACAGAGTTGGCCAGTTTCAGAATTAGCCACTGTTTAAACTATTTAATTTGTAGCCATTTTTAGATCATTTTTCAATTTTAGCCAATTAACATACTTTCAACATTAGCCATTTATCTAATCAACTATCTATTACAGCTATAACCAATACCCCTAAAGCATAATAGGACTAATTATAGTCTAAAACATGAATTCATCACAAATACAGCCTACTTATATCAATTTTCACACATAGCCACAATCAGAAATCATTTATCATTTAATCAAAACTTAGAGAGAAATTTGATAATGGTTGAATTTCAATTAAACAACTCATAACTCAGATTCAAGCATAACTAACAAATCTAACATAAGGAAACATACCCAGAATACGTTCATGCTTAGACTTATAAGAAACCCTAAAAGGCTCAAGTATACTAGTCAAGTATAATAAACCAGATTGATAACAGACTAGTGATAGCAAGTTTATTAAACTTAGAATATCAGAAGATGAACAAGAAACATATAAGAGGTAAAAATAATCAGATGATAGAAGTAAAGAGATTCTAATAACTAGTCATGCAAACATACTAATTACGACTAATAAAAGAAACAAAATAATCATAGAAATCATGCTAATCAATCAAAAACAGAAAAAAAAAACAAGGGATGAGGACTTAGCTCGCAGGAACGGTCTCCTGAGCTTCCTCATCCTTTTCTATCTTTTCTTTTTTTCCTTTTCTTGTTTATTTTCCTTTTCTTGTTTCTTGTTTTTTTTTCAGACTTCAAAGATTTGAAGTCTTTATTTTCCGATTTTCTTGAATCAGATGGTTTTCTTGGGTATTTTGGTAGAGAAAAGTGTTTAGAGGACATATGGGGTGTGTTTTGGGGTGGGTGATGTCGGGTGGTTCGCCGGAGTTAGGGTTACGGTGGATTAAATTTGAAGATTCGAGGGGTTCCAGTGAGATTCGAAGGAAATCATTCATGTGAGGATAAAGATCCCCTCATGGTGGTTGTATGGTGTAAATCTGGAAGGCTATTTCATGGGTTAGTGGTCACCGGAGAAAAATTCCGGTGGCCGTAGTTTCAAGAACAAAGGGTTTCTGGGTTTTTCTTTAAGGTTTAAGGTGGCTTTGTGTAAAGAAGGAAGATGAGGAAGGTTTTAGGGTTAGGAGTGGCCGGAGATGGCCATGGAAACCGGCCAGTCTCCATGGTCGGAAACGGAGAAGAAGGGGTGAAGAAGAAAGGGTTATGGCGGCTAGGGTTTTGTAACATATGAAATGGCTGGTCTCTATAGAGACCATGACTAATATACTTTTAATGGCTTGGTTGATCCTGGACCTTGGATCATCCTTGATCAATGGCCAGGATCTAAAGTTCCTATAAGCGTTACATGGAGATGGTTTTGTCTCCGTTAGATTACTCTAAATGGACGGCCAAGATTCACCTGATGAAGCTGTGTCGTTTGATTTAATTTCAGAGATTCAAAATGGACCATTTGATTAAATACATGGACGACTTGGATTAATCTTACCAAATTTGGACCGGGCAGATCAATCTTCTGGGCTGATACATTTTGGGCTCTAATATTTGGCCTAGTTTATTGTATTTTGTGTATTTTTTTATGTATTTTAATTATTTTTATGCATTTTTCTTGTTGTATTTTATTTTCACTTTTTTTTTATTATATTCTTTTTCAATTATTAATTCTCTATTACTTTCCTGTTTTCTCTATTTTTTTTGGTATTTCTTGACATTTTTTGCTATTTTTCTTTAATTTCCGATAGTATTTGTATTTTTGTTGATTTTTCTTTTAATTCCTTTATTTTGTGACATTTTATCATTAAACTATTTTAATTTTCAATTTTAATTTCTAATTGTTTCAATCATACACATACACTTTATTTCAATCAAACATATAATTGAAAACAAAAATATTATTTATTTTAATTTTGGAATGTTATTGCCTAGGGCAAAAATCACGTGCTCATAGCTGCCCCTCTTTGCTCGGGAACACGAAGAGTTTCAGTGCAAAGACAAGTGAGCAGAATGAGTGATTTTTGCCCACTAGCATATTCCGTGAGAAGCATTTTGAAAAACCTTTTGACCGCACCCTGCCTCAGAGGTTGCCTACATATCCTGGGCTAAACAAGAATGAGGTCAGTGTAGTTCGGGAAGGTCTGGTAGTTTGAAACTACCAAGACTTTACTACTGCTATTGCTATTGCGATTATCACTGATTTACTCCTTATTACACCAAGGATAAAATGAAAAATGAAGAAGTTATTCTAAGCTATAATCCTATAAATTACAATGATTCTTATCTACTTTTGTCTCTTATTCTTCCTTGTTTTTCTTGATTTTCCATCTCTTATGCTATCATCTTTCTTTTTTCGTTGATTTTTGATTTTATTTCTCTTGCCTCTGATATATTGCTTCTTTCCTTTCGGTGTGACTTCCAATTGTACTCCCTGCTTTCGGGTTGGTACCTGCTTAAAACAAAACAAAACAACAAAACTTTTCCTCTGCCCTAGTGTGGGCTTTTCTCATGTTATGGTGTTACTCATGTTAGATAAAAACAAATAAAAATTGCAGAAATGTATTCCCTTGTTATACAGGTTGGCGCCTGAACAGAAATTAAAATTGCAGAAATGTATTCCCTTGTTATACAGGTGGGCGCCTGAAGAGAAATTAAAATTGCAGAAATGCATTCCCTTATTATACAGGTGGGCGCCTGAATAGAAATTAAAATTGTAGAAATGTATTCCCTTGTTATACAGGTGGGCGCCTGATGCATGAAAATGAAATGCAGAAAATATTCCCTTGTTATCCAGGTGGGCGCCTGATGCGTGATTGAAATGCAAAAAATATTCCCTTATTATCCAGGTGGGCGCCTGATGCATGAAAATGAAATGCAGAAAATATTCCCTTATTATCCAGGTGGGCGCCTGATGCATGAAAATGAAATGCAAAAAATATTCCCTCAGTTTGATAACTAGGGTATGTGTTTTGAAAAGACAATACCTTTTTGTTGTTTTTGGGTAATTTTCTTGCTTGACTGAGTGAGTCCTCCTCTACGGATTCCTCTTTTTATTGTTGTACTTCTTTTTTTGTGTGTTTTTCTTCTTCCACATTGGTCATATTCACTTTAAAGTGATTAGTGAAAATTTGAATTTTTTTGTTCCTGTCTACAACAGAAAACAATGTTATTAGTTATAAATGCTGGCAACTGGCATTTTGCCGACTTCGCTTCCGTTGCCTGCCTCCTCATATTTTATTCTGCTATGCAGTCTTTTGCCAGATTTCCTCTGTAATCTCCTTTTTTATTTCTTTTGTTTCTGTTCATTTTCTTTGGCTCTGATTGCCATCCTGCTTTATTTGCTTTTTCTCTCTCTTTTTCTCTTTTTTTTTTCTGACCCAGCGTTATTACACCTCTCAACATGAGAAGCTGGTAATTAGCCTTCAATGGGAAAATTGGTTTTTTAATCAATGAAGTGCAGAAAAATATGAAAAATGGGTAAGGTTAATTTGGAGTAAAGACAAAACTTATCTGGGTATGACGGCTGATTCCTCTAACCATGCCATGTATTTAAACTTCGACCGAGTCTGTAAAATCGAATTGTCATTATCTCAACTCCAACTTTCTTTTAACCCAACCCAATCTTGTTTTTGTTGTTTTTCTTTTTCCTCAAAATAGTCCTCACAATCGCCTTACGGTGCCGGTTAAGGTTTTTACGGATAAGACTCTCTCATTTATTTCTTTCAATCTTACCGTCGCCTTACAATGCTGGTTAAGATTTTCACTGATAAGACTGTCTCATTTTTATTCTCTCAGTCTTGCAATCTCCTCATGGTGCCGGTTAAGGTTTTCACCGATGAGACTCTCTCATTTTTTTATTTCTTCATTTTTGTTCTTTTGTCTTCTGAACCACCGGTATTGTCCATGCCATGTTTTTCTTATTCTCATTGTATTGTCATTTTCTTGAAATTGATTAGAAGGTCTTTCTTTGAACTGTACTGTGGCTTTTGGATGGGTTCAGCAAGAAGAGCATAAAAGGCTCAAAAATTTATGAGGGTTCAAAAATATTTACAACTCTCGGAATCATAAACATAACTTCTGCCCAGTTTCAATATGTGGGGGAATTTTGGATTTTTCCTTTATTGTGACTGAACCTCAGTGAGGCTGCCTACGTACCCTTTCGGGATCAAGTCAAATGTAGTTCAAACTACGTCTGTATTCATTGTTTCATTTTGACTTTTCCCGAATTTCTTTTGTCTTTTGTATGCATTTTCTTTTGTTTACATTTTGCTTTTTCTCTTTTTTTTTGTTTCTTTTTTTTCTTCATCATTTTCCATTTTTTTTTCATTTTTCCATTTTTCTCTTGCATCATGAAAAATTCCGAGAGAGGGATGTGAAAGAATAGAACAAATAAGGCTCAACGAGGATGTCAATGGATAAAGTGTTTGGATAGAGAATAAAATGTCTTCATCATTTCAATTCCAAAATCATTACAAATACAATTATACAAATGAAAAGGAATCATACATAATATCTCTTGACTACATCTGAATTGATAGCAGTCTCTACACACTTTCCTTCAACATCTGTCAGATATAGGGCTCCATTAGATAATACACGTGATATCATGAACAGTCCTTGCCAATTTAGTATAAATTTGCCTTTTGCTTCAGCCCAATGTGGCAGAATACGCCTTAATACCAATTGTCCCACTTCAAATTTCCGAGGACATACCTTATTATTGAATGCTCTAGCCATTCTCCGCTGATATAATTGCAAATGGCAAACCGCTGCTAACCTCTTTTCGTCAATTAAATTCAATTGTTCCAACCGGGCTTTTACCCATTCATCATCGTCGATTTCAGCTTCAGCTATGATTCTAAGAGATGGTATCTTAATTTCTGCGGGTATAACAGCCTCTGTTCCATATAACAATGAATAGGGTGTGGCACCGATCGAAGTACGTACGGTTGTACGATAACCCATAAGAGCGAAAGGTAACTTTTCATGCCATTGCCTTGACTCTTCTACCATTTTCTGAGAATCTTCTTTATATTCTTATTCGCAGCTTCTACCGCTCCATTCGCTTTGGGCCTGTAAGGTGTAGAGTTACGATGCAGGATTTTGAATCTTTGACATGCTTCTGCCATGAGGTGACTATTCAGATTTTCACCGTTGTCTGTGATAATTACTTTAGAAATTCCGAAGCGGCATATGATATTTTCATGCACGAAATCCACCACCGCCTTCTTTGTCACTGCCTTGAATGTCTTCGCCTCCACCCATTTGGTGAAATAATCAATCGCGACCAAGATAAATCTGTGTCCATTAGATGTTGCAAGATCTATTGGTCCGATGACATCCATGACCCAGGCAACGAATGGCCAAGGTGCAGACATTGTATGCAATTCATAGGGTGGAGAGTGAATCAAATCTCCATGTACTTGACATTGATGGCATTTCCTCACATATCTGATACAATCACGCTCTATGGTGAGCCAGTAATATCATGCTCTCAATATTGTCATTTCTAGAATGTATCCACTCATATGAGGTCCGCAAGCTCCCGCATGTACCTCAGTCATAATTGTGTCAGCTTGTTGTGCATCTATGCATCTCAATAGCCCCAAATCTGGTGTTCTTTTATATACAGCTCCTCCACTGAGGAAAAATCCATTTTCCAATCGTCTTATAGACCTCTTTTGATCTCCAGTGGCTTGTTCTGGGTACTTCCCTATCTTCAAGCATTCTTTGATATCATGATACCACAGTTCTCCATCAAGTTCTTCTTCCACACAAAACAATAAGCATTTTGATCACGCACATGTATCTGTAATAGATCTACATAAGCCTTATCTGTATGATGCAATATGAAGGATAATGTGGCCAGAGCATCTGCTACTTCATTGTGCATTCTTGGGATGTTTTTGAACTCTATAGATTGAAATCTCTAGGATAGTTCATGTAGACATTGTCGATAAGGTATCAACTTTAAATCTCTTGTCTCCCATTCTCCTTGAATCTGATTTATCAAGAGATCCGAGTCACCCATGACCAAAATCTCTTGAACCCCATATCTATTGCCATCCTCAACCCCAATATGCATGCTTCATATTCAGCCATATTGTTGGTGCAGAAAAATCGAAGCTGAGCGGTAACGGGATAATGATGACCTGTTTCTGAAATAAGTACTGCTCCAATTCCCACTCCCTTACTGTTGACGGCTCCGTCGAAGTACATTCTCCAACCTGGCTTATCATCTTGATCTACTTCTTCAACATTCATTGCTTCCTCATCCGGAAAATATGTTTTTAGCGGCTCATATTTATCATCCACTGGGTTCTCTACTAGATGATCTGCAACTGCTTGCGCCTTCATTGCCGTATGTGTTACATAGATGATGTCAAATTATGTGAGCAGAATCTTCCATTTAGCAAGTCTTCCTGTAGGTATGGGCTTCTGAAATATATACTTCAATGGGTCCAACCGTGATATCAAATATGTAGTATAAGCTGATAGGTAATGTTTCAGTTTCTGATCAACCCAGGTTAGTGCACAACACATTCTTTCCAACTGAGTATATTTAACCTCATAAAATGTGAAATTTTTATTAAGGTAATATATCGCCTACTCTTTCTTTCCCGTCTCGTCATGCTGCCCTAGTACGCAACCGAAAGAATTGTCTAGCACAGTCAAATACAAGATTAGAGGTCTTCCTGATTCCGGAGGAACTAATACTGGAGGATTGGCCAAATATTATTTAATCTTATCAAAGGCCTCTTGGCATTCATCAGTCCAATTTACCGCAACATCTTTCTTTAACAGTTTGAAAATAGGCTCACATGTTGCCGTCAACTGAGCAATGAACCTGCTGATATAGTTCAACCTGCCTAATAGACTCATCACTTATTTCTTATTATTCGGCGGAGGCAAATTATGGATTTCTTTTATCTTTGATGGATCCAATTCGATGCCACGCCGACTTACTATAAACCCCAGTAACTTTCCTGAAGGCACCCCAAAAGCACACTTTACTGGATTGAGCTTGAGATTATATCTTCGGAGTCTCTGGAAAAACTTCCTCAAATCTTTGACATGGTCACATTGCCTTTTGGACTTAATGATGACATCGTCCACATATACTTCTATCTCTTGGTGCATCATGTCATGAAACATAGTGGTCATCGCCCTCATATATGTGGCCCCGAAATTCTTCAACCCAAACGGCATCACCCTGTAACAATATGTTCCCCAAGGTGATAAAGGCTATCTTTTCTACATTTTCTTCGTCCATCAGGATCTGATGATAAACCGCATAACAATCTACAAAAGAGCCAATTTCATGCTTGGCACAATTGTCAATCAGTATATGGATATTTCGCAATGGAAAATCATCCTTTGGACTAGCCTTATTAAGGTCCCTGTAGTCAACACACACCCTGGCTTTTCCATCCTTCTTCAGAACTGGCACAACATTAGCTAACTATGTGGGATATTTAGTGACCCGTATGACCTTCGTCTCGAATTGCTTGTTAACTTCTTCTTTTATTTTCACACTGATGTCCGTTTTAAACTTTCTTAGCTTCTATTTTACCGGCCGACATTTTGGATAAATGGGCAATTTATGTACCACCAGATCAGTGCTGAGTCCGAGCATATCATCATAGGACCAAGAAAATATGTCCTTGTACTTATGTAACAACTTGATTAGATCTTCTCTGAGGGAAGCCTCTAAATGGACACTGATTTTTGTTTCCCAGACATTATCCTCACTCCCCAGATTAATAGATTCTGTCTCGTTTAAGTTCGGTTTGGGTTTTTCCTCATATTGATTCAAATCTTTACTGATTTCCTCTAGTATTTCCTCATCCTCATATTCTTCTTCATGTTCACTTTCAATTTCCTATATAATTATTCGATTATCAAGACTGGACCGGGAATCCTTCATGCATGACATATCATTGGAATCAGCAAATATTGAACACAACTCCCTCCTGATCGGAAGAGGAGTAGCTTCCCAGTTATTAAGCGCAATGCTGGGTCCCACGAACTGAACATCCATTTTACTCGTTCCCTCACCCATATCCAACATATTCACATCTTCAAATATCATCTCGAACCTTGCTAGGAGCTCCGTATCCGGTCTTATTTCAGCATAACTTGGCATAACAGTCGCCAAATGTCTTCATGTACCAGGCCTAGTAAAGGAATCAGATAGTTTTGGAATAGGTTTTGGGAGGGACCAACTTTTCTTCTTCATTTTCTTGGCTCTTTGGATGTCGTCAACAATAGGCTTAAAACCCAAGCCAAAAGTGTCATTACCTCTTGGCAAGTGGATTGGTTGTGTTATACCTTGTAGAGTTACCCCCAAACCTTTCCGCGGTGCAAACCCATTTCTTATCATTTCCTTAGCTACAATTACTGTTGTACGAGCCACTATAGGAATCAGCATGTTCTCCCTTTTGGATATTTTATTAACCACCACAGCATCCATGACTTGATATACCCACGGGCCCTTATCCCCTTCAGTTTCTTCGAACGGTGTTATAGTGTTGCAGACATCATCATATCTATGCACTACGATCTTCTGTTGTTCCCATTCAAATTTCACTATCTGATGCAAAGAGGATAGTATAGCATTCGCCGTGTGGATCCACGGACATCCCAACAACAGATTGTAAGAAACAGCAACATCTAGCACTTGAAACTCCATAGTGAAGTCCACCGGTCCGATAGTAATTTCCAACACATTGTCCCCTATAGTATTCTTGCCTCCTCCATCAAAGCCCCGTACACACACATTGTTTCGATGAATTCTATCAGGATTGACTTTCAGCTTTCCCAAGGTTGAGAGTGGGCAAATGTTGACACTTGACCCGTTGTCCACCAGAACACGGGTAACCACAGATTCTTCACACTTGACTGTGAGATATAGTGCTTTGTTATGCTCCGTTCCTTTAAGTGGCAATTCATTATCTGAAAATGTTATCTTGTTTGTCTCAAAGATCATATTTGTGATTTTCTCAAGATGGCATACTAAAATTTTCTCGGGCACATGTGCTTCGTTCAGAATTTTCATCAACGCCTTCCTGTGCTCATCAGAATGGATTAGCAATGATAACAATGAAATCTGTGCAGGCATTTTTCTCAATTGCTCCACTATTGAATAGTCTTGAGCCTTCATCTTTTTCAAGAACTCTTCCGCTTCTTCTTCAGTAACTGCCTTCTTCACATGATTCGGGTTCTCCTTTACCACTTTTGTCATTCTTAACTCTTCTGGGGCAAAGCATCGCCCGGAGCGAGTTAGGCCATGTGTTTCATTGACTTCTCCTTTAACCTCCTTCCCCTTGTATATCACTGTAACTTTATTATAGTTCCATGGTATGGCCTTAGTGTTTACAACTGGCATTTGTACCACCGGTTTGATAGCCACAGGTTCCACATAAGTCTCCCTTTACGGTCAACAAATGCTTGGCTCCTGGCACTACTACTTTTACGGGCTCGACCACTGATGGCTTCTTTGTTGGAAATTCAGTTGATACTTTCTCTTTCTCAACCTCTCCTTCCACTTTGCTATTAGCTTTTATCATCATCACTGATTGAGAAGGTTTCTTACTGCTCTCTCCCTGTTCCAACTCTATCATGTGCGTATCATGATGGGCTGGCAATGAGTTCTGTGTGATATTGGGAGTTTTCGGGGCCTGCACCTTGATCCTCCTGGTATCAATAAAGCTCCTGTATGGCAGACTTTAAATGCCAACACTTTTCTGTATCATGTCCTAGTGCCCCGGAACAATATTCACATCGGACTGATTGGTCAAGGTTTCTGGGTGGTGGGTTTGGAATTTTTGGCTCAATAAGGGTTAGCATCCTTAGCTCCCTCAGGCGTTGAAAACGACTGGTATATGGCGGTGGGTAATGTTGAGCATGTGGGACGGAAAAATGTGGAGTGGTAGGAGGATAATATGGTGGAGGTGGGTTATAGGATGCTGGTGGATATGGTTGGTATGGACGAGGTGGATGATGATATGTATTTGGGCCCCGAGACCATGATCTACTTTCGACAAACGCAACTTCCTCCTTCTTCTTTTTGCCAATTGATCCCCCAGTTCCGGTTTGTATTGCCTGGTTCATGGCCTTAATAGCCGAATAACTCATGATCTTATTTGTTATTAGTCCCTCTTCTACGAAGCTTCCCATTTTCACCACCTCATTGAAAGTTTTTCCAATTGCCGATACCAGGTGACCATAGTAAGTTGGCTCTAAAGCGTGTAGAAAGCAGTCCACCATTTTTGTTTCCTTCATGGGAGGGTCTACCCGTGCAGCTTGTTCCCTCCATCTAAACCCTTACTCCCGAAAACTTTCCCCGGGTTTCTTCTCCATTTTTGTTAGTGACGGCCTGTCTGGAATTATCTCTAGATTGTACTGGAAGTGGTTGGCGAATGATTGAGCTAGGTCATCCCAGACGTACCATCTGGTGTGATCCTGTCGGGTATACCACTCCAGTGTTGAATCGCTCAAGCTCTTACTAAAATAAGCCATCAATAACTCGTCTCTTCCCCCTGCTCCACGCATCTTGCTATAGTAACCCCTTAGATGGGCTACCGGATCCCCATATCCATCGTACATATCAAACTTAGGTAGCTTAAATTCGGCCGGGAGCTGCACCTTTGGAAACAAGCATAAATCTTTATACACGACGCTTACTTGGCCTCCTAGCCCTTGTATGTTACAGAAGGATTGTTCGAGACTTCTCATCTTTCATGCCATCTCTTCTTGTTCCAAATTTCTGACAGGCGTTTCTTCTGTCATATCTATGAGCAGTGTGTAGGAGTCATGTTGCCTAAACGTTGGCTCCGGTGGATAATAATGAGCGTCCTGAACATGGAACACTAGTTCACTGGATGATGTATGTAGAGCGGCAGGTGGTGGTGCCACATATACCGGGACGACCTGAGGTGGTTGTGGTGGGACTTGTTTGGATAGTTGTGGTGGTGCCTGTGAAGTTGTGTTATAGTAATGTTGGTAGTTTGGGTACGTGGAGGATGAGTTCATGGTAGATGACTTAGGATTTGGGTTTGTGGGAGGGACGTATGCTGGATTAGCTGGGTAGGAAGGCAATGGTTGACCCCTAGACCAGGCCTGGTACATCTCCGACATTTGCTGCCTTAGCTTATACATCTCCTATTTCATACCCGCAACGTCTAACTCTTCTTCTTCCTGTATCAGGTCCAAAATGGTAGGTTCAATCTCCTGAGTCATTGCTTTAGTCATAGCTTTTGAACGTGTATTGTAGCTGTGATGTGCCAGAATGCTAGTTGTCAGCTGAAAATCTGATAGTTAGCTCATAAGGGGTAAAATGTAATAATTAGAATCACAACTTTTGCCTTGATCACTATGCATCATCTCGGCATTTATTCCTCCTTGAACCACCATTTTCTTTTCACCTCTGTTTTTCATTGCTTTTCTATTCATTTTTCTTTCTTGTTTTCTTCTTTTTCATTTTTTTTATGTTCGTTTTGTTTTCCGTTCCTACATTTGTATAAAAATGGAAGGAAAATAACAACAATTTTGAATTTTCATTGATACTCAAAACATCAGTTACAAATGATGTTGTACTACAAATGCAAAAGAAATACAAATACAAGATGCATGCCCTACAAATACATTAATGCTCCTAGTGCCCGCGAGACGTCGTTCGGTCTTGCCGCGGGCCTATATGCTAATCCACTTTGGAGTTTATCCAAGTCGGACATTACTTGCTTTACAAAGAACTTTTACTGCTGATGTGAATGTTGATTGGGACATATCTTCACACAACTGGCATTTCCTTGTGATGTACTGAGCAATGTTGACGATTCTTTCTCGGATGACCCCTTTTTCCTGAAGCAGCCTGCTAATCTGTTTGGTGCGAGCGTCTAAGGTTTGTTGGTTCTCATTTTGTAGTTGTTGCAGCACCAATTCTAACCGATCCATATCCATGTAACAATGTTCTCTATCTACTTCAAACTCTTTGGTTAGCTTGCTACTTTTGACTTCGGCTGTAATGACTTTCTTTCTCAATCGAGCTACCTCAACCTTGTGTTCATCTTGTAATTGCTGAACCATTCTAGCTCTTTCCTCAACATTTCTGGCCAGTTGTCTCCAAACCCCGACTAACTCCTTTTCTGCTTTATCAAGATCGAAGCTGTAGTCATTCACTTTGCACCGGAGATTTTCAATTAATTTCTCATCACGGGCTAGGCGAACTGGGGTGTCGGCTATGGTTTTCATTTTTACAATTTGAGCCTTTAAGATTTCTTTCTCTTTTCTCAGCTTCTTCTTTTCTCCCTCATCGGATGTCGCTTGTAAGTCGCTCTCGAATTTGAGGTCTTGGAATTGTTTCTCTAACAAGCTGATTCTGGCTCTACACTCATTTTCTCTGGCCACCCAATCTCTGTACTCCTTAGACTGCTCGGCCAATTCTTGAATGTGAGGCCTTTTCATTGGTCTATCATGCTCGACATCCCGACGATACCATGCAGAAAACCCTGGCGATACTTATCCTTCAGCTCGGTTTCCCACACAAGTGTCTACCTTCAAGCATTGGCATTCATTCCAAATCTGTCGAATCTTTGCTTCCGGGAATTGTCCGTCCGGACTGATTTCTATGGCTTGTAGGCTGAGGTCCCCGTCTTTTGGTATAACCTGATATCTCCCAAGCTGTCGTAGTACCCTGTACGGTGCATAAGGCTGAATGCCTTTAAGACCCATTATCAAGAATTGCGACCCTTCCGTTGGCATTTATATCACCTCATCGAGGGGCAACCATCTGTATGTCCAATCAATATGGCTGGCAGTCAACGAACGCAAGTATGAAATCCAACCTTTTGCTCCTTCCGGCAACTTAACTTTTTTTGTTCTCATATAAAACTCTTCAATGCATGTCTTCTTAGACGACCCATAACTCGAGAACGGAGGGTGACAACACAAATGTTCAATCAACCATATTTGGAGAATCAAATTGCAACCCTCAAAGAAGTCATGCCCCGCTTTACAGGATGTGAGGGCACGGAAGATATCAGCTATAATCATCGGCGCCAGTGTGCTATTATCTTGCACAAGAAGAGTACTGACCACCCCGGCGACCTTTATGTCAATGTTTCCATCTTTCCTCGGGAATATGACTAATCCGAGGAACGCCACTATAAAGGCAAATCGCATATGCTCTTCCAACTTGACCCGGTTAGATTTACTGCAGAGCTTGTTTGTAGGGTCGTTGAATCTCCCAATATGACCATATCTGCGGTAGATGAAACTTAAAGAGGAAAATCCATTAGCCAAGTCTTCGTTATGGACGTTCCTGGCAATTTTTAGGGAATCGAGGAATTTGTGTATTGTTATTGCCCTCGGAGCCACCGAATATTTTTCCTTCAGGGGAACCTCATCTTTCCCGATATAATAAGCAATTTCCTCTAAGGTAGGAGTGAGCTCGAAGTCTGAGAAGTGTAGAACATTATGCGCGGGATCCCAAGAAGTGACGAGTGCCCGAATAATATCGCCATGGGGTATTATGTCCATCAACCCAGTAAGATCCTTTAAATAGCGTTTGACCCAAGCTTGTCCTTCTTGACCCATATCATTCCACCATAGTCTCAACTCCAAAGGGATTTTATTCATTAAGGTGAAGGGTTCATTTTGTATTGTGCTCATCCTGCACATTTATTAAAGGCGATTTTATTAAGAAAAGAAAAAATATTTTTTCAAAAAAAAATTTCATTTTTTGAAAGAATTAGCCTTTTCAGGCTATTTATTTTGAAAAGAAAAAGACATGACTTCAAAGCGGCCATTTTTTCCAAAACAACCTTCCGGCGTCCTTTTGGAACATTCAGCTATTTCCAAAAACAGCAATGTCACGACCCTAGTTCACCAATCGTGAACCTGTCATGACGGCACCCAGTCTCCGCGACTAGGTAAGCCTAACACGATGCAGAATATACAAGTTTATGAACATCAAATAAGAAAAATAGCGGAAGGACGATATAAAAGGAATGTAACAAGTGCCGCTTGGCACATACACCCATCAACCATACCATATAACATACCACCAAGACCCGGAATCCCACGGGTAACACAGACTAAAAAGGGAAGTACAACTGTGGCTCTATACATCAAGAATGTCTCAAAACAACGAAATGAGGAAAAGTAACTACTATTACTATGAGAATAGAAGGAGGGCCTCCGGATCCGCGGACGTAGCAGATCATACCTCGAGGTCTCCAGATGTGCTGCTGAATCACCTAGGATGAACCTGTCCTAATGTACCGGGATCTGCACAACAAAAGTGTGCAGAAGAGTAGCATGAGTACACCACGGCGGTACTCAGTAAGTGCCAAGCCTAACCTCGATGGAGTAGTGCCGAGGAAGGTCAGGGCCCTACCGAGAAAAGAATAGCATAATGATCAAAACTATAATAAGCAGGAATAAGTAAGAATGAATCTGAAATAACAACAATGAAGTAATTACTATAACCGACTACGATTAGCTAACTACAAGTAACCAACACAACATAAACTCAAAACAGCAAGTCCGGGACATTTGGGAATTGAACCCACAGCCCCTCTCTATATCCAACAACTCAGGAGCTACGGGAATTTAACCCGCAGTCCCTATATCAGTATCTCTGGGTCTCCGGGAATCGAACACGCAGCTCGTGTCTCAATATCTCAGGATATGTCTCATTATCAGGACCTCCTGGAATCGAACCTGCAGTCCATATCAATAAATATATCAATAAACTCCGGGTCTCCGGGAATTGAACCCGCAACCCTTGGATTTCCGGGAATCGAACTTGCAGTCCACAAACAATATCACTCCGGGTCTCTGGGAATCAAACCCACAGCCCTGGGATCTCCAGGAATCGAACCCGCAGTCCACCAACACAAACAATAAAAGAAACACACAGAGAAAATATAATATGCTTAAGTACAACTTCACCAAAATCTAGTGCCAACAATTATCAAGAAGTTCAAGTAAGACAATTAGGCAATTAGACAGATAAGTCCTATCTAATCATGCTTTCCTAACGAATATCAGGTAAATGTTACCATTTAATCAACTAAGAACAGGAATATCATGAATTGGACGATTCAAGTAAAATGAGTTCCAACAATCTACAGATGTACATGTCCGTCACCTCGCGTACAAGGAATTTAAATTATCACATAATATCCTAGGGGTGAAGGTTCCCCCACACGAGGTTAGACAAGCCACTTACCTCGACTTCGGTTCAAAATCGCTAAGAGACAACTCTCTTGCCATGGATATCGGCCTCCACAGGTGTAGAATATGCTCGAAATCAATAGAAATACATCAAAATAGGCCAATTGGGCATTACCCAATCGAAACAATTCGAAATACACCAAAAATCACAAGTTGCCAAAACCCGACTTTCGGTACGCTTTTCGAAAAATTACAAAAGTCACATATTCAGAATCCTCGTCTCAACACGAGTCTAAGCATATAAAATTTACCAAATTCTGACTCCATTTGCCCATTCAAATCCTTGGTTTTCTATAATCCAAGCCTAGGGTGAAAACCATCCATAATACACCCTTAATTCCTCTAATTTCATGAGTTAATTGCATAATTATCAGTATAAAACCATAATTTGAGTCCATAGTTGATTACCTGAAGAATCTCCTTGAATTCCCCTTCAAAATCGCCCAAATCGCCTCTTTAGTTCGAGCCTTAAATGTTTTAGAGTGTTCTAAAATTTCTAACGTTCGATATTATTAATCCTTCTGCGATTTCCGCTTCTGCGGACATATTCCCGCTCCTGCGAGCCCGTATCTGCAACCAACTGGTCGCTTCTACGATTCCAGGCCTAGCCGGCCACTTCCACTTCTGCGAGCCTAGGACCGCCTCCGCGCGCCCGCTTCCGCGTGCATGTAACCGCTACTGCGGAACTCCTTCGCTTCTGCGCACCAGAGTCCGCTTCTGCGGACACGTTTAGGCGACTAACTGACCGCTTTTGCGGATCTCCCCAATCCGCCTTCAGACCGCTTCTGCGACACGCTCTCCGCACCAGTGACCTCGCCTCAGCGGACCGACTTCCGCCTCTGCGCGACCAAGCGCTTCTGGGCTCCTAAGTCCGCTCCTGCGGACTCGCCTCTGCGCCCTTATTTCCGCAGGGGCAAAAACAACAGAACCAGAATTATTTCAACCTAAAATTTCCATGTTTCACTCCCGTTTAACCACCCGAAAACACCCAGAGGCCCCCGGGACCTCTTCCAATGACACCAACACATCCTAATACCTTATTCGAACTTGTTCCAACCCTCAAAACGCGTCTAACAACACCAAAACCCACAATTCACATCGAATTCAAGCCTAAATTCCTTAAAACTTTCCGAATTACACATCCGATCAAAAACCCGACCAAACGACGTCCGAATGACCTGAAAATTTGCAGACATACCCAAAATCACATAACGAAGCTACAGGAATTGTTGGAATTCCATTCCGATCCCCGGATCAAAATCTCACCTATCGGTCGGATTCGCCAAAATTCCAAACTTCGGCATTTCAAGTCTAATTGAGCTACAGACCTCCAAAATACATTCCGAACGTGCTCCCGACCCCGAAATCACCTAACGGAGCTAATGGAACCATCGGATCTCCGTTCCGAGGTCGTCTTAACACGATTCGAAATACGGCCACTTTTCAACTACAAAGCTCTCACTTAGGGACTAAGTGTCCCAAAACACTCCAAATTCCGGAACCGACCCTCCCGACAAACCACAATAGCATAAATGAACTTAGGGGAATAGTTAAATTGGGGATCGGGGCATAAATTTCAAAAATGACCGGCCGGGTCGTTACTTCTTCCCACACTTAAAGATTCATTCATCCTCGAACGAGCATAGAAAACATACCTGGAGTGGTGAAGAGATGAGGGTACTAGTTGCGCATATCCTGCTCGGTCTCCCAAGTCGCCTCCTCGGCCGGCTGACCCCGCCACTGGACCTTAACTGAAGCAATGTTGTTTGACCTTAGCTTCCTTATTTGCCTGTCCAGAATGGCCACTGGCTCCTCAACATAAGATAGATCCTCGTCTAGCTGAACAGAAGTAAAATCCAACACATGCAACGGGTCACCATGGTATCTCCGGAGCATAGAGACATGAAATACGAGATGGACTCCGGCTAGGCTGGGAGGTAAGGCAACCTCATAAGCAACCTCCCCAACACGCCTTAAGATCTCAAAAGGACCAATAAACCTAGGACTCAGCTTCCCCTTCTTCCCAAATCTCATAACGCCCTTCATGGGCGAGACCCGAAGCAGAACCCGCTCGCCAACCATTAAAGCCACATTGCGGACCTTCTTGTCCGCATAACTCTTCTGCCTAGACTGGGCCGCACGAAGTCTGTCCTGAATCACCTCGACCTTGTCCATTGCATCCTGGACCATATCAGTACCTAGCAGTCTGTCCTTGCCCGACTCGAACCAACCCACGGGAGACCTACACCTCCTACCATATAGAGCCTCATACGGTGCCATCTGAATACTGGACTGGTAGCTGTTGTTATAAGAAAACTCCGCCAGTGGCAAGAAATGATACCATGAACCTCCAAACTCAATCACGCACGCACGGAGCATATCCTCCAAAATCTAAATAGTACGCTCGGACTGGCTATCACTCTAGGGGTGAAATGTTGTGCTCAGCTCCACCCGAGTGCCTAACTCCTGCTGTACGGCTCTCCATAACCGTGAAGTGAACTGAGTACCTCTATCTGAAATGATGGAAACTGGAATACCATGCAGCCGAACTATCTCCCTGATCTAGATCTCCGCTAGTCGCTCCGATGAATAAGTAGTGCTCACCGGTATGAAGTGTGCAGACTTGGTCAGCCGATCCACAATAACCCAAATGGAATCAAACTTCCTAACAGTCCGTGGAAGCCCAGATACAAAGTCCATGGTGATGCGCTCCCATTTCCACTCTGGAATCTCAATCTGCTGCATTAATCCACCCGGACGCTGATGCTCACACTTCACCTGCTGGCAGTTGAGGCACCTAGAAACATAATCAACTATGTCCCTCGCCATCCGCCTCCAACAGTAACGTTGTATCAAGTCCTGATACATCTTTGCGGCACCCGGATGGATGGAATACCGCAAGCTATGGGCCTCTGCTAGAATCAGCTCTCGAAGATCATCTACATTGGGCACACAAATACGCCCATGCATCCTCATAACTCCATCATCCCCAATGGTAACATCTCGAGCATCACCACGCCGAACTCTATCCTGGAGGACAAGCAAATGAGGGTCGTCGAACTGACGCTCCCTGATGCGGTCAAATAGAGAAGACCGAGAAACCACACAAGCCGGAACCCTGCTAGGCTCCGAAAGATCCAATCTAACAAACTGCCTGGCTAAAGCCTGAACATCCATCGCCAAAGGCATCTCCGAAGCTGGTAGATATGCCAAACTCCCCAAACTCTCTACCCGGCGACTCAAGGAATCGGCAACTACATTAGCCTTGCCCGGATGATAGAGAATAGTAATATCATAGTCCTTCGGTAGCTCCAACCATCTCCTCTGGTGCATATTCAGGTCCTTCTGATTAAGCAAGTGCTGCAAGCTCTTGGTGATCAGTGTAGATCTCACAAGGAACCCCCGTACAAGTAATGACGTCAAATCTTCAAGGCGTGAACAATGGAAGCTAGCTCCAAATCATGAACAGGGTAGTTCTTCTCATGTACCTTCAGTTGTTTGGACGCGTAGGCAATCACCCTCCCATCCTGCATCAATACTGCACTGAGTCCAACTCATAAGGCATCACAATATACTATATAGGACCCCGAACCTGTAGGCAACATCAAGATAGGGGCCGAAGTCAAAGCTGTCTTGAGCTTCTAAAAGCTCGCCTCACACTCATCTGTCCACTGGAAAGGGGCACCCTTTTGGGTCAACCTGATCATAGGTGCTGCGATTGAAGAGAACCCCTCTACGAAATGACGATAATAACCCTCCAAACCAAGGAAACTGCGAATCTCAGTAGCTGAGGAGGGTCTGGGCCAACTCTTCACGGCCTCCACCTTCCTCGGATTCACTCGAATACCATCGCTCGACACCACGTGGCCTAGAAATTCCACTGAACTCAGCCAGAATTCACATTTAGAGAACTTGGCATATAGCTGCTTCTCCCTTAGAATCCGAAGCACTATCCTCAAATGTTGCTCATGCTCTTCCCGACTCCGGGAATATACTAGAATATCATCAATGAAAATAATCACGAACGAGTCCAGGTATGGCCTGAACACACTGTGCATCAAATGCATAAAGGCTGCTGGGGCATTAGTTAGCCCAAAAGACATCACGAGGAACTCGTAGTGACCATACCGAGTCCTGAAGGCAGTCTTCGGGATATCTGGCTCCCGAATCTTCAGCTGGTGATACCCAGAGCGCAAATCAATCTTTGAAAACACCTGTATGCCCTGTATCTGGTCAAACAAATCATCAATACGTGGCAAAGGATACCGGTTCTTCACTGTAACTTTGTTCAACTGACGATAGTCAATACACATACGCATAGAACCGTTCTTTTTCTTCAGAAAAAAATAGGAGCACCCCAAGGCAAAACACTGGGTCAAATGAAACCCTTACCCAATAACTCCTGCAACTGATCCTTCAACTCCTTCAACTCCGGAGGAGCCATATGGTACGGTGGAATAGAAATGGACTGAGTGCCCGATAATAAGTCAATACCAAAATCAATATCTCTGTCGAGCGACATGCCCGGGAGATCAGCTGGAAACACATCAGAGAAATCACGTACCACTGGAATGGAATCAATAGAAGGAGTGTCAATACTGACATCACGCACATAAGCTAGATAAGCAGCACACCCCTTCTCAACCATACGCTGAGCTTTGAGAAAGGAAATAACACGGCTGAGGGTGTGATCTAGAGTACCACTCCACTCAATACGTGGAATGCTTGGCATAGCTAGTGTCACGGTCTTGGCGTGACAATCAAGAATAGCATGATGGGGAGACAACCAATCCATGCCCAAAATAATATCGAAATCAACCACACCGAGCAATAAAAGATCAGCTCTGGTCTCAAAACCACATATAGTAACCAAGCACGACCGATACACACGGTCCAGAGCCAAAGAATCTCCCACCGGAGTGGAAACATAAATGGGGGCACTCAAAGAATCCCGAGGCACACCCAGATGTGAAGCAAAATAAGAGGACACATATGAAAAAGTGGAACCAGGATTGAATAGAACCAATGCCTCTCTGTGACTAACTAAAATAATACCTGTGATAACAGAATCAGATGCAACAGCTGCAGCGCGATCAGGAAAAGCATAAAATCTGGCCTAACCCCTCTATCGAGGGTGGCCTCTGGCACCCTAATCCCCGCCCCTGGCTGGCTGGGCAGGTGGAGTGGCAGCTGGGGCTGGAATGATGGCCTGCTAACCTTGTGAACCACGCTGAGGCTGCGAATACTGTGGAGGTGCTCCTCTCTTACGCCTGGGGCACTCCCTAACCAGATGGCGAGTATCCCCGCACTTAAAACAAGCTCTGGGAAGACGCGGTGGCTGTGACTGACCGGCCGCACCCCCCACTAGTCCGACCCTTGGAGGTACCCCGCGCAGGAGGCGCACTGAAAACTGGGGTAGCATAATAAGGCTCCTGAGGTGCTGGAAGAGCTGGAGTACTACCGGCTGCTGGCAATGCTGAGTGAACAGGTCGACCGGAATAACCCTCGCCAAAATGACCGGCTACTGAAGTGCGGGCACCGGAAAAATGGCCCGACTCACGAGACCTCTTGGCCTCCCTCTCTCCCCGCTCTCTAGAGAGCATACTCTTGATCCTCCTAGGCAATGCTCACCGCCTGCTGATAAGGTATATCCGTCTCCAACTCCCTGGCCATGCTGGACCGGATCCGCGGAATAAGGCCCTCAATAAATCTCCGCACTCTCTCCCGTACCGTGGCTAAAAAATCCGATGCATGTTTGGCTAGACGGGTGAAACTAATAGCATACTCCGATACTGACATGGAGCCCTGTCGCAACCGCTCAAACCCCGATCACCAAGAATCCCTAAGGCTCTAGGGAACAAACTCCCTCAAAAACAGATCAGAAAAATGCGTCCAGGTCAATGAAGCAGACTCATCTGGACTATCCAACTCAATACGTGTGCCACGAATCATAAGCGGCCCCACGAAGCTGAAAAGCAGTGAAGGAAACCCCGCTGGTCTCCACTATCCCCATGGTACGAAGAATACGATGACACTCCTCCAGAAAACCCAATGCATCATCTGTAGCTAACCCACTGAACACTGGAGGATCATATTTCTTGAACCTCTCTAATCTACGTTGCTCATTCTCAGAGGCCGTTGGCCCACCTCCGGGCTGTGCTGGGGCGGCAGGAGACATAACAATAATGTCTGGAACCTGTCCCACTGGCACTCGCTGCTCAAGTGTTGCGGCTGTGGGAGTCTGGGCCCCTCCCCCAGCCTGAGATGTAGCTGCAGTGAGAGAAAGCAACCCTGCCTTAGCTAAAGTAGTATACATGCTCATGAACTAGGCCAGGGTCTCCAAGAGTGCTGGAGTAGTAGCAGCTGTAGTCGGTGTACCAGGTGCCTGCGCTCCAACCTGATCCACCGGTGGTACCTCAGCGATAGCGCACGCGGGTGCTGTGGCTGCACCTCGGGCGCGTCCACGGCCCCGGCCTCTAGCGGCGGCAACAGTAGTGGCAACAGGGGGCGCAGGTACTTGATCGTCGCGAGTAGCACGTGTCCTCGCCATCTGTGAGAGAAAAGAAAACAGAAGTTTAGATTTGGTGCCAAAAATGTCGCACGACAAGGAATCCAAAAGAAATGAAGAATTTCCTAAACAGTTACATAGCCTCTCGTAGATAAATATAGACGTCTCCGTATCGATCGGCGAGACTCTAAGTAACCGGTCTATGTCCCGTGACTCCTATGAACCTAGAGCTCTGATACCAACTTGTCACGACCCTAGTTCACCAATAGTGAACCTGTCATGACGGCACCCAGTCTCCGCGACTAGGTAAGCCTAACACGATGCGGAATATACAAGTTTATGAACATCAAATAAGAAAAATAGCGGAAGAACGATATAAAAGGATGTAACATGTGCCGCTTGGCACATACACCCATCAACCATACCATATAGCATACCACCAAGACCCAGAATCCTACGGGTAACACAGACTAAAAAGGGAAGTACAAATGTGGCTCTATACATCAAGAATGTCTAAAAACAACGAAATGAGGAAAAGTAACTGCTATCACTATGAGAATAGAAGGAGGGCCTCCGGATCCGCGAACGTAGCAGATCATACCCCGAGGTCTCCAGATGTGCTGCTGAATCACCTAGGATGAGCTTGTTGTGATGTACCTGGATCTGCACAACAAAAGTGTGCAGAAGAGTAGCATGAGTACACCACGGCGGTACTTAGTAAGTGCCAAGCCTAACCTCGATGGAGTAGTGACGAGGAAGTTTAGGGCCCTACCAAGAGAACAATAACATAATGATCAAAACAGTAATAAGCAAAAATAAGTAAGAATGAATCTAAAATACAACAATGAAGTAATTACTATAACCGACTATGATTAGCTAACTACAAGTAACCAACGCAACATAAACTCAAACCAGCAAATCCAGGACCTGTGGGAATTGAACCTACAGTACCTCTCTATATCCAACAACTCAGGAGCTACGGGAATTTAACCCGCAGTGCCCATATCAGGGTCTCCGAGAATCGAACCCGCAACCCGTGTCTCAATATCCCAGTATATGTCTCAATATCTCAGGACCTCCGGGAATCAAACCCGCATTGCATATCTTAATAAATATATCAATAAACTGCGGGTCTCCGGGAATCGAACCCGCAGTCCACAAACAATACCACTCCGGGTTTCTGGGAATCGAACCCACAGCCCTGGGATCTCCGGGAATCGAACCCGCAGTCCACGAACACAAACAATAAAAGAAACACACAGAGAAAATATAATATGCTTAACTACAGCTTCACCAAAACCAGTGCTAACAATTATCAAAAAGTTCAAATAAGACAATTAGGCAATTAGACAGATAAGTCCTATCTAATCATGCTTTCCTAACGAATATCAGGTAAATGTTACCATTTAATCAACTAAGAACAGGAATATCATGAATTGGACGATTCAAGTAAAATGAGTTCCAACAATCTACAGATGTACATGTCCGTCACCTCGTGTACAAGACATTTAAATTATCACATAATATCATAGGGGTGAAGGTTCCCCCACACGAGGTTAGACAAGCCACTTACCTCAACTCCGGTACAAAACCGCTAAGAGATAACTCTCTTGCCACGAATATCGGCCTCCACAGGTGTAGAATCTGCACAAAATCAATAAAAATACATCAAAATAGGCCAATTGGGCATTACCCAATTGAAACAATTCGAAATACACCAAAAATCAAAAGTTGCCAAAAACCGACTTTCGGTACGCTTTTTGAAAAATTACGAAAGTCACATATTCGGAATCCTCGTCTCAACACGAGTCTAAGCATATAAAATTTACCAAATTCGGACTCCATTTTTCCATTCAAATCCTTGGTTTTCTATAATCCAAGCCTAGGGTGAAAACCATCCATAATACACCCTTAATTCCTCTAATTTCATGAGTTAATTGCATAATTATTAGTATAAAACCATAATTTGAGTCCATAGTTGATTACTTGAAGAATCTCCTTGAATTCTCTTTCAAAATCGCCCAATTCGCCTTTTTAGTCCGAGCCCTAAATGTTTTAGGGTGTTCTGAAATTTCTAACTTCTGATATTATTAATCCTTCTGCGGACATATTCCCGCTCCTGCGACCCGTATCCGCGGCCAACTGGTCGCTTCTGCGATTCCAGGCTTAGACGGCCACTTCCGCTTCTGCGAGCCTAGGACCGCTTCCGCGCATCCGCTTCCGCGTGCACGTAACCGCTCCTGCAGAATTCCTTCGCTTCTGCGCACCAGAGTCCGCTTCTGCGGACTCGCTTAGGCGACTAACTGACTGTTTCTACGGATCTCCCCAATCCGCCTTCAGACCGCTTCTGCGGCACGCCCTCCGCACCAGCGACCTCGCCTCAGCGGACCGACTTCCGCCTCTGCGCGACCAAGCGCTTCTGCACTCCTAAGTCTGCTCCTGCGGACTCGCTTCTGCGCCCTTATTTCCGCAGGGGAAAAAACAACAGAACCAGAATTATTTCAACCTGAAATTTCCATGTTTCACTCCCGTTTAAACACCTGAAAACACCCTGAGGCCCCTGGGACCTCTTCCAATCACACCAACACATCCTAATACCTTATTCAAACTTTTTCCAACCCTTAAAACGCGTCAAACAACACCAAAACCCACAATTCACATCGAATTCAAGCCTAAATTCCTTAAAACTTTTCGAATTACACATCCAATCAAACACCCGACCAAACGACGTCCGAATGACCTGAAAATTCGCAGACATACCCAAAATCACATAACGAAGCTACAAGAATTGTCGGAATTCCATTCCGACCCCCGGATCAAAATCTCACCTATCGTTCGGATTCGCCAAAATTCCAAATTTCGGCATTTCAAGCCTAATTGAGCTACAGACCTCCAAAATCATTCCGAACGTGCTCCCAACCCCGAAATCACCTAACGGAGCTAATGGAACCATCGGATCTCTGTTTCGAGGTCGTCTTAACACTGTTCCGAATACGGGCCACTTTTCAACTATAAAGCTCTCATTTCGGGACTAAGTGTCCCAAAACACTCCAAATTCCAGAACTGACCCTCTCGGCAAATCACAATAGCAGAAATGAACTTAGGGGAATAGTTAAATTAGGTATCGGGGCATAAATTTCAAAAACGACCGGTCGTGTCGTTACAAGCAATCACTTCGATTAGTTGAAACTAAAACTCAATATTTTTTGGTCATTTTCTAAAAAGATGGTTCAACCCGTCAAGGGTTGCCTACGTATCCCACCTAATGGTGAGAATCAAACCTGTGTAGTTCGGTCAGATTATTATGTGACCAATTATTTCAACAACTTTGTTTCTCCTATTTTTTCAGATTTTTCTTTTCAAACTTTCAACAGCGTTTCGCCAATATTTCAATATTTCTATTCTAGAATTTTTCTTTCTTTTATTTTTCAAGAATTTTGTCGGTCCGCATAATGATCCAGGACAAATAAATGCAACATATAATATGCTCGATCTTTAATATTCTGGGTCACCTGTCCTAGACGGACCCAACCCCTATGTTGAGTCCGCTAAGTCAGTTATGATGCAAATAATCGTCCTAGACCTATGTTCAATATCCTGTTGTTTCACATGGTGCTAGACCGTGTACCCGAGTGGACAACTCGGATCGAGGAGGGGCTACATACCGAGGACCCGCGGGGTCGTTCGGCTTTGTAACTTATCCGGCCTATATTTCTTATTTCGGTATAACTTAACAGAAAGGGGAGTGTCAACCAGTAAGCACATCCCCGGAGGTAAAGAAAAGAAGGATTTTCGGCACAATTCTCATATATACAATCCACGTAATATCAAAGCGATAAAAACACGTAGCACGTTGATCAAAACATATAATGAAGTCAAATAACATCAAGAACGGCAACTCTATTGAGCTTGAATTCTTAAACCCTGAACTTAAGTTCTGGGTTGCTTATCCCCAGCAGAGTCGCCAGAGCTGTCACACCTCCCTTTTTCCTACCTTTTTTGTTTTCCCGAATAAGGAGAATAAGGTATACCTTGCTAATTATAAATACCCCAGGAAGGGATATAATAACAACGAGGAAGGAGTTTTTTCAATGTAAGGACAATCGGTTCGGGAATTTATTTAAAAATTCAGAGTCGCCACTTGGAAAATAATGGTGTCCCAAGTCACCGGTTAATCTCGAATCTGAGAAAGTTGACTCTGTTTAACAGTCCGCGCAACAAGAAATCCGGATAAGGAATTCTGTTAACCCGGGAGAAGGTGTTAGGCACTCCCTGATTCCGTGGTTTCAGCACGGTCGCTCAACTATCATTCTTGATTTTACTTGATTTCACTATATGCTTTTTACAATGCGTGCGTGTTTCACTTTTAATATTTTATGACTTGCGACGTGGCGAAAACGTATTTCAAGTCACACCGCAACAAGCATGTCTGTGACTTTTAACACGTTTCGGCTTCGCCGAGATTTAAGATTTGAGTCATATTAAATGTGCACTCATATTAGGAAGGTATATTTTAAAATCGTGCCTATATCGTCTAACGGCTTATTACTCTTTTGGAAAGACCGTGAAATTTTCTAACGGCCTTCCCGAATTTATCACATTATTATTACTTATGTGGGGGCCCCGCTTATTCGTTTTCATACGAGGCTCGTCCCATTCGATTTTTATAGTCCAATCCTAATGAATAACTATATTTTCTACTATTGGTTTTTCCTTAGTCATTTTTAATTATGTTATAATTTCCAAAAATATATCGAGGCCCTATCATTTATATCTCCAGGCCTGGACATTTAAGGCTCAAATTCAGTAGACCAGCTTTTGTATCTGGGTTTCAGAAACCCAGAATATGCTGAAGTCTTTATTCAGAAGCCCAATTATAAGCCGAATTAGATCCAGGCCTGCGTCGTTCTTCAGGCCGAGACCAAACGAGAGAAAGAGAAGGCAACAAAATCGATAATTCATAATATACGTAAAGACTTGAAGTCAAAAGAAGAATTAACTCAAATTGTATTTATTTCTGAAAGTGAAACAGGATCACAGAATTAACTATATCAAATCTAAAGTACCATTATATAACACTATCGTATTTGAATAACAGGCTGCATTTTGTTTTATATTTTTTATCAACTATTTTTTAACTACTGAAATAGGATAATTATTGATTAAAAGTAACAGAGTATTACTTAACTATGTAAAACAAGATTATTATTTAACATGTTACTAATTATGACTCAACTTTTCTAATTGTAATTATCAAATGCTAATTGTAATTCAAATAGTAGGCTGATTATGTAACTATTTCGATCAGTCATATAGTTCTTAACTACTGATTTTTAACTCATACAGCTTACAGTTGTTATTGAACTCTGGAAATGAAGAGATAGGCTAAAGCTAAGTTAATGATCTCATTCTAATTCGTATAATTATTGTTGTTATATGCCTGTTACGAATCCATTTTTAAAGCTATGTGAGTTAGTTTAAACTAATTAACCTATTTTTTAAACTAAGCTAAGTGATTACGGTTACTTCTATTCTAATCTACATCATATCTATTACATGACAATCATCGTCACTTCATGCTACACATGTATCAACTTAAGAAACAACAATAAAAGGTTACCTCTTAAAAGAGGTTAAAATTGAAAGAAATCAAGGTTTAAATCTGGCTAAGTCTTAAATGACTTGTAATAGTGGCCAACAGTTAAATAATACATGAAACCTGTACACCCAAACCTTGGACAGGTCGGGTAAATAATAGATAATAGCAGAGTATAAAAAGGAATGAAAATGGCATAATTGTAGATTTAATAGAGCCTATAGGTATAAATTATTTCCTAAGTCTAAGACTTTACAGCATTAACCAGTCTAGTGTTTGGACTTAACTTTGCAAAATTAGTCATTTTTTATTATTCAGAGAATAGCCATTTTTAGACTTGGCATTAAGCTTTCATAACTAGCCATTTAGACTTAGGCTCAGTATTACAGAGTTAGCCAGTTTCAGATTAGCCACTCTTTAAACTATTTCATTTGTAGCCATTTTTAGATCATTTTTCAATTTTAGCCAATTAACATACTTTCAACATTAGCCATTTATCTATTCAACTATCTATTACATCTATAACCAATACCCCTAAAGCATAATAAGACTAATTGTAGTCTAAAACATGGATTCATCACAAATACATCCTACTTATATCAATTTGCACACATAGCCACAATCAGAAATCATTTATCATTTAATCAAAACTTAGAGAGAAATTTGATAATGGTTGAATTTCAATTAAACAACTCATAACTCAGATTCAAGCATAGCTAACAAATCTAACATAAGGAAACATACCCAGAATACGTTCATGCTAAGACTTATAAGAAACCCTAAAAGGCTCGAGTATACTAGTCAAGTATAATAAATAGGATTGACAACAGACTAGTGATAGCAAGTTTATTAAACTTAGAATATCAGAAGATGAACAGGAAACATATAAGAGGTAAAAATAATCAGAAGATAGAAGCCAAAGAGATTATAACTAGTCATGCAAATATACTAATTACGACTAATCAAAGAAACAAAATAATCACAAAAATTATGCTAATCAATCAAAAATAGAAAAAAAAAACAAGGGATGAGGACTTAGCTCGCAGGAACGGTCTCCTGAGCTTCCTCATTCTTTTCTATCTTTTCTTTTTTTCCTTTTCTTGTTTTTTTTTTCAGACTTCAAAGCTTTGAAGTCTTTATTTTCCAATTTTCTTGAATCGGATGATTTTCTTGGGTATTTTGGTAGAGAAAAATGTTTAGAGGACATAGGGGGTGTGCTTTGGGGTGGGTGATGTCGGGTGGTTCGCCGGAGTTAGGGTTACGGTGGATTAAATTTGAAGATTCGAGGGGTTCCAGTGAGATTCGAAGGAAATCATTCATGTGGGGTTAAAGATCCCCTCATGGTGGTTGTATGGTGTAAATCTAGAAGGCTATTTCATGGGTTAGTCGTCACCGGAGAAAAGTTCCGGTGGCCGTAGCTTCAAGAACAAAGGGTTTCTGGGTTTTTCTTTAAGGTTTAAGGTGGATTCGTGTAAAAAAGGAAGAAGATGAAGGTTTTAGGGTTAGGAGTGGCCGAAGATGGCCATGGAAACCGGCCAGTCTCCATTGTCGGAGACGGAGAAGAAGGGGTGAAGAAGAAAGGGTTAGGGCTGCTAGGGTTTTGTAACATATGAAATGGTTGGTCTCTACAGAGACCAGGCCTTATATACTCTTAATGGCTTGGTTGATCCTGGCCCTTGGATCATCCTTGATCAATGGCCAGGATCTAAAGTTCCTAGACAACATCGTTGAAGCGTTACACGGAAATGGTCTTGTCTCCGTTAGATTACTCTAAATGGACGGCCAAGATTCACCTGATGAAGCTGTGTCGTTTGATTTAATTTCAGAGATTCAAAATGGACCGTTTGATTAAATACATGGACGGCTTGGATTAATCTTACCAAATTTGGACCGGGTAGATCAGTCTTCTGGGCTGATACATTTTGGGCTTTAATATTTGGCCTAGTTTATTGTATTTTGTGTATTTTTTATGTATTTTAATTATTTTTATGCATTTTTCTTGTTGTATTTTATTTTCTATTTTTTTAATATTCTTTTTCAATTATTAATTATCTTTTAATTTCCTATTTTCTCTAATTTGTTGGTATTTTTTGACATTTTTTGCTATTTTTCTTTAATTTCCGGTAGTATTTGTATTTTTGTTGATATTTCTTTTAATTCCTTTATTTTGTGACATTTTATCATTAACCTATTTTAATTTTCTAGTTTTAATTTCTAATTGTTTCAATCATACACATACACTTTATTTCAATCAAACATATAATTGCAAACAAAAATATTATTTATTTTACTTTTGGAATTTTATTGCCTAGGGCAAAAATCACGTGCTCACAAGTGTTCTAACTAAAGCAGTTTGCGGAATAATAAATACTGAAAGTAAAGTGCACAGAGATTTTTACGTGGAAAACACCTGGCTCAAAAGGTGAAAAAACCACGACCTACTACTCAGTAGGATTTTCCCAAACTCCACTAAAATCACTAAGCCAAAAACTGCATTTACAAAACTCTTTCTAAACCTAAGGATTAACTCTAATCCCAGTATGACATACAGCCTCAACTGTTGCAACACTTTCAAGTTAACTCTAACTTGAATACTCATAGTACCTAATACAATTGCTTCTAAGAAAGCTAAAAGGTACAATATTAAAACCTACTACAATTGAACTAGACTTAGAATAAACACAATGATGAAACTGGTTCTTCTATCTTAGTTCATGTAGCTTCAGAAGTGCACACTTGTATCTCGCATATGTTTCTTGCAAATCAGACTTGATCTTTTTGCTCTCAAATAAGCTTAACTTCTACTTATGTGCCATACCTGTAAAAGAGAATAACTTGGTTATTTAATAGATTAGCAGTTAGAGTTTGATCGAGACTCCAATGCTTATCCTTAGAATTTGAGTCCTTAACCAATACAAACTCCCATCCTTATCCTAGATTAGGATTGTGTTCTCTTATCATAAGGAGACTGTCCTCCTTAGAACTCAATGCAACCTTTTCGATTCCATTCAAAAGAGATTTGTTGCGTAATCTTCAATGCATATCTTCCTCACGTGCCTTCCATGTGCAATGGTTATGGTTAGGTGTGTCTTTCAGGACAGACCAAGTCTTTCCCTGAGTTCATTTGTCAATCTTCAAAACTTCAACTAAACTTGCGCCAACAAATTCACCCTTTTTGATGATGACAAACTCTGTGCTGAAACATCAAAACTTAGAAATCTTTTTTAGAAAATTTTCAATTTGTCATAAAGACCATATTTAAGTTAGGTCATAAACATCACTTGTTCAAATAATGAATTTAAGCACAATATCTTCCCCCTTTTGGCATCATCAAAAAGTTGCATAAATAATGTGAATCCCAGTAACTTAATTAGCACTCATGGCCATTGGGGCAACTACAAGTGAACACATGCTTTAATTAATCAGAAATCAACTCAACAAAAATACCTATTAAGAACAGATCTAACAAAAAGCAAGAAAAACTGCATTCATTGATTAGCGAGGTGTTTCTACATAGCAGTCCACAAGAATAAAAACAAAATTACCAAACCATGAGCAAAAGAAAATAAACAGATAAATCCCGAACTAGGTCACTAAGGGGTGTCTAGACTGGTTCACACTAGGATAGGATATCTAAGACTTAGAAGAGCTAGAGGGTTGGGTCGTAGCAGATTGAGCATCTGTTGAAGCATTCCTTCATTTTTCTCCTTCTCCTAAGCAAGTTCAGCTCTCAACCCATTCCTTTCTCCCTCTAATTCAGCAACTCTGGCCTGAAGCCTTGCTATCTCAACATCTTTTGTCCCAACCTCCTGAACTAAGGCTTTGACCTTGCTATTCACAAGAGTTTTTGCTGAAGAACCATGTTCAACTGGAGCTTTACTGATCATATAATCACAAGCTTGAAGGGTTTTGCTGCTGAAATGCTCTTTGCTCGAAGCCATTTACCAGGTCCTTGAGTAGTCTCCCTTTCAAAATTTTTCTCTTTCCAAATATGGCATATTTGTCTCATTCCTTCTCTGACTCATCTCCTTCATCCCCACTCCATTCATCATCTTCTTCAGTAATTTTCACTTATTTTCCTTTTGCAGCGGACCTTGTTCTCTTGGCAAGAACATGTTCAATATGTACTGGCTTGGAGGGCTTCTTAGCAAAAGTCCTGGTTCCCTTTGATTTGGTAGTGGGAACATCCACAGTAGTACTCTTTATAAATGGACATGCTCCATCTCTTCTTCTTCCTCTTAAACCACAGCCTCCGAGCTTTCACCTATCTTTGCTTTCCCTTTCTCTTTCCTATTTTTTTTACTTTCTTCTAAAGCCTTTTTCAATTTTGCTTCACTTTCCCTGACCCAACTTCTAGTAGTTCTAATCCTAGGAGCAGACTTGGGTGGTGATTGCTTGCTTTTCTTGGTTGGCTTGGATGCAACATGGCTCCTTTGGGAGGAAGCCTTGCATTTCTTTGGGTCATAACTATCCCCCACTTTCTTCAACAAGTCAGCCAAGCTCTCTTCCTCAGATGAACCAGGTTCATCTTGTTGTTTGCTCAGATTAATCAACCCATCAGCAGCCTCACCTGAACCACTTCCCCCTAACTTTGAGACTCCTTCTTCCCCACCCCCACATATGGCTAAAGGCTTCTTATTCTTTTTTTTCTTACTCATTTTCTCAGAATCATTCCCACCTACATCTCTAGCAGCCACTATCAAAACAAATTGAATTTCTTCCCTTTGAACTACATCAGAAAAAACATAGCAAGATTTTACCTCTTTTTGGGTTTCTTGAGTTTTGACCTGTTCAGAAGACCCAGGTTCATCTCCTTCACTGGTGGAGATGTAATCATCAGATTTAGAGCTAGAGTTGGTCTTAGCTACTGGGCCTGCTTTCTTTTGACTGGACTAAGGTTTTTCGTTCAAAGTTTTCCTTAGAGAACCAGTAGCTACAGTTTTTCTTGCTAGCATTTTCGGGCGACGAAATCTAGGTTTTAGGGTTTCGACTGGTGGTGTGGACGATGAGGTGTTAGGTGAAGCAGGTGGTGGAGTGCCAAGATTGTCTTGGGGATTTGTTGTGATGACCCGGCCCGTCATCATGTGAGTTATCACCCCGTTATCCCCGTTATATGCTTGTTAATGTTTCAATATGCATGTTTGGTGAGTTTGAGTCAATTTGGATTGAGTTTGGTTGAAAATGAGGCAAATAGTCTCTTAGAAGAAGGAATAGTTGGGAAAAGTCAACTGGACATTGACTTGTGAGTTAGAGAGCTCGGAATCGAATTTTGATGATTCGGTCAGCTCCGGGAGGTCATTAGTGGTTTAGGAGAGCGATCAGACTTGAATTTGAAGGTCTGATGTAGTTTTAGGCTTGAATTGGCTAAGGTTAAATTTTGGCAAAATCCGAACGGTAGGTGAGATTTTGATCCGGGAGTTGGAATGGAATTCCGACAGTTGCAGTAGCTCCGTTAGGTGATTTTGGATATGTCTGCAAATTTTCAAGTCATTCGGACATCGTTTGGTCGCGTTTTTGATCGAATGTGAATTTTTAAAGTTAAAGTTAAAGTTAAACTTAAGCTTGAATTTGTTGAAACCGGACAATTTTTATGTTAACGATAGAGTTTTGATGATTGGAACAAGTTCCAATAAGGTTATAGGACGTGTTGGAGCTTTTGATTGAGGTCCCGGGGGCCTCGGGTGAGTTTCGGGGTGGTTTCAGACCATTTCTAGGCCATTTTTAACTGCTGGTTTATGTCTGTAGCAGTGTTCTACGCGATCGCGGACAATGGGTCGCGATCGCGGTGAGTAAAATGTGCGAAAAAATTTAATGAATCGCGATCGCGTGAAATGCTCCGCGATCGCGAAGAAAGAAAATTTCTGTTGCATTGATCCTACTTCGGAAGCTGATATCTTTTTATCTACAAGGCATTTTAAGGTGATTAAAAACGAAAGTTGTAGAAAATCGTGTCTAGTTTTCATAAAGCTAAAGTAATCTTGATTTGGATATCTTTGTGAATAGTTATGGACGTTACACTATAGGGTGTCCGAGAAGGATCTCTAATACACATGTATAAATTGGGAAGCTTGTATCTCGAAATTTATACGGATTCAGGAAATGAGCATCAAATCAAAGTTATAGCCCTATGTGTCTAGTTTCCATAACATCAAACAATTCATCATTCGGAGTTGTTTGCAAATAGTTATGACCATTATACTGAAGCCTGTCCGGAGGAACCGGAATTTGTTCACCGCGATCGCGAAGCCTTTCCCGCGATCGCGAAGGGTAAATTTTGGGCCAAATTTTGTTCTCCGTGATCGCAGAGCCATTCCCGCGATCGCGATGAGTAATATGCCTGGGCAGAATGTTTTTAAAACATTCCAGTCGCGAAATCAACCCATTTTTCCACCATTTTTGGTCATTCTTGAGAGCTTTTGGACGGGAATTGAAGGGATTTCTATGGGGAATCATTGGAGGTAAGTTTTATGAGTTAAATACATGTTTTTATACAAGAATAATCCATGGAATTCATAAATTTATAGCTAAAAATAAAGAAAATAGGGCTTGGAGCACAAACCTTAAATTTAGGATTTGAAGGACCATTTGTGGTCCGAATTGGGAGTTCTTGGTATGTACGGACTCGTGGAGAGACGAGGATTCCGAAAATGTGAGTTTCATAATTTTTCGAGAAGCGTACCAAAAGTCGGATTTTGACAACTTCGTGGGTTTTGGTGTAAACCGAGTTATTTCGATTGGGTTATGTCTAATTAGCCTATATTGATGTATTCTTATTGATTTTGAGCAGATTTGGCATCCGAGGAGATTGATTTTCGAGGCAAGCACAAGGAGATCTAGGACTTCTACCGGTTCGAGGTGAGTGGTGATAGTAAATAATGTACTGAGGGTTTGAAACCCTGTACTAGCACTTCACAGTGCTATGCTGAGATGGGACACACGTCTTGTGACGAGCGTGGTGACATTGTGATTAGGGACTTGGATTTGGTCCTTCCCGACTAATAAGTATGCTGTGTGTTATGACTGTCAATAAGATTATAACTGTGCAATTGGGCTGGTAGCCATATTTGGGGCATTGTGCCGATCTGTAGAGCATTAGGGAACCTATAGAGTTAGGTGACCCTTATATCATGTTAGAAACATACACTCAGCCGTAATTACAACTGTATAGCATATTACGAGCCAGTACTAGATGTGTACTTTGAGAGATACTACCTAGGGTGGAATTCCCCATTCTAGTTGAGTGAGCCTAAGAGGCGAGGTCTATATTGACTGAATTAGGGTCGAGGACCCACTGTGATATATTATATTGGGCCTGAGAGGCCAAGCATATACTGACTGGGATAGGGTCGAGGACCCATTATGAGGTATTATATATATACCATTATTGGATCGGGCTGCACGCCGCAGCAGTATGTATATTGGATCGGACTGCACGCCGTAGTAATATACATGTAATATACATGTGGGACGGATTACAAGCCGTAGTATTATTGCGCTTGGGCTGTAGGAGCCCTTTAGGAGTCTGAGTCTGTACACATTCTCAGTGAGCGTTAGTGTATATTATGGGATCGGGCTGCGCACTGCAGCAGTATAGATATATATACATATATATATTGGATTGGACTGCACGCAGCAGTAATATTTGTGTGGATCGTGCTGCACGCCGCAGTAATATATGTGTGGATCGGGCTGCACGTCGCAGTATCATAGCGCTTCGGCCTAGGGAGCCCCTCCGAAGTCTGTATACACCCCCAGTGAGCGCTGTCGACGTTAAATGGAGTGGGCTGCGCGCCGCAACGGTATATGTATTGGAGAGGGCTGCACGCCGCAGCATTATACTTATTCATATCCTTATACATACTTAAATAGTTATACATTATGGACATATGTATACATTTACATACATAGAGTTGGCTATACACCGTAGCGGTACGAGTGAGGATTAGGTCGGTGTGGGACCTTGTTGAGTTGGTTGTGGACTGGAGATCAGAGTACTCACTGTAGTGATGACTTACTTGTGGGGGTTTACCTTAGAACTGTTTAGTGACAGTACAGGAGTTCTTACTTTCAGTTATTGTTTATCATTATTACTCACTGAGTTGAAATATACTCACCCCACTCCCCTGCACTTTTTGTGCAGATTCACAGGTGCCCGAGAGCAGTTGAGTTGTTGTAGCTGCCTGATCCTTATCTACTTTTGCGGAGACTACGAGGTAGCTGCCGGCGTCCGCAGAACCTGTTTTCTCCTTCTTTATCATCCTGTTGTTTTCATCTGGTAGACTTGTTTGTACTAGGATGTTTATTCTGTAGAGGCTCAGTCTCGTGACACCACGATTCGGTTGGGACCGTATTTTGTATGTTCCTACTATTGCGTTTATCTTATTGTCATGAACACTTGTTGTTTAAGTTTAACTGGATTAATTGGAATTAATAATTGGCTGGTTTAAGAGGTAATATGGTCGGGCTTGCCTAGCATTGTGTTGGGCGCCATCACGACCAGGGTTTGGGTCGTGACAAGTTGGTATCAAAGCCTAGGTTAACAGGTCTCGCGAGTCATGAGCCGGTTTAGTAGAGTCTCGTGGATCGGTACGGGGACGCCTGTACTTATCCTCGGGAGGCTGCAAACCTTTTAGGAAAGTTTCAATTCTTGAAATTCTTATCGTGCATACTTGATTCAGCTTGAGGTATGATTCTTGAAATTCCTTCTGCTCGTTGATGTGCGCACTCGAGTGCTTAGTGATAAATTTGCCTTGATGGCTTATGATTCCCCAATCGAGGGACGAGATATAATCTCTATGAGATCATGTTGGGCCTATCTGGAGGACTTGAGGCCAAATCCTTGTCTATGGCTTGAGCACCAAGGTGCTAATTTCGCGAGCTGGTATTATGAAGTTCATACGATCGGTACTGATCCTTATTGTGCAAATGGCAGTTTGATAATGGGAGAGCTGTAAGGTATTCAGTTCTTGTTGTGATTTGATATGTATCCCTAGCTATGGGCGTGAGAAATATGTTCATTGCCTCTTAGCGGAAATGTAAAGTGCACTATGTATGGTAGTATGAGTTCAAACTCAAGAAAACTGAATTGGTTGTGCTAGGTGTATCATGGTGAAAGGTATATGTGTTATGATTTGAGCAGGTGCAGCGCATGTTCATGTACTAATGCTGATGATATATATTGAGATTTATGTTGTTGATATACATTGTGATGTCTTGTCGAGTTGCGGATGTATTGTTAGGATGATTTTGGTGATTTGCTGGCAGGTGGATAGGCCAAATTGCAGAGGAAACTCTGTCGAAATTTCTGGAAAAATTGGGGCTTAGAAAATAATTTTGTCACCTGGAGAATAGGCTTAAATGGTATGTGTATAAATGCGAGAGTTGCAAAAGAGTTAAGATGTGTGATAATTCGAATATCTGCCGAAGCTTGTAAATGACTTGAGTTTAATCTAACTAGAACAATGTGGCATCATTTGAGTAAGAATGCTATGAGTGGCTGAAAGTGCTTGGGTGTATGGCTCCGAGCCAAGTTGGGGAGGTTGTTATTGATTAACTAATTGCACTGTTGTGTGCTATGTTGATCCTGTCTCTGGGTATGTTGGGAAATTTTGATAAAAGTTATGGTGCTTCGTAGATGTGAAGAAATACTAGGATGTTTTGAACTTATGTTGGTAAAGAATGTTCGGTGTATAGAAAAGAAAGGTAGCTAATTATATCTGAATGTAATCATGTTCTGCGATGTCAGAGTTCTAACAAGGCACGAGTGGTTCTGTTTAATAAGACAGTTGAATGATAATTGAATAAGGGTGAATGACGCCCGAGAATAGTCCTGCGGTGTTCAAGATTTTGCTTACAATGGTCAGGTGTTTTAAGGTTGTGCATGCGGCTAAAGATGGTGGTTTCATTAGAAGAGATCAAGACTTGTGTTATATTATGTGAATGATGGGATTCTATGTATCCGTATTGGAAGGTAATGATAACAAATTCAAAACTGCAGGAAGTTCTTCAAGGTAAATTGTTGTAGATTGTGGTACTTCTGGGAAACATCTGAGGGAGTATTCAGCGGCCTGTGAGCCTTAGACCGCGTGGTCTTGTGTATGAGTCTCGTATGGTAACCTGAGTTGAGGTATTGTGATCCTCCAGTGAAGGAGAATATTAAATTAAGGATGATAGTAAACTGGAATAGTATGAAAAGCTCATGAGTAACTCCCGGTGTGTGTTCGAAGTAATGAGTCTTGCAGATATGGTGCAACAAAGCTCTTGATGTGCTGGCAGTTGCATAGCTCGGTATGGGTAAAAAGGCTCAGTCCTCGTAGTTAAGCTTATGCAATGAATGGGAAGAAAGAGTTTTGATATGTTTTATCATGGTTTGAAAATGAGTATATTCCTGTCGGTATGCGAAGCGTGGAATATGTAATGATTTTTCTTCTACATGGGATCATGAAGGTCCTTGACTAGTTGAGTGCGTCGATGTTTGCGGCGTAGGAGAGGGATAGAAATTCTCCATGTATCTTGGTGTAGAATGGTATGTGCGATGTGTTATGAAAAGACGATAATGGCATGTTCAAGGTTTTGAGATCAGTTCATAATATATGGGAAGTCATAAAAATCGCCAAGCAACGTGGGCAGCTGCAAATAATCTGAGAATCAATCTTCCTGGTGATTGAGGAAAATGGTACTGCTATTCTAGTAATTCGGCAGAGTATATGGTCAAAAGGGCCAGGTAATATAAACTGATAAAATCTAGTGGTGTGGTGGTATCCTCTTGTTGGATTGACAATGATGATTGAGTTGTAAAGGGCATAAGGAGATTTCTGAATGGCTTACGTGGTATGAATGAATGCTTGATGTGTGTTATGTATTCGTACGGTGGAGTGTGGAATCAGTCATAATGATTCATGTGTTATATATGTGTTGGAAACTAGAAGTTCTCTTAATCCGCCTATGCAGTGGTGGTATGTCGTGTGTATCGACACCGTTTAGCGGTTATTGGCAATTGGAAGCCCTAGTGGCTATCTCGTTACTTGATACGATGAATTTTAATAATGATACATGATTGCAGACTGGTTGTCATAAGCCAAGTTGTCCAGACTAACGTGATATGGACTATGTTAGAAACATGTCGCAAACTGCATGTCAGAGTGCATCAGATCATGCCCCAGCAGGGTAGATGTACCCTAGGGCTAGAGGACGACTGGTAGGTATTGCTTTGTCAGATGTGTTTCATGTTGCCGAGCTTGAGGCTATATATATATATGTTTGTTGCAATGAGCAACTTGAGTCGATGTGCATTCCCATTTGCGAGATTTATGCGTGGATCGGGTGGCACGCCGCCACATGTATAGTAGCTAGATCGGGTGGCACGATGCCACAGGTATGGTATCTGGATCGGATGGCACGCCGCCACAAGTATGGTATCTAGATCGGGTGGCACGCCGCCACAGGTATGCTATTGGAACAGGTTGCGCGCCGCAATAGTGTGATGTTGAAAGTATAGCTTCCTATATGTTACCTTATATACAATAATTCCTGGCTTTTGAGGAAAAGTCTGTATTGGGTACCGCTCGGGGAATAGCACATCGGTTGTGTCCTTTTAGGATTTGATAGCGTATATCAATTGTATCATCGCAGGTGTGATTGGTTGCCTGGGTTCAGATCTAGATGTGTGCGTGGATGACCATTATGAGCATGGTGGCTTGAGGTGCTCCATGAGTAATAGTGTTTGGATAGAATCATGAGTTGTGGCAAGGCCACGTGATGTTATGACCTTTCGAGGAGGCTTTAGGTACCCTAATTTTATGATGTAAGACGGGGTCTCAAATATGTGTTGTGATGATATTGAGGTATTTGAATTATAGCTCTTTTGAGTGAGTCAGTTGTCATGATTCGAGTGTGTTCAGATCGTTTCTTATTGGAGCCTGTGTAGTGCTCGTTGTGGCATAGGCCGATGCTGAGGTGTCATGTCACCAGTGTGGTATGTTATAATCGAAATAATCATTGGAGTCATTACTGAGTACGAGCATATTTGATCTTATCTTGGTAGAAAGGTAATATCGAGGTTTGGCTCCGAAATCTATTATGGTATCAGTTAGAAAGGGAAATGGATTCATGAATGGTTGACCCGAGAGATAGGTTCGGTATATCGCGTGTTTCAGCTGCCATGGGCAGGATATGAAGGTGTTGGAATAAGACTCTATCTAATGAGAAAGGTTTTTTTTTTCTGCTAGTATTTGGTCATGGTGACCAATTGTTGTGATTAGAGACCATCGTCTCGAGCGATTTGGTTGTTTGATACATCATGTGATCTCACCCGGAGTGGAGAGTATGGGCTATTACAGTTGGATCGTGTGTATCCTGACTATAGGCATGAGACTAGGATTGGGTATGTGATTTCGGAAAGTGCAATGTGGTCTATGGTGCGGATGGGCTGTGAGATTTCCAGCGATAGTGTGAACTAGACTTATATGAGATAGGGTGACGTGGGATCTTCCTGAATATATGCTTGGAAGGGTCATTCAGCTATTGGGTTACTTCTAGTATAATATTAAATGTGAATATTTTTAATTATTTGTGATGACCCGGCCCGTCATCATGTGAGTTATCACCCCGTTATCCCCGTTATATGCTTGTTAATGTTTCAATATGCATGTTTGGTGAGTTTGAGTCAATTTGGATTGAGTTTGGTTGAAAATGAGGCAAATAGTCTCTTAGAAGAAGGAATAGTTGGGAAAAGTCAACTGGACATTGACTTGTGAGTTAGAGAGCTTGGAATCAAATTCTGATGATTCGGTCAGCTCCGGGAGGTCATTTGTGGCTTAGAAGAGTGATCGGAATTAAATTTGGAGGTCCGGTGTAGTTTTAGGCTTGAATTGGCGAAGGTTGAATTTTGGCGAAATCCAAACGGTAGGTGAGATTTTGATCCGGGAGTCGGAATGGAATTCCGACAGTTGCAGTAGCTTCGGTGGATGATTTTGGATATGTTTGCAAATTTTCAAGTCATTCGGACATCGTTTGGTCGGGTTTTTGATCGAATGTGAATGTTTAAAGTTAAAGTTAAACTTAAGCTTGAATTTGTTGAAAACGGACGATTTTGAAGTTAACGATAGAGTTTTGATGATTGGAACAAGTTCGAATAAGGTTATAGGACGTGTTGGTGCTTTTGATTGAGGTCACGGGGGCCTCGGGTGAGTTTCGGGGTGGTTTCGGACCATTGCTAGGCCATTTTTAACTGCTGGTTTATGTCTGTAGCAGTGTTCTACGCGATCGCGGACAATGGGTCGCGATCGCGGTGAGTAAAATGTGCGAAAAAATTTAATGAATCGCGATCGCGTGAAATGCTCCGCGATCGCGAAGAAGGAAAATTTATGTTGCATTGATCCTACTTCAGAAGCTCATATCTTTTTATTTACAAGGAATTTTAAGGTGATTCAAAAATGAAAGTTGTAGAACATCGTGTCTAGTTTTCACAAAGCGAATGTAATTTTGATTTGGATATATGTGTAAATAGGTATGGACGTTACACTATAGGTTGTCCGAGAAGGATCTCTAATACACATGTATAAATTGGGAAGATTATATCTCGAAATTTATACGGATTCAGGAAATGAGAATCAAATGATAGTTATAGCACTGTGTGTGTAGTTTCTAGAACATCAAACCATTTATCATTCGGAGTTGTGTGCAAAGAGTTATGACCATTATACTAAAGCCTGTCCGGAGGAACCGGAATTTGTTCACTGCGATCGCGAAGCCTTTCCCGCGATCGCGAAGGGTAAATTTTGGGCCAAATTTTGTTCTCCGCAATCACAGAGCCATTCCCGCGATCGCGGTGAGTAATATGCCTGGGCAGAATGTTTTTAAAACATTCCAGTCGCGAAATCAACCCATTTTTCCACCATTTTTCCACCATTTTTGGTCATTCTTGAGAGCTTTTGGACGGGAATTGAATGGATTTCGACGAGGAATCATTGGAGGTAAATTTTATGAGTTAAATACATGTTTTTATACAAATATCATCCATGGAATTCATGAATTTATAGCTAAAAATCAAGAAAACGGGGCTTGGAGCACAAACCTTAAATTTAGGATTTGAAGGACCATTTGTGGTCCGAATTGGGAGTTCTTGGTATGTACGGACTCGTGGGGAGACGGGGATTCCGAAAATGTGAGTTTCATAATTTTTCGAGAAGCGTACCAAAAGTTGGATTTTGACAACTTTGTAGGTTTTGGTGTAAACCGAGTTATTTCGATTGGGTTATGTCTAATTAGCCTATATTGATGTATTCTTATTGATTTTGAGCAGATTTGGCATCCGAGGAGATTGATTTTCGAGGCAAGTGCAAGGAGAGCTAGGACTTCTACCAGTTCGAGGTGAGTGGTAGTAGTAAATAATGTACTGAGGGTTTGAAACCCCGTACTAGCACTTCACAGTGCTATGTTGAGATGGGACACGCGTCTTGTGACGAGCGTGGTGACATTGTGATTGGGGACTTGGACTTGGTCCTTCCCGACTAATAGCATACTGTGTATTATGACTGATAATAAGATTATAACTGTGCAATTGGGCTGATAGCCATGTTTGGGGCCTTGTGCCGATCTGTAGAGCATTAGGGAACCTATAGAGCTAGGTGACCCTTATATCATGTTGGAAACATACACTCAGCCGTAATTACAACTGTATAGCATATTACGAGCCAGTACTAGATGTGTACTTTGAGAGATACTACCTAGGGTGGAATTCCCCATTCTAGCTGAGTGAGCCTGAGAGGCCAGGTCTATATTGACTGAATTAGGGTCGAGGACCCACTGTGATATATTATATTGGGCCTGAGAGGCCAAGCATATACTGACTGGGATAGGGTCGAGGACCCATTATGAGGTATTATATATATACCATTATTGGATCGGGCTGCACGCCGCAGCAGTATGTATATTGGATCGGACTGCACGCCGCAGTAATATACATGTAATATACATGTGGGACGGACTGCACGCCGCAGTATCATTTCGCTTGGGCTGAAAGGAGCCCCTTCGGAGTCTGAGTCTGCACACATTCTTAGTGAGCGCTGGTGTATATTATGGGATCGGGCTGCGTGCCGCAGCAGTATAAATATATATATTGGATCGGACTGCACGCCGCAGTAATACATGTGTGGATCGGGCTGCACGCCGCAGCATCATAGCGCTTGGGCCTAGGGAGCCCCTCCGAAGTCTGTATACACCCCCAGTGAGCGCCGTCGACGTTAAATGGAGCGGGCTGCGCGCCGCAGCGGTATATGTATTGGAGCGGGCTGCACGCCGCAGCATTATACTTATTCATATCCTTATACATACTTAAATACTTATACATTATGGACATATGTACACATTTACATACATAGAGTTGGTTGTACACCGTAGCGGTACGAGTGAGGATTAGGTCGGTGTGGGACCTTGTTGAGTTGGTTGTGGACTGGAGATCAGAGTACTCATTGTAGTGATGACTTACTTGTGGGGGTTTGCCTTAGAACTGTTTAGTGACAGTATAGGAGTTCTTACTTTCAGTTATTGTTTATCATTATTACTCACCGAGTTGAAATATACTCACCCCACTCCCATGCACTTTTTGTGCAGATCCACAGGTGCCCGAGAGCAGTTGAGTTGTTGTAGCTGCTGATCCTTATCTACTTTTGCGGAGACTACGAGGTAGCTGCCGGCGTCCGCAGAACCTGTTTTCTCCTTCTTTATCATCCTGTTGTTTTCATCTGGTAGACTTGTTTGTACTAGGATGTTTATTCTGTAGAGGCTCAGTCTCGTGACACCACGATTCTGTTGGGACCGTATTTTGTATGTTCCTACTATTGCGTTTATCATATTGTCATGAACACTTGTTGTTTAAGTTTAACTGGATTAATTGGAATTAATAATTGGCTAGTTTAAGAGGTAATATGGTCGGGCTTGCCTAGCATTGTGTTGGGCGCCATCACGACCGGGGTTTGGGTCGTGACATTTGTCATGGTGAAGAATTTTTGAAATCCGTAAGGGAATTTTGGTGGTGTGAAAAACTTTGGAGAGTTTCAGAGATGAGAGAGGATGATCAGGGGTTTTGTGAAGAATTTATGGTTATTGAGTGTTTTGGGGTTTTTAAAAAGGGTAAAGATTACTTAGAAATGGCAGCCTTTTCAGAAATCACATAGAGGTCTAATCAAATTAGAGTTCTGGTCTCCTTAGAGATTAATTAGAATTGATAGAATTAAGGAGAAGGTTCCGTTATATTTAGACTTCTAGTTTCAATGAAAGTGGTTCAATTTGCCCAACAGATAGAATTGTTAGGACGTTTGGTATATCCAGGACTCTTTCTCACGATTGATAATTAAATTTTCCTAATTATGCAAAGAATAGAAACATACCTGAACTTTCTCGTGAGCATAATTTGATGAAACAGGTTCTTCAAGTGAAACTTCTCTTGATTATGCCTCAAATGTCAAAATAGAAAATTTGTAAAAGATCAGTGAATCATACACATATGTCACAAGAGTATACTATTTACAATATGAGACTGAGTAGAAATTAGTCTAATATTCACAAAAATTAAGAATTCCTAGCCAATTTTTTTTTCATATATTTTTTCTTTCATTGTGCATTCTGAACTGGACTTTTTAGGTGATCTTAATCATCCCTAACTCCAACCTGTTCCTTTCAAAATTTTCTCTACTTAGAGCCTTAGTCAAGATGTCAGCTATTTATTTATCTGTAGCACAAAATTCTATGGAGATTAGCCCTTTTCTCATAGTTTTCTCTTAAGAAGTGGTGTCTAACATCTATGTGCTTAGTCCTTTTGTGATGAATCAAGTTCTTTGTCATACTTATAGCACTAGTGTTATCACAGAATATTGGTATCTATCCCATTTCTATACCAAAGTCTACTAATTGTTGTTTAATCTACAGTAGTTGAGCACAACAAGAAGCAACAGCCACATACTCAGCTTCAGTAGTAGATAGGGCTACTGGATTCTATTTCTTGGTGGCCCATGATACAAGACATGAACCAAGAAAGTGAGCCATACCTTAAGTGTGTTTTCTATCCACTAGAAAACCTGCATAGTCAGCATCAGCATAACCTACTAGATCAAAATTACTACCTTTAGGATACCATAGGCATAATTCAGTAGTCCCTTTCAGATATCTCAATATCCTTTTGATAGCAGTCAAGTGAGACTCTTTTGGATTAGCCTGAAAACGTGCACAAAATCCTACACTGAAAACAATGTTAGGTCTGCTGGCAGTAAGATACAAGAGTGAAACAATCTTACCCATATACAACTTTTGATTAACTAATGAACCAGGTTCATCAACATCTAATTTAGTGGCAGTTGCAATAGATGTATCTATTTTTTTAGAGTCCTCCATTTTAACCTTCTTGATTATTTCCTTTGTATATTTTTGTTGATGAATCATGGTTCCATTTGAGCTTTGTTTTATCTGTAAACCTAGAGTGTATCTATTTCTTTAGAGTCCTCCATTTTAACCTTCTTGATTAGTTCCTTTGTATATTTCTGTTGATGAATCATGGTTCAATTTGAGCTTTGTTTTATCTGTAAACCTAGGAAGAAATTTAGTTCACCCATCATACTCATTTTAAACTCATTTCCCATTAATTTTGCAAATTCCTTGCTCAACCTATCTGTAGTGGCCCCAGATATTATGTCTTCAACATATATTTGTACAACAAGAAGATCTTTATCTTTTTCCCTTAGGAACAAAGTGCTGTCACTTTTACCTCTTTTGTACCTATGCTCCAGAAGGAATTTTGACAATCTTTCATACTAAGCTCTTGGGTTCTATTTGAGCCCATATAGGTGCTTTGTCCAGCTTGTACACATGCCCAGGACATTTCTTGCTTTCAAACCCTAGAGGTTTTCTCACAAATACTTCTTTTTTGAGATAGCCATTTAGGAAGGCACTTTTGACATCCATTTGATGAAGAGTGAATTTCATATGTGCTACAAAGGCTATGAGGAGTCTAATTGCTTCAAGTCTAGCAACTAGAGAAAAAGTCTCATAATAATCAATGTCTTCCTCTTGAATATAGCCTTGAACCACCAACCTTGCCTTGTTTCTTGTAATTATTCCATCTTCATCTAGTTTGTTCCTGAAGGCCCATTTTGTTCCAATGACTGACCTGTCCTTAGGTCTTGGAACCAAGCATGTGAGTTTATTTTTAGAGAGAGTTGACAGATCTACAATGCAAATATTGTTAACTCTCCTTCCCTGCAAAACAATCTTATTAGTAGTAAGGCTAATCACAAAACATTTTGTGGAAGTAAAAGCCACTAGGTTACCTCTGTCACACAGTTGTGACACACTTATCAGGCTATATTTTAAGCCATCTATCAAATAGACATTCTCAATGGAATGAGAGTCTGTCTTTCCTACCTTTCTAACTCCAATGATCTCACCTTTTTTTCCATTTCCAAAGGAGACATTACCTCCTTTTAGGTTCTCAATTGAAAGGAATTGGTTCTTGTTACCAGTCATATGTTTTGAGCAGCCACTATCCATGTACTATATTTGGCTACTTCCCTTCACTTGGAACTCATGTTCATCTTCTGATTCTCCGATTTCCATAAGAGCTTGCTCATCTTCAGCTTCATTTTCTGAGTCCTCTCTAATGTTTCTCCCCATGCAGCAACCATAGCTTTAGTTGATCCCTTGTTCTTTCTTGGTTGAACATGTTCCTTCTTCCTATTTCTTTTTTCTGCTCTTTCTTTCTTTCATTCGATCTCCAATTTAGGGCAGTTTCTGATGTGGTGATCAGTCTTCCCACACTTGTAACACCCCTCATTGGTTTGTTTCTCAGGAGCCCTAAGTTTACTGAATGTTGTTCCTTTTGAAGAACCCTTTCGTCTCATAAGATATTTCTTGAAATCTCTGGTTATCATAGCTATTTAATCATCTTCAAGATCTGATCCTTCTGAAATTCTGAGAGCCAGACTTCTTTCTTTCTTTGGAGCATCCATCTTCATTATTTGCCTTCTCAATTCATAGGCAGTGAGATTTCCAATCAGTTCATCCAATTTTAAAGTAGCAATGTTTTTGGATTCCTGAATAACAGTGATTTTGCTTTCCCGGGAGATTGGCAAAACTCTAGTTAGAATCTTCCACCTTGTCTTCTTCCAGAATAATCCTTCCAAGAGACTCAAGTTCATTTGTCAGTGTAATGAACCTGGTATACATCTCTTGGATGGTTTCTCCATCCTTCATAGTAAAATTCTTATATTGAGAATACAACAGTGTTCCTCTTGACCTTTTCACCTGAGGTGTTCCTTCATGAGCCACTTGTAAAGTGTCCCAAATCTCTTTGGTAGTAGTACAACCTTGAATCCTGTTGTACTCGTTAGGACCAAGTCCACCCACTAGACATTTCTTGGCTTTTGCATTTTTCTGTCATTTCCTTAAATCCTTAGCAGTACAATTTGCTCTTGTCTTTGGAACATTCAATCCTTCAGCATTCTTCTTGGTTCTGTCTAAAGGACCATCGGTGACGATATCTTAAATCTCATAGTCTTCGCCCATGATATGGTCCCTCATTTTGTTTTTCCACCAGGGGTAGTACATGACATTAAAGAGAGGAGGCCTGGTAGTAGATTGCCCTTCCTAGTTCCCAGGTGGTGAACTCATGTTGATCTTTTCCTAAGGTGTTAACCTCTTCAAGGATAACCCGCTTTGATACCAATTGATGTTATAAACATCAATACCACACAACAGGGGGCAGGGTGATTTGTGTGGTACCTAATTTCCGTGTTAGAAGAACCTGGTTCTTCTAAGTGTTCTAACTAAAGCAGTTTGCCGAATAATAAATACTGAAAGTAAAATGCACAGAGCTTTTTACGTGGAAAACACCTGGTTCAAAATGTGAAAAACCCACGACCTACTACTCAGTAGGATTTTCCCAAACTCTACTAAAATCACTAAGCCAAAAATTGCATTTACAAAACTCTTTGTAAACTTAAGGATTAACTCTAATCCAACTGTGGCACACAGCCTCAACTATTGCGACACTTTCAAGTTAACTCTTAACTTTAATACTCAGAGTACCTAATACAATTGCTTCTCAGAAAGCTGAAAAGTACAATATACAAACCTACTACAATTGAACTAGACTTAGAATAAACACAATGATGAAACTGGTTCTTCTATCTTAGTTCATGTAGCTTCAAAAGTGCACACTTGTGTCTCGCATATGTTGCTTGCAAATCAGACTTGATCTTTTTGCTCTAATATGCTTAACTTCTGCTTATGTGCCTTACCAGTAAAAGAGAACAACTTGGTTATTTAATAGATTAGCAGTTAGAGTTTTATCGAGATTCCAATGCTTATCCTTAGTCGATTTGAGTCCTTATCCAATACAAACTCCCATCCTTATCCTAGCGTAGGATTGTGTTCTCTTATTATAAGGAGACTGTCCTCCTAAGAACTCAATGCAACCTTTTCGATTCTGTTCAGAAGATATTTGCTACGTAATCTTCAATACATATCTTTCTCACGTGCCTTCCATGTGCAATGGTTACGACTAACTGTGTCTTTCAAGATGGACCAGGTCCTTCCCTGAGTTCATTTGTCAATCTTCAAAACTTCAACTGAACTTGGACCAACAGAATGTGAGTTTCAGAAGATTTGGATAACTTAGGCTTGAATCTGATGTGAATTAATGATTTTAGTGTTGTTTGATGTGTTTTGACGATTGGAAAAAGTTTGTATGATGTTTTGGGATATATTGGTGCATTTGTTAGAGGTTACGGGGGCCTCGGGGTGATTTCGGTTGGCTAAAGGGGAAGATTTTGAACTTAGATATACTGTAAAAATACACAACAGTTGCAGACCAAAATTGGTCTTCGCATTCGCAGGGTTTAGTCTGCGTTGGTGGAGGGGTGAGTTCCAGTGCATCATAATCACGCTAGGGACCCCACGATCATGTAGAAGGGGCCTGGGGTCCTGCCAAGTTCATTCATCGCGTTCGCGACAATTGTGTCCGCGTTCGCATAAGAGGAGCAGCGTGTGCATCGCGATCGCGTGAATGACGTTGTGTTCGCGTAGTTTGGCTAGATGAAGCATCGCGTTCGCGAGTTGGTCACCGCGTTCATGTAGAAGAAAAATTGGGATTTTAAAAAAATCGTGCTTCACGATCGCAAGCCTTGGGCCGCGATCGTGTAGGGTAAAAACTAGGCGTACAAAAGGGTTTTTATATTATTTCGTCCGTGAAGCTTGGTCTATTTTCCTCCATTGTTTAGCACCTTGAGAGCTTTGTTGTAGAAATTGAAGAGGGTTTCGACGATAATTGGTTGGAGGTGAGTCCTATGGCCTAGAAACCTCATTTTATATAAGAATCAACCTGTAAATTCATGGAAATTTGGATAAAATTGAAAGAACTAAGGCTTGATTTTAGAAATGTAAATTTGGGATTTGAGGGGGCAATTGAGCTCCGAGTTTGGTAAGTTTGCTATGTATGAACTCGTGGCGAGACGAGGAATCCGGTGATGTGAATTTTATAATTTATCGAGAAGTGGGCCCAAGGCTCGGGTTTTGCCAATTTCGTGGTTTTTGATATTTTTTGAGTCTTTTCGATTGGGTTAAGTTTCCTTAGCCTATTGTGACGTATTACTTGTGGGTTTGATCATATTCAATGCGCGAGGAGGTCAATTCGATAGGAAAAGGCATAGTGATCTAGATTTTGGGCCGGCTTGAGGTGCGTAATGGGTGTAAATGATGTACTGAGGGTTTGAAACCCAGGAACTTCACATTGTAACGCTATATTAAGGCATGACACACGCTCTATGACGAGTGCAGGGTTATTTATTATTGGGGATTGTGACTAGGTCCATACGGGTGATATTTTACTATGTTTTACTACTAGAACTTGTTGGAAATCATCGTTACTTGGTTTTGACTGTTGTATTTGGTCTTCGTGTCGGCTATTTGAATCCTTCAGGGATTGATATCACTGGTTTTGCATACTTTGCATATTGTTTAACCTCATTCCAAGGTTTTAAGTACTATTTTGCAAACTCAGCCCATTTTCTAAACTTCAAAACTCAAATGATATTTTAAATGATATTTTGGGTTGTGAATTACTGATTTAAAAGTGTTCGACGGGCTTATAGTGATTTCTGGATTTATGGATGGCTCGGGCTGCATGCCGCAATAATGGTATATGTTATTGAGGCCGAGGGCCTTGTTGGTGCCACGAGATGGCTTGTTTATTGCGCTTCAATTGTAGGATCCCCCCTGAGTCTGTACACATCCCCACTGAGCACCGTCGATGTAAAATATATATGGTTGGCTCAAACTGCATGCCGCAGTGGGCACCTGAGTGTACCGATATTCGAATTGAATTACATCCATGCATTGTTTCTTACTAGTTACCTGTCATGGTTCTTTCTGTACTATTACTTCATGGACTTGTTGGTTTTACAGTTAAAGGTTTGGTACTCCCTGTTATAGTTGCCTTGTGTTTTTTTCCAGTGATTTCTTATCTTCAGCTATTATTTATGCTTATTACTCGCTGAGTCGGAGTTCTCACTTTACTCCCTGCACCTTGTGTGCAGATGTAGGCGCATCACAGACTGAGGGAGGACATGTCTAGCTGAGCAGCGTTTCCCCGGGAGCATTGAGGTAGCTGCATGGCATTCGTAACCTTGATCCTTCCCTCATATCCCTATCTTTCATTACTTTGTTTTTCTTAGATAGTCTTGTTATATGATGACACTCTGCATTAGAGGCTCGTGATCGTGACACCGGATCCTGTTTTGGGTTCATGTTCCAGTATTTTGTTTGATTTCAACATATTACTCCGTATTTATAGTCTTCTAATAAAATGGTTTGGTTATTTAATATCTGTGTTGAATTCTTGAACCACCAAAAGTTGACGTTATTGTTGAATGGTCGGGCTTTCCTAACAATGTGTTGGGCGCCATCACGACCGAAGTTTGGGTCGTGACATGTTATCACTCTCATTTGCCATAGACTCTATACTTTTACATTTCGCTTTTTACACATTCCCTAGACAGAACTTCCTTCTCATTATTAATTATCTCAGACTCATCAATGAAGTCTTTTAATATCTTATCCAACCTTTCTTTAGACGAGAATTCAATCTTGTCTTTGAGATGAAGAATACTTACCTCTTGTTCATCCTTTGATTCTCCAATAGCCATTAGTGCTTGCTCCTCTTCAGCTTCATCTTCTGAGTCTTCATTTGAAGTTTCTCCCCAACAATAGCCTTGGTTGAACCTGTTCCGTCTTCCTGTTCCTTCGTTTAGCTCTTTCTTTCTTCCACTCAATTTCCTATTAATGGCAGTTTTTTATCATGTGGTCAGTCTTACCAGACTTGTAGCATCCCTCATTTGTCTGTTTCTCTGAAGCTCTTGATTTGTTAAAGTTTGTACCACTTGAAGAACCCTTTCCTATCATCAGGTACTTCTTGAAATCTCAAGTGATCATAGCCATTTCATCATCTTCCAAATCTGCACCTTCAGCAATTCTGAGAGCTAAGCTTCTCTCCTTTTTGGGGTGTCTATCTTCATGGTTTGTCTCCTCATTTCATATGCAGTTAAATTTCCAATTAGTTCATCCAGTCTGAGGGTAGCAATGTTCTTGGATTCCTGAATGGGAGTGATCTTGCTTTCCTATGTGACTGGCAGAACTCTTGTCAGATTCTTCCCAACATTGTCTTCTTCAAGAATAGTCGCTAATGGCGAAAGAAGAACTCAAGAATTATGGAGATGATTTAGCTAAGTGCTACACTCATTTTATGGTCCAAGTCCAAGTCCAATAGGACGTAGATTGGGGTACAAGCACCAGCCAAGGAGGGCCTAAATTAGGCTCTTAAATCAACTCACAAATGAGCCAACTTGGCGCCCAAGTCAGCTCAAGGAGGGGCGACCAAGACATAGGAGAAGGAGTCAAAGTTCCTTATTTTGTTTCCTAGTTTGTTGGGACGTATTTGATGCTTTCCTAGGTAGTTAAGTTTTTCTTTTTCTTTTTCTAAGATTATTGGAATTACTTTTCATGATTGACTTGGTTTTTGTTTCCTAGAGTTGTCATGCCACTGCATGTGACCGAGCGAACCAACTGTATAGCTGGATCAACATGTGGTATAACTATAAGCTAGAGGTGAATATATGGCATGACAATCTACTAAAGAGTCTGAATGAAATAACATATATGCAGAAAATACTGAAAGGTTTGCAAGTATAAACCAGTAGCTGACAAGGCTAACACATGGAAGCCTACTAATATCTAATTGATTGAGCTATAGTCTAGAAAGCCTCTAAAGTATACTGAAAATTCCAACTATTTACCGGGACAAGGTCCAGGGGTATACCTTATTAACTGAAATACTATAGTGACAAACAAAAGAGAGATAAGGCCCCAAAAGATTGGGACTCACCAATAGCTGATACGAGATATTCTGGCTAGTAGAATCGTCAACCTGAAAATTGTTACCTGTATCACGAGATGCAGCCCCCAGGCAAAAGTGACGTCAGTATATTTGAATTGCACTGGTATGTAAAATAGTTAAACAAAAGAATTGTAAATACTGAAATTGAACTACTAGCTGATAAACTGATAATTGGACAAGGAAGTAAGGATATGAATACTCCCTTTTCTGAATGATGAACAACATGTTTAACTAAATATTAAACTGCGGCCTCTGGCCTAATATACATATATATATATATATATATATATATATATATATATATATATATATATATATATATATATATATATATATATATATATATATATATATGTGTGTGTGTGTGTGTGTGTGTGTGTGTGTGTGTGTGTGTGTGTGTGCGCACAACTGCAGCCTCGGGCCCAAGTATACGCATACAAAACTGCGGCCTCAGGCTCAAATAGAGGTGTTCAACTTTCAAGAAAATATAAATTAGGAACTGAGAATCATACTGTAGTACATGATACTGAAATAATGATCCATATTGAGTTACATGATACTGGGATAGTGAATAGTATTAGATTGAGATGAGTATTTTAGCTATGATGCCCATGTTGTGGTCACTTAAGAAACTTATCAAACACTTGGTGAGAATAAACCTTCGTAGTCCTTATTAATGGTGTATCTACACCCCACATTCTCTTGTTCCTATTTAAATTCTAAAGTCTCAAACGATTATAATCAACATTATTCTTCATCACGCATAAGGTAAATAACATTCTTAAACAATAATCAACAATTAACACCCCAATCCTATAACCGTTCATGCTTTTCTATCAAACCCAATAACTCATATCTCATGAACTAAGATATAAAATCATTAAAATAATGCTAGAATCAATTAGAGGGTGAAGACATTACCTTTTTGAACTTCAAACCCTTTAAATTCGAGTTCTAGACTTCCTTCTTTCAACAATTATGTACCAATCGAATATCTAATGATATGGAGGGTTTAACCATGTTAATAAGATGTTCAGAATTTGAAATTAAGTTATAATCACTATTAGAACTACCTTGGGAGGTGGAGCGACCCTTAAGGAGTTAGGTTTTTTAGAGCTTTACTTTGTAGAGCAAGTTCTTATGTTTGGGGTTGTGGGGGACGAAATAGAGCTAAAAAATGACTTCCCAAGTTGGCCACCACATTCCAGTTGGTGCGACCGTAGTCCCCACCGTGGTAAATTGCTGGGACACTACCTCACCACTGTGGTCACGGTAAAATACGGCAGGAACGCGGTGGTTACACACCATTCTATAAAATGGGCATAACATTTTGTACATAGTTCCGTTTGTGCTCCACAATATATCGTTGGAAAGATATTTCAATGGCCTACAATTTTATACTTTGAATTTTCCCAAGTAACTTATTAATTTTCACTAAAACCTTATAGAAGATAGATCTTCTACAAACTTAATTGATTTTGTCAAATCTTATGCACCATACCTTCCATCTTGAATTTGAAACGACTATTTTCACCCATAATCATCCCGATGTGACTTCACATGTTAAAAATATAACCTTACTACTCCTTTAACTCATTCTTAACTAAGCAAAATTTACGAAGTGTTCATTATCTCCTCCTTGGAATAATTCGTCCTCGAATGATGGTCCCGACTGTAACTACGACTATTTATGGACATTAAACATGTGTGATGGAGATATGTGAATACTAAAATATCATGATTACTAGTATATTAAACTGAACAAGCATGTAATCATTAAATACTAAGCTGAGGAAATACTACAAGACATGGATATTATAATATAAGACCTGAATGGAAAGGTTAATTTCCTTCCACATCCTCCTCGACTTCCCATGTAGCCTATTCAACCTTTTGATTCCTCCAGAGCACTTTTACTAAAGTAGTTTCCTTAGTTCTGAGCTTGCGGATTTCACGATTAAGAATAGCCACTGGAATTTCTTCATAAGACAGGTTGTCTTTAACCCTTATAATCTCTATAGGAACCACAAGTGATGGGTCTCCCATGCATTTCTTCAACATGGACACATGAAACACTGGGTGTGCAACAGCTAGTTCTTGTGGAAATTCTAACTCGTAAGCCACCTATCTGATCTTTCGCAGGATTCTATATGGACCAATATAACTGGGACTAAGTTTCCCCTTCTTTCAAAATCTGATAACACCTTTCATGGGCGATACTTTTAAAAACACCCAATCATCAACTTGGAACTCTAAGTATCCACGTTGCACTTCCGAATAGGAATTTTGGTGACTTTGATCTGTCTTCAAATGCCTTTGTATCAAGTTGACTTTCTCCAGAGCTTGATAGACCAAATCGGGTCCTAACAACTCTGTTTCTCCGATTTCGAACCAACCAATTGGTGATCTACACATTCACCCATACAGAGCTTCGTATGGTGCCAATGTTGATAGTAGAGTGATAGTTGTTATTATAAGCAAACTCAATGAGAGGTAGATGATCGTCCCAATTACCTTTAAAATAGATAACACACTCCCTCATCATATCCTCAAGAGTCTGAATGGTGTGTTTCGCCTGGCCATCTGTCTGAGGATGAAAAGTGGTGTTGAGGTTCACCCTTGTGCCCAATCCCTTCTGAAAGGATTTCCAAAAGTTCATTGTGAAATGGCCACCACAATCTGAGATAATGGACAAAGGAGTCCCATGCAATCAGACAATTTCTTTGATATACAACTTGGCATAATCCATAGCTGAATTTAGTCTTCACTGGCAAGAAGTGGGCTAACTTGGTAAGTCGGTCTACAATCACCCAAATCGAATCATGCTTCCGGAATGAGCGAGGTAGACCCATTATGAATTCCGTGTTTATCATCTCCCATTTCTAAACAGGAATATTTGTATTCTAAGTTAAACCGCCAGGTCTATGGTGTTCAACTTTCACCTGCTGACAATTTGGACACTTAGCCACGAAATCTACTATATCTTTTTTCATATCATTCCACCAATAAACTTCCTTAAGATCATGATACAAATTTGTGGAATATGGGTGAATAGAATACCTGGAATTGTGGGCTTCTGACATAATCCGCTCTCTGAGCCCATCTACGTTTGGAACGCATAGCCTGTCCCGGTATCTCAAAGTACCACCATCTCCCCCTTGTTCAAAAGCCATAGTCTTGTGTTTGTGAATTCCCTCATTTAGTTGCAATAAGTAAGGATCACTGAACTATTTTTCTTTTACTTCGGCTACTAAAGAGGATTCAACCCTATACTGGAGAACAACGCTACCATCTTTAGAGTCTAAAAGTCAAACTCCTGGACTTGCTAAGCGGTTGACTTCCTTCATCATAGTTTGCTTCGCTACCTCAACATGAGCTAAGCTTCCCATAGAACATCTACTGAGAGCATCGGCTACAATATTTGCCTTCCCCAGATTATAGAGGATATCAACATCATAATCTTTAAGTAATTCGAGCCACCTCCGCAGATGTAGATTTAATTCTCTTTGCTTGAAGATGTACGAGATACTCTTGTAATCTATAAAATGAAAACATGTACCCCATACAAATAATGGCGTCAGATCTTAAGCGCAAACACTACAACTGCTAATTCAAGATCATAAGTCGGATAATTCTTCTTGTGACCTTGAGTTGCCTTGATGTGTAGGCTAAGACATTACCGTGTTGCATTAATACACACCCAACACCAACCCCTGAAGTATCACAATAATCAATAAACCCTTCGGTTCCTTCCGGAAGTGTCGGGACTAGAGCTGAAGTCAACCTCTTCCTTAACTCCTCAAAACTTTTCTCGCACTCATCCAACCATTGAAACTTGACTTTCTTCTAAGTTAATCTTGTCAAACGGATGAGATAGAAGAAAATCCCTCTACAAAACACCTATAATAGCCTACTAGACCCAAGAAGCTTCTTATATCGAACACGGAGGTGGGTCTAGACCAATTCTACACTGCCTCTATTTTTTGGAAATCCACCTGCACGCCTTCCTCTGATATGACATGGCCCAAAATGATACTGATTTCAACCATAATTCACACTTAAATTTTTTTGCATATAGCTTGTGATCCTTCAGTGTATGCAACACAATTCTGAGATGTTCTGCATGGTCAGTCTCGCTACGGGAATAAATCAAAATGTCATCAATAAATACGATAACAAACAAATCAAGATAAGGCTTGAAGACCCAATTTAGAAGGTCCATGAAAGTTGTTGGTGCATTCGTTAAGCCAAATGACATTACAAAAAATTCAAAATGCCCATATCTAGTCCTAAAAGCTATATTTGGAATTTCACTTCCTTAACCTTCAACTAATGGTATTCCAATGTAAGGTCAATCATAGAATAACACTGGGACCCTGAAGTTGATCAAATAAATCATCTATTCTGGGAAGAGGGTACGTGTTCCTGATGGTGACTTTATTCAACTGATGATAGTTAATGCACATACGCAAAGACCCATCCTTCTTTCAGACAAACAAGACCAGTGCACCCCAAGGTGAGACACTTGGACTTATACATCCCTTATCTAGAAGATCTTTCAACTAAACTTTTAACTTTTTCATTTCTGCTGGATCCATTCTATAAGGCGCAACAGATATCGACTTAGTGCCTGGAAGTAGATCAATTCAAAAGTCAATCTCTCTATCGGGAAGGACTCTACGGAGATCTTCGAGAAACACTTCTAGAAACTTATTTAGATTCGGTACCGATTGGAGAGTAGGAATCTGAGCATCTACATCCTTAACTCGAACCAGGTGATAGATATATCCCTTAGAGATCATTTTTTTGGCTTTAAGATAGGAAATAAACCTACTCCTCAGTGTTACTACATCACCCTTCCATTATAATATTGGTTCAGCAGGAATTTGAAAACTTACTATTTTGGTTCTACAACCCACTGTGGCATAACATGACTCTAACCAGTCCATGCCCATGATCACATTGAAGTCTAACATCTCCAATTCAACTAAGTCTGCTACAGTAAGATGATGATGCACTTTAACGGTACATCCCCTATAGATACACCTTGCTATAATTGATTCTCCAACTGGAGTGGACGGTTTAAAGGGTTCACACAACTTTTCTGGTTCTATCCCAAATTTCATAGCAATATATGGGGTTACATAAGATAGGGTGGATCCTGGATCTATAAGAACATAGACATCAAAAGTGAATATTATTAGCATACATGTGACCACATCTCCACGAGCCTCTGTATCGTAACGGTCTGATAGTATATACAAGCGGTTTCGTCCACTCATTGCATTATTAGGCTGTGTTGCGTTGCACCCTTGCTGAGCCTGAGAGTTATGATGGGCTGCTGAATTAGTGGTATGAGCTACTTTGCCGCCATTATCAGAGTTCACCTACAACAACAGCTACCAGCCTAGCATTCAGATGGCTCCATATGAGGCATTGTATGGTAGACGATGTCGGTTTCCAGTCGGATGGTTTGAGCCGGGAGAGGCTCGGTTACTAGGTACGGACCTAGTTCAGGAGGCCTTAAATAAGGTCAAGACTATTCAGGAGAGGTTGCGTTTAGCTCAGTCCAGACAGAAGAGTTATGCAGACCGTAAGGTCCGAGATGTGGATTTCATGGTTGGTGAGCGGGTATTGCTCCGGGTGTCGCCTATGAAGGGCGTGATGAGATTCGGAAAGAAGAGCAAGCTCAGCCCTAGGTATATTGGTCCATTTGAGATTCCGGATTGAGTGTGAGTGGTGGCTTATAGACTTGCAGTGCCACCTAGCTTATCAGCCGTACATCCGGCTTTTCATGTATCTATGCTTCGGAGGTATCACGACGATCCTACGCACATGTTAGACTTCAGTACTATCCAGTTGGACAAGGATCTATCTTACGAGGAGGAGCCGGTGGCTATTCTAGACCGGTATGTTCGACAATTGAGGTCGAAGAGTTTCCCATCCGTGCTTGTCCAGTGGATAGGTCGGCCTCTTGGGGCATCGACCTGGGAGCCCGAGTCTGATATGCGAAGCCAGTTGGACAAGGATCTATCTTACAAGGAGGAGCCGGTGGCTATTCTAGACCAGTAGGTTTGATAGTTGAGGTCGAAGAGTTTCCCTTCCGTGCTTGTTCAGTGGAGAGGTCGGCCTCTTGTGACATCAATCTGGGAGCCCGAGTCTGATATGCGGAGCCATTACCCACATTTGTTTCCCGACTCAGGTACCTCCTTCTCTTGTCCGTTCGAGAATGAACGGTTGTTTTAGAGATGGAGGATGTGACGACCCAAAGGGTGATCACCTGTTTTCCTCATCTGTTTTGTACTTCCGAGACCTTGAAAACCTTATTTTATATTGCCTCGATTTATGTGTGCAGTCCAGGTGCATAGCCGGAAAGTTTTATGTTAGAATATGTGAATTCTATAAAAAATTTGAAGAATTTTGATATTAATATTGATATAGTTGACTTCAGTCAACATTTTTGGTAAACGGACCCAGACCCGAGTTCGAAAGGTCCGTAGAAAAATATGGGACTCGGGAATGTTCCCGGAGTCGAATTACGAGGTCTAGAGCCCGAGATATGAATTTTTCTATTAAATTGCTTTTCTCAAATTATTAAGGAAAATAAAAATGAAAATTGATTAAAAGACCATAGTTCGGGCTTGTATTTTGGTTCCGACGCCCGGTACAAGTCTTATATATTATTTAAGTACTTACTGCAAAGTTTGACGGAAATTGAACGTCGTTTGACGTGTTTTGATCTATGAGTTCCATGTTTGAAAGTTTATAAAGTTTAAGAGAAGAAATCATGAATTTGAGGCTTGATTCTATGAAAATGATGTTTATATTGGTGATTTGATCGCACAAGCAAATTCGTGTTATGTTTTTGAGGTTGTGTGCATGTTTGGTTTAGATCCTTGAGGGCTCGGGTGAAAATTGGATAGGCCGTGAGAGTAATTTTTGAAATAAATCATAGCTAGCTCCCCAGCTGCTATCTTCGCAAATGCGAAGAAATAATCGCAAAAGCGAAGCTGGGCGGCCTAGGCAGGGATCGCAAATGCTATCTGAAGTCTCGCAAATGCGAAACTTAGGCCATTTGAACGGGGGTCGCAATTGCGACAAACACCTCGCAAATGCGAAGTCAGGCCTTCTGGAGCAGGGATCGCAATTGCGACAAAACCCTTCACAAATGCGAAGTTTGGCCTTTTGAACTAGAGTCGCAAATGCGACAAATACTTCGCAAAAGCAAAGTCTGAATGTCTGGCCTGTCATGTTCGCAATTGCGAACAAAAGTTCACAATTCCCATATCCGTACGTGTGCAATTTTATACTTAAACGATTTTAGACCCTATTTTCACCATTCTTTTAAAACCCAAAACCCCATAGGCGATTTTTCAAGAGCAATATCACTCCAAATCACTTGTAAGTCGATTTTCACTCAACTCTTTCAATTCCTAACATTATTATTCCATGTGAAATCCAAGGTTTTTATGGTGGAAATTGATGTTTTTGGGTAGAACCTAAATTTTTCATAAATTGAGGAGTTCGACCTCGATTTGAGGTCCGATTTCAAAACAAATCATATATTTGAACTCGTGAGGGAATGGGTAACCATATTTTGGTCTGAACCCCGAGTTTCGACCACGTGGGCCCGGGGTCGTTTTGGAAATTTTTGAGAAAAATTTTGGGAAAACCATTTTTATGCATTCAAACCAATTCATATAGTGTTCATTAAAGTAACTGAACCAATTGTGATTAGATTCGAGTGAGTTGGAGGTTGAGTTACGAGGTAAAGCGATAGTTGAAGGTCAATTGGACTTCAAGGCTTTGAGGTAAGTGTTTGATCTATCCTAACTTGAAGGAATGGGATTAGAGTATTATAACTTGCTAATTGCTAAATGATCGAGTGCGGTATATAGGCGTGGTGAGGAGCATTTATACACTGGAGTCTAGTATGACCGTGCGTCTTTGTTTGTACATGTTGTGAGATAATTTGAAACTCTTCTAAGCTGGTATACAAATTGCTATAAATGTGAAGAGTCTGAGAATGAACAATGAAAAATAAATGTTTTGGAGCGTTGGCACGCCGACCACTTACATATTATAAATTGGGATCGTGTGGCACGCCGACCACCTATATATTACAGCTTGGTGCTTTGTGTTCATATGTGTAAAAATTTAGGGTTTTGTTGTTCAAATATACTTCTCTGCGGGTAATTTCTATACTTGATTGTGGTGTATCCCCAGCATGTCCCTCCCCATTTTTACTGCTTAAGTTAGTATATGTGTATATGGGATTGCACAGGTTTATGTGAGTGTCTGGTCCTAGCCTTGTCAGTACTTCGTCGGGATAGGCCAGGCACTTACTAATACATGGGGTCGGATTGTGCTGATACTACACTTCTGTGCGTTTTTGCACAGGTCCAGGTTTTGAGTAGCAACAGCATCAGTAGTTCACAAGCAGGATTATTATACTTTTGAGACTGAGGTAGCTTGCAGGCCGGACGTCTCTTCTTATAGTTCATTATTGATGTAGTCTCATTATTTCGAGATAGACAGTTATTATTGATTTCTTTCAGACCATTATGTGTAGTTATTCTTAGTAGTCAGTGAGTTGTGACTCCACATCTTGGGTAGATGATTTATTCTCGAGTATTTCGCACTATTATTCAGTTTTTATGAAAAAGACTTTCGCAGTTAAAGTTATTGTTAATATTCATGTCATTAATTTGAGAACATGATGTTTGTGTTAACGTAAATGTGTTGAGTAATTTGGCTTGCCTACCTACCACGAGTAGGCGCCATCATGATCTCGAGGGTGGGGAATCCGGATCGTGAAACACCTCTCCAAAGTAAGGAGAGGATATGTAATCCAATACCTTCATGAGATCCAAAAAGGGTCATGAGGTTCTTGTATTTGTCTATCAATTATCTTTATGAAAAGAAAGAAGATCCGTCTCACTGATGATTGGGTGAACCATTTCCTTTATTCATATTTTTGTTATTAATGCATCTTTCTTTATGCCATTAAATTTGGTCATCGCCATCAACATTTATATTCGACTATGCCTTTTAAATCATATTATTCATCTCAGATCTAGAGTTAATTGTTTTAACTAGGATTTACCCGTTCATTTTTTTTATTGATTTGCTTAAAAAATATTTAACAACTTTTGAGTCAAACAAGATTTATGTTGGCTGAGACGTGAGAGAGATATTTATCACCTGTTAGCTGACCGAATTTTGAGATTGAAGAAGAAAAATATTTTTAAGGTATGGTTAATAAAAATATTTTATTTTCACGCAAAGCTAGTCATATATTACTCCTTTTATTTTATAATAAGTGACCAATTTTCTATTTAGCACATCCAGTAAGAAAATGCTCAATCCTACATAAAAATATTTAGTATGACTAAACTACCCTTATTAAATATTGTCATATAGTTATAATGAGGAGTGAAATTTTTTTTTTAGAAATATATACGTAAGAATAAAAAAATAAAAGCAAATTAAATTTTTTTAATTATTTAATTGAACACTTATTTGAAACAAAAATGAAAAAATTGCAGTTGAATATATAATTAAAAGCCAAAGACAAAAGCATATTATTACGACAAGTGGCATAATCACAAAAAGCCAAGTGGCATTGTTAAGACAAAAATAACTACCTTTTAACTAATTGTTTTTTTAAAATTTGAATTAATTAGTTACTCTTTTTGAATTAATAAATATAAATATATTATAATTAGCTATATTAAAAAAAAACTACCCATTCAAATTAAGGAGTAATTTATAGTTGATGTTTTAAAGTTATTTTAAAATAGAAAAAAAACATAAATATATAATTAAAAGTCAAAGACAAAAGCATATTATTATGACAAGTGGCATAATCACAAAAAGCCAAGTGGCATTGTTAAGACAAAAATAATTTTAAAAAAATATTATTAAGACAAGTGACATAATCACAAAAACCCAAGTGGCATTGTTAGGACAATAAACTACCTTTTAATCTATCTATATATCTATATATTATTAATAGGAGAGAAAAAATTCCTCTTAGTAAGCTACGTGGTAGCTTCAGAAAAAGCCACGTGGCATAGTTAATTATTAAATTAATTATTTAGTTAATAATTCATTATTGGTTATTCTTTTTGAATTTAAATCTATATCTATATCTATATATTATTAAAAGCAAAGGAAAAAACCCTCTCATTAAGTCACGTGACAGCTTCAAAAAAGGCCACGTGGCATAGTTAGTTATTAAATTAGTTATTTAGTTAATAATTAATTATTGGTTATTCTTTTTAAATTTAAATATATCTAAAAAACAAAAATAAAAAACTACCATATATATATATATATATATATATATATATATTACTTTAATTACATTAATAAATATAGATATCTTATATTAATTAACTATAATAAAAAACTATATAAAAATGAAAATATAAAAATATATCTATATATATATATATATTATTAAAAGGAGAGAAAATATCCCTCTCATTAAGCTTTGTGGCAGCTTCAGAAAAAACCACGTGGCATAGTTAGTTATTAAATTATTTATTTAGTAAATAATTAATTATTGGTTATTCTTTTTGAATTTGAATATATCTAAAAATAAAAATAAAAAACTACCATATATATAAATATATATATATATATATATATATATATATATATAGTTTACTTTAATTACATTAATAAATATAGATATCTTATAATTAATTAACTATAATAAAAAACTATATAAAATAAAAATATAAAAAATATAAAAAAATAACAACTCATTCAAATTGGGTGAGAGTAGTTCCAAGTTAGAGTTTTAAAAATTATTTTAAAATAAAAAGGCAAAAAAAGTCTATAAAAAATGAAAAAAAGAGAAGAAAAACTACCCATTCAAATTGGGGAAGTAGTTTCAAGTTGGAGTTTTAAAATAAACGAAAAAAGAGAAGAAAAACTACCCATTTAAATCGGGGAGTAGTTTCAAGTTGGAGTTTTAAAATAAAAATAGATATCATATAATTAAGTATAAAAAATATATATAAATAAAATAACTACCCATTCAAATTGGGTGGCAGTAGTTTCAAGTTGCAGTTTTTAAATTATTTTAAAATAAAAAAGTAAAAAAAAATCTATAAAAATCTATATCTATATATTATTAAAAGGAGATAAAAATCCCTCTCATTAAGCCACGTGACAGCTTAAGAAAAAGCCACATGGCATAGTTAGTTATTAAATTAGTTATTTAGTTAATAATTAATTATTGGTTATTCTTTTTAAATTTAAATATATCTTAAAAAAATTATATATATATATATATATATATATATATATATATATATATATATATATATATATATATATACTTTAATTACATTAATAAATATAGATATCTTATATTAATTAACTATAATAAAAAACTATAAAAAATAAAAATATAAAATATATCTATATCTATATATTATTAAAAGGAGAGAAAAATCTCTCTCATTAAGTCACGTGGCAGCTTCAGAAAAGCCATGTGGCATAGTTAATTATTAAATTAGTTATTTAATTAATAATTAATTATTGGTTATTCTTTTTGAATTTAAATCTATATCTATATATTATTAAAAGGAGAGGATAAAGCCCTTTCCTTAAGCCAAGTGAAAGTATAAATAAAAGCCATATGGCATATTTAGTTACTAATAAGTTTTTTAGTTAATAATTAGTTAATAGTTATTATATTTGAATTTAAATATCTATAAAAACAAAAATAATAAAAAATAAAAACTACATACATATATATATATATATATATATATATATATATATATATATATATATATATATGTGTGTATGTGTGTGTGTGTGTGTGTGTGTGTGTGTGTGTGTGTGTGTGTATTTAAAAATTAAAATAAAGAAACTAATTTATGTATATGTCATAATTAATTATAATAAAAAATCAAAAATTAATCATAATTAATTATTTATATATATATATATATAATTATTTTATTTTAATTAATAAATATATATTAATTGGTTACTTTATTTTAATTAATAAATATAGATATCTCATAATTAGTTATAATAAAAAAATTCAAATATATAAATATATAAAAAAAAATAACTACACATTCAAATTGGGTGGGGGTAGTTTCAAGTTGGAGTGTTAAAATTATTTTTAAAAAAAATTAAGTATAATAAAAAATAAAAAAGAAGAAGAAAAACTACCCATTCAAATCGGTGAGTAGTTTCAAATTGGAGTTTTAAAATGAAAAAATAAATTAAAAAAATAAAAATTACCATTTCAAATTGGGGAATAGTTTCAAGTTGGAGTTTATAATTGTTTTAAAATAAAAAACAAAAATAAATCAATAAAAAGAATTGATTCAAATAGTGGAGTAGTATCTTTCTAATATTCTATATTCTATATATCTTCTATATATTATTAAAAGGAGAGAATAAAATCCTCTCCTTATGCCAAGTGGTAGCCTAAAAAAACCTTATGGAATAATTAGTCAATAACAAAGAAATTATCTATTGAAAATTAAAAAAAATTAACTACCTAAATTAACTACTAAAACATGGGGAGAGTTGGTTTAGGTTAGTTAATTTCTTTATTTTATTTTTTAAATTCTTTTTTTATTTTATGAAAAAAGTATCTATTCATTAAAAGGGATGATAATATAATAAAATTTAAAAAAAAATATTTTCAAGGGTAATAAAATATATATCTCTTATTATATTATAAAAAAATAGCAGACAAAAATATTAAATAAGTAATATGCTAATAATCTATCCATATATTATTAAAAGCCAAAGAAAAAGGCACCGCATTACAAGTGGTAGCCTAGATAAAAACCATATGACATAATTAGTTAATAATAAAAAATTATTTATTAAAAATTAAAAAAGAAATTAATTACTAAAATATCGATAAGGGTTGTGTATATCGTATTGACAATTAAAATAACAACAACAACAACAACTACCCAGTATGTTCAAACACACCCTATGTGTAATGTGGTGGTGGGCAAAATAAAATTGTGTAATTCCCAACTCTGGACATTAAAAAAAATAAAATATAAACGTTTATCTGAAAAAACAAACTCCCTATCCAACACACTGTACATTCCACAAAATTACCCTATGAACTTCACCAAAACCCAAAATTTTCAGTGAACATTCAATAATTTTTTCATGAACATACCATATTTGAGAAATTAGCTCTAAAATTCATCAAATTAATTTTGGGTCTTCAATCTTTATCACCAATAGCCAACTACGTTGGCCTTTTTAGGGCTTTTTCCAGAGTTAAATATGGGTCGCTCTCGTGGAAATTTCCAATCTGATGAAGATCCCAGCCAAAGGTTCAATCTTTATCATCTCTTTTTATTCCAATATGTATTTTATTTTATGGGTATTTATTAATTATAAGTATAAACCTCTTATGGGTGTTGAACTGTTGTTGGTTTTCTTTTGTGGTAAAGATTAGATTTTTTTTGCTAAATTTATTTGACCTGAAGCACACAGGTCGAAACCTTTCCTCTTCTATTATATAGAAAAGAAAAGAAAGCAAAAGGATTTGACGCACTAACAAGCGCGTTATGCCTCGTTTGGGTAAATAAAAGCTTTCTAGTATTATCCCCTTGTTTAGCAAAACAACACAGAATAGGTAAAAAGGAAAGGACGCAGAAAGTGAAGAAAATACAAGAGAGAAAAATCAAAGTCCAAAAAAGCCAACAAATCATATACCCAAATCTATGGCAGAAACCTGAGAACAAGAACCTTTACAACAAGAAGAAAATCAATCAACTATGTTTCTCATAAAAATCATGAGCAAAAGAAGAACATGGGTATTTCTCTTTGTTTCTGTCTACACAATTTTATTGTCAATTTCTTGGAATTTTCTTAAAACAGTGCTTTCTTGGTATGAATCAACGATGTCAAATTCAACAACTTCAGCTTCAACTGGTTGGCCTGCTTTATATGCATCTGTATTATTAGGTGTAGCTTTTGGGGTTTTGTCTATGGTAGCAGCTTTAGCTGTTGCAGTTCCAGCTACTTTAGTTACTTGGATTACAATTTTGGTTTTGTTGACTTTTGCTGGAAACCCCAGAAGGGATTTGGTTTTAGAAGGCAAGAAATTAACTGCTGATATTATTGGATTTGTTTTTAAGGTTTTGATTAAAGAAGGGAATGTTGTAGCTGTTCTTTGTGCTGTTCTTGGTTATTTTGCTCTTGTTAGAAGGAATAAACAAGATCGTGCTGCTGATTATTAACTTGAAATTGAACTTGAACTTGAAATTGGGCAATCAAGAAATACCAATTTCTCCCTAAATCAGTCTGTAGAATCCTTTTGTTTTTTATTTGATTTTGTTAGTTGGGACTTGTTGTGTATCAACCTGCCTTTTTGGTTAGTTTAGTTGTAGGTCTAGGTTTAAAGCTGTTTGAGAAGTTGTTATCATAATGTTTTTTTTTTGTTTTTGGGTGATTATTTGTAATGTACTAAAAGAAGAAAGTCTTGTGACCTACTTTATGGAAGTTGTGGACCAGATGTAGGTCTAACTAACATTAATATTGATTTTTGATCGACCATTCAAACTTTCTATCTTTTCTTTCTTGATTCTGGAGTGAATTTTTGAGTACGAATTGGCTGAATGAACAAGCAAGGTACATGTTTAAAAAGTGTTATATTTGATACGATAATACCGAATATGATGTATAATTAATGCATAAGTTCAAAATGTATGCCAAACAAGATGTTATTAATACACAAAGCTAATGCATATATTATTTTATACAATTCTTCCTACCAAAATACCCCTTAAAGTATTTTTATTTGATTTAGTGTAAACATCCAATTAGAGGAAGCATTTTACCTACTAGCAATATGTATTTGATTTAGAGCAACTAGCAAAATGGACAATGAGGGCTAATTATGTTTGAAATGTTCATTGTAGAAACGTGTAGACAGTGGCTAGCAGACTTGTAGTTACTCAAGTTGCTTCGACTGACCAAAGAGGAATAAGGGTGTGTCTTGGGCTTGTCCATATTTTGATGGGCTTTGTTGACATGATTGGCCCAGGGGTAGTTATTAGTGGGGCAAGTGCAAAGATAGCCATTCTCAGGGATGCTATTTAAAAATTAGCTTGTACTTATTTTATTTTAAAATTTTCTAGAATTTTTAACTTCGGGGCAATTCAGAATATTTTTGTTTTGTTGTGTTATTGGTTGCTAATGTTTGAGTTTATTTTCATTTGCAAAATTTTGTACTTTTATCATAATTAAAATATGTCGAAATCTGAGTTATTTTTTTTTTTTAAATTATCTAATAAATTATTGCTAGGAAAATTGTTTATCTTCTCAAGTATTTTGATGCAAAACTACTTGTAACTCATAATCTTATGAATGCCGCTTATGTTGCTTTAAATTAATACTAGTCATTAGCGAAATATCGTTTGCATTTTTTACCCTTTTAAAATAGAATTCACACTAGACAAATTAGTCATTTAGTTATTTTCCTAATATTTAGCAATATCCATTTAATTATTTCCTAATATTTATAAATAGTTATTTAACTATTTTTGTAAATTTTTTAATCATTTTTAAAAAGTCTTTATTTATATGAGAGTTGATTATAGCCATACAAGAAAATAAAAATATTACATATGTGGGAAGAATAAATTCTAATTTTGATCAACATGAATTTTATATTCTAACTCCTTCCAATACAATATTAAAGTAATATTTTCATAATCAAACGATTGAAGAAATACTACCAGATGAAGAATCTGATATGCATGATTATGTGTTTAGATAAAAAGAAGAATTGTAGATTAATCATACTATAACGACTGAATTAATCTATTTTTACAAAAATAATTTATTATTTTCTATATGTTGCAAACAATAAATATGTAGTACTTATTAAAGCAATTGAATAATTTGCATTATGATGAGAAGAAGAAAAAAATCTTTTGCAAGTTAATCAACCATAATTTTGTCTTTTTAGAATAAATTAAAAAATATAGAGTACACGCGCAACGCGCGTATACAAAGACTAGTTATGATAAAAGTACAAGATTTTGCAAATGAAAATAAACTCAAACATTAGCAACCAATAACACAACAAAAATATAATTTGTTAATTGTGAAAACGATAAAATTTGCTAAATTTTTTTTCATAACATGCAATAATAATGCGAAATTTAAAAAAAAAATAGCAAAATGGACAATGAGGGCTAATTATGTTTGAAATGTTCATTGTAGAAACGTGTAGACAGTGGCTAGCAGACTTGTAGTTACTCAAGTTGCTTCGACTGACCAAAGAGGAATAAGGGTGTGTCTTGGGCTTGTCCATATTTTGATGGGCTTTGTTGACATGATTGGCCCAGGGGTAGTTATTAGTGGGGCAAGTGCAAAGATAGCCATTCTCAGGGATGCTATTTAAAAATTAGCTTGTACTTATTTTATTTTAAAATTTTCTAGAATTTTTAACTTCGGGGCAATTCAGAATATTTTTGTCTTGAAAATTTGAACTGAAAAATTAAAATTCAGTACCAGCTAATTCTAAAATACAGCCTTGTAAAGTGGCAACCTTGTGTAATTTCTACGTTATTAGTCAACAAAAATAGAAAAGGATCTTTACATAAATAGTCTACCGAATTCACTGTTAACTTTTCTTAAACGGTATACATAAATTATACATAGTTATACATTTATTATATATATATATATATACATTTAAAAATACATATACATCATCTAGTATATATATATATATATATATATATATATATATATATCCGTCGACTATCTTTAGCTCAAGCAAATGGGTGGATAGCTTTTTAGAATTCTCCGGATAGAAAACACCGGCTAAACAGCCAACGATAAATTTGTTGTTCGTATAGTAGTAAACTAGTAATCAACAACCATCAATTCGAACGGAGCTATTTTGATCACTAGATTGACCTCCTAAGGAAACAACAAAATGGAAAAGAATGTGCAATATCCCATCTCATTCATCACTTGTCCATAGCCATGAATACGGGTGGCAAATGGGCAAGTCAGATCAGATATGAGCGGGTTAAAAATAAATAATTTAAGAAATGAATAAATTATTCGATCTGGTCCATATTTATAAAATGGGGAATGGACATAGTTGGACCATTTCCTCATGGTAAAGGACAGGTAAAATTTCTACTCGTACTTACTGACTATTTTACTAAATGAGTAGAAGCAGGAGCATCTAAACAGGTATGGGAAAAGGAAATCAAGGATTTCATTTGGCGAAATATCATTTGTCGGTTTGGTGTACCAAAAGAAATTGTATGTGACAATGGTCCACAATTTCTCGTAGCTCAGGTCACAGAATTACTTCACAGTTGGCAAATAAAAAGGATAACATCAACACCATATCACCCAATAGGGAATGGGCAGGCGGAATCGACAAATAAAGTTATCATCAGTAATTTAAAGAAACGATTGGAAGAATCAAAAGGTAACTGGCCTGAAGTATTACTTGGAGTCTTATGGCCATATCGTACAACCACGAAAACAAGCATAGGTGAGACTCCTGTTTCTTTGGTTTACCGGACTGAGGCACTTATCCCAGTTGAGATAGGGGAGCCAAGTACGCGGGTGTCACAAGCAATGCAGGAATCTAATGATGAAGAGATGCGGGTCAATTTAGATCTGTTAGAAGGCAGGAGAGAGGTTGTATTAATAAGAATGGCTGCACAAAAGCAGGTGATCGAACAATATTACAACAAGAAAGCCCGTTTGCGATACTTCAAAATTGGTCACTTCGTGCTTAAAAAGGTTTTTCAATTTACAAAGGCAGCCAATTCTGGTAAGCTAAGTCCAACTTGAGAAAGGCCCTATAGAATTCATGATATTGGAGGGAAATGAGCATATGAGTAGGAGACAATGGACGGAAAAAATACTTCATTCACATTGGAATGTTATTCATTTAAAGAGATATTACTTCTAAGGAAAAACACTTGGTCAAGTATCATTATGTTAGATTTTATTTTTTGAATTATTAAAAAAAATTGACTAACGATTTTAGATGATAGGCAAAACGCTTACTCGTACTAAATGATGAGTCACGACATGAAAAATGGAATACACTAAAATTCCAGGCCTATGGTTACAATAATTCTGGTAGAAACATACACGAGTACAGCGGTCTTCATCTATAATCATAGCCCCGAGTCCCGTACGTATTTCGTTTTCAGGAAAGTGGCCGGATGAAGGAAACAGTCAAATGCTCGAGGCTTCATACTTCAACACTCAAATACTTGGGGGACTACATAGAATATACAGTCACGTGTATATAAAAGTCAAAGAAGATGGAGTAAAATCAAGCCTAAAAGAAGTCAAGTGCAGAGTGAAGCTAATGAGTCATAGCATTTCATCATAGTATTCTTTCCCATGAGAACAATGAAGTCACCTATCAAACCCTTCATAATGTTTCGGAGCTAAGGGAAACCCACTATACTACATAGATAGTTAGGGTGAATGATGTATACTAAAACGGGTTATAAGAAAAAACCATGTATCTATTGTTCTATTTTTTGTAAATTTGTTACAAGAAAATAATTACGAGAAAATTATAGATGTAATTCAACATGTAAGGAATGATTTAAAACTTGTCAAAGTTCAAGAATAAAAACTTGTTCAAGTTATTTCAGATAAATATGTATGTTCCTATTTCTTATATCGTATAAAACACCATTATGAAGTTGAGACGTCTTTTTCATCAAGTGTCAATATATAAAAGGGCCCTTTTTTATAAAACTTTCATGTTATTTAATCGTGAGAACAATGAAAGCATTTTCAGAAAGTAAAAATGCAATCTATTCTTTAAGTCCTACAAAACTAAGAGGCATGAATAGAACAGATGGGAGTTTAGGAAAACAAACGTCTTAAATATTAAAAGTTAAGTATAAAACTTAATCATCGAATCAAAAGTGCCCCTTATACAAAGCTTAATTACTTGAAGTCTTAAAAAACTCTAAGTCAGGAGTTCTATTACAAAAGGTTATCATAAGAAACCAAAAACTTTGAACATAGACTTCCAAAGGTGGCACCTACAAAAAGGGGAAAACCTCAAATTACAAAAAAAAAAAAAAAGAACCTTTTAATGTAAAAGAACTACAGATGTCATTTAAAGACTCAACTGAATCAATTGTACTTGCACTTAAGAGTTGATCTTCAGTCATAGTACTGGCAACATCCACGGGCGAAACTTCAACTTGACTAATGATAGTAGGCACGGAAGAACTCAAAGGAAGGGCAACACTAGCAGTGATCTCATCATTCACAGGAGTCTCGGGTATAGCAGACACGGGGACTTCAGGTAGAGGAACTTCATCTATGGGAGCTTCAACCAAAGCAGTCTCAACTAAAGAAGTTTCATTTGAAGGAACCTCGATCAAAGGGTTTTCAACTACGGGAAGACTAGTTTCAGGATATGAAAAATCTGGTGGCTGTTGTGCTCTCTCAATGCTTCATTTACCTTAGCCAACTCAGATTCAAGGTTAAAGTCTTCCTGACTCACCTCTACCAAAGTGTCACGGAGGGTATTGAGATAGGTCCAACTCACTTCAATATTGGAGGATTCCTCGAGAAGTTCATAATCCTTCTCCATGCCGTAACTTTGTTCTTGAACTCCTCATTCTTAAGCAAAAGAGAATCATGAGATGACTGCAATGAGGTGTGAGAATTTTTCAAAGCACGAACTTTGTCTGCAGAGGCTCGCAATTCTTCTTGTACTCGAGCAAGCTCTTGAGCCACCCCTTCTGCATTTGTTCCCTTCTGAGCCAACAAAGCTTTTAAAGCTTTATTTTAATCAGCAGCCGTGGATAATTTCTCTAAAAAAAGATCATTTTCTCTCTTAGATTGATTTGCAGTAGCCTTGTCCATTGACAATTCAGAGGTAAGAGTTTGGACTTGTTTCTCTAAAGCCAAAATATCCCTATCAATCTATGAACTCTCATACTAGCCTTTCCAATTGATGGCCTCTTATTGAGAGTCACAAGCAACTTCTTCTGCATCATGAGCAGTTTTCTCTAGGTCATGAGCCAGTTTCTCTAAAAGAGGAACTCTATTTATAAGCTCGGTACCAATGAGGTTGACATGTTCATGTGAAGGATATAAGGTTAAAATTCTTAAAGGAAAAAATCTTGAAAAAAATAAGAGATAAGGAATACCTTCAAACTGGCATGAACAATGTCATTCAGGAGAGTCATATTACTATGACTTTCGAGTTTCACTTTCTCAATAGGGTCGATCAATGGTTCGAGCCAGGTGTCCGCTTGCCCAGATTTCCTCAGAAGACTGCTATTAGTAGGGACTTCAATGGTAACACTCCTCATAGTGGAACACCTACTTGAGGAACCCACTTCTGTGTGATGAACTATGGGATGAGTGATTGTTGGAGAAGGAGCAGTAGAGAAAGGAATAGAAGTAACAGATGAGGGAGGCAGAGAAACAATCATAGGAACAGTAGAGGAAGACAAGGGAAGTTCATCCAAACCTGACCCAAAGGAACACTACTAAAACCACTGATAAAAGGCTAGTTTATAGAGTCAATAGTATTAGACGGGGAAGAAATGTCATTATCAAGAATGACTACTGGAACAACAACAGGTTCGAAAAGGGGCAGGTCAGGAGAGACATTGATCTCGTCATCAGAAACAATTTGTCTCCTGGCTCGTGGTCTAGTTACCAAGGAGCCCTCACCCTCTCCTTCAGAATCATCTTCAATAACTGATTTCCTTTTTGTCAGACCTCGGGGGAGCTGAAATATCTTGATTCGATCCTAGGAATATGTCTTGGCCACGAGATGCCAAGACACCCTAAAGAGTAACTCCTCGAGTGGCAAAACCTAAGGAAAGAAAGGTTAAAAAGCCAAGATAGTAGAGATACTTAAGGTAAAGAAAAAAAACACAAACTCTTACCATGAGTTTTTGGTTTCTAACTGTAGCGACTAGAAAGGGTTTTCCATGTCCTACCTTCCATTGGTGCAACCTTCATAAGTTTTTCTACTCAACTAGGGATATTGGATACGGGTGCAACCATACCCATGGTTGCTGAAAAAGAAACACGATAGTAAAAAACATGTAAGGTTGAAAATAAAAAGGCATAGGGATATTTAATACTTACGTGCAAAGTTCCACTTCTCCGGGAAGCGGTTGTTTTTTTTCACCGACTAGACCCATGGTGGGGGCAACAACATACCTAGCATACCATCCACGGTCTTTATCGTCTTCAGGATTCACCAAGACTCTTTTTCTCCTAGCTGCTAAACCAAATATTATGTTTCGGAAAAACCTAGGAGAGTAAAGGTGAAATAGATTGGGGAAAGTAAACTCTACGTTGGCTTTATTAGCAACGTGCCTCAAGCATACAACAACTCGCCATACTATTTGTCCAATTTCCCCAAGAAAACATCAAAAAATGACAGAAGTCTAGAATGACCGGGTCGATGGCTGATTTGAACCATAAAGTAAATGGGTAGGTATAAACAAAGGAATAACTTATAACATAAGAGGTGATTCTTTGATTTGGGTTAGGAATAATAATGGGAAAATCTTCATCCCAATGGCACACCTTCCTAACTATGGGTGCCAAAATACTTGTGATTAGGGTAGGATAAGGATCAACATGATCTAGTGCAGCAACATGAGTTTTTAATGATTCCTTATCATGTTGAAAAGAAAATTCTGTGGGAATAATTTCTTCCACCATGGGTTCACGCATAGGCTCAGAAGAATCTTTACTTCGAGAGGAACCCCTTTGAGAATGCAAACCCGTGATTCCAGAAGAAGGACCAGAACTAGAAATAGGCGTTGAAGTGCTACCACGAGTGGAGCTTAAATTGCGTAGTCTGCCTCCACTTCTATATCTTACATGAGCATTAGGAATGTTATCGGGAGTTTTCCTAGGGTTAGGATTTGATGAAGCCATGGATGCAAGAGTTGAATTAAAGCAGGGAATAATGAAGAAAATTTGCAAGACAGAAGTGTTCGATTCAATTTATGAGGAACAAGACAAAAAGAGAAGCTATATTTATACTATTGGAAAAAGTAAGGTAATGGAGGAACCGCAATAATGATAACTGATACTTCGTAAAAAGTGAAGCCGAAAAGAAAGCCTAAAAAAGTATTGCGAGACAGTACGACCAATGAGGAAGCAACACGTGTCTAACACATTAAATGAAAGTGACAGTTGAAAGCGTCAACTTTATCAGAGTATTAATGGTAACAAAAATTCTCCTTTTATGAAATTCACTTCCCAAGTATTCAAACTGATGAATAAATAGCAAATGGGGTGACTATTTGTATTGAGGGAAAATATATACATAAATGAATGGTGATAAAGCATGATATGTGGAACCATCAAAATGTTATAATTGGTCAAAGAATCATAGACTAGGTGCGGGATAAAAGAGATACGGGATAAAAAAAAGGAGGTACGAAATAAGAGGCTCGGAAGCCTCGTCCCTATTTAAGCATAATTACGTACGAGATACAAAAAGGATAACAAGCTTGGTCAAATAAGAAGATATAGATACAACATTTCAAGAGAAATAAATACCGGAGCCGTTAAGGAATATTTGTATTCAATGTATTGATTATATATCCCAATATTTTAATGTTATTAAATGCTCATAATAGCCTCATTATGGCTTAGGTGTAACGTACATTTACAAAGATTCTCCAAAGATACCTATAAAAGGAGAAATATGTAATTAGTGGAGACACAAAGCATTATTGGAATATATTTTGACTTACATGCTTTCATATCTGAGTACTTAAAAATTCTTTTCTTTACTTATTTTTTCGATTATCAGTAACCCGATTCTTCTATTTTTCTAGATTTGACTAAATATCCATTTTTTGGTTGAACAATAATAATGTATAATATTGTATAATAGTGTATATGGGTACGTAAACATCTCTTATACACTATTATACCAAGTCGATAAATAAGTATAAGTGTATAAGAATGTAAAAAGGCGAAATTAAATTTTTGTATGTTTTCTTACCTTTTCTCGAGCACGACAACCTCCTTTATTTGTTTTTAAATTATTCTTTGTTTTGGGTTAAACTCTATTAGTGGCACCATTGAAAGAAAAAAAAATTCGTTGTTCTCTATTTTGTGTTAACTTATTCTTTGTTCTTCCACTTTTATATTCATATACTATGTATTTAATAACTGTTTAATTAAAATCTAACAAATTTGCCTCTGATAAAGGAAAAAGCTATCAATTTTTTTTTTAATTATGCTTTTATATTTAAATATATTTTTATTAATTATCTCATAAAGTTATTAGTAAAACACTGATTTTGGTAGAAGATAAATACAGAAGCTCTCCTCAACAATAGGAATATTGAATAGCATTGACCGCAAGAATTACAGGTTACGTAAGGTTTTTTCAGATTTGGGCCTATCGTCGTTGGGCTATAGAATTGCAAAGTTAAACTGGGCTACTCAGTTGCACTGTATGTATATAAGTTGTACTTATGTACATTTCACCCTTTTATTTTAACTATTTTGCCACCTCTAGCCACGAATATATAGAAGAAGAAGCATCTAAGTTTTATTACGTGGGGAATAATGCGAAGGAGAAAAAGAGCCAAATGATCTATAGCTATGGTTGCTTGTTTGGATTATGTTGGTCGTTTCTACTCTGTAATTATTAAGATAACTAGAGGAGGAAAGGTCTGTATACGGGTCCAATATTATAATTTTATTAAAATTATTATTTGATAGTATTTATTTAATTAACTTTTGAGGTTTAACAAGCTATATTTTTTAAAATTACTTTTGAATATGAAAATATTTAGTTTGAAATCGCCTTCAAAGATAAATAAATTATTTAATTTTTATTTTTCAAATTTCTTTAAGATAGTAGTAGTAAAATAAAAATTTTGTAAATATCGATACTTTTTGTTGTTGTTGTATTAATTAAAAATTAATTTTACTTTCTATATGGAAACGTCTATTTGAATAAAACAAAATTAAGGATTTATCAAGATGAGAAAAAAATTGAAAAATGAGCATTTCCATTGTACAAACGGTCTAATCAACACATGTATAGTGGATTTAAAGGAGAATTGTGGCTAGAGAAATATGGGGTCCATGTGTATTTTGTATTTAAGAAATGACATAAAATTTTTATGAAATAACATATATGCCCTAGATCAATCATCTTTTATTTTTTATATAATAGAAATAATATATTAAAATGATTAAATATATCTTTAGACCTTTATTTTTGGTACATAATTATCTAAGATTTCTCAAACGAAATCAGACTGTGACCCTCTATGGGGGGGGGGGGGGGAGAATAAACAACTAGTCAGCATTGCAATTGGTCATTCAAAAATAGTCACAATTTCAATTAAAAATAGTCACGGTTTCAAGTAATCGAATTTAGCCACTTTTTCATGTAAAGATAAACTTGAACGAAAATAAATATTGTTCAAAATCCGAAAAATAGTCCAACATAATATAATGGAACTCCAATATATTATACTGGAGTTCACGTGTGTTGGAGTTCCAGCATAATATGTTGCAAATTCATACACAAGTGCACCAATCTTCAGTATATGCTTGAACTTTCCATGTTACAGCAAAATATTAATTATTTTTCAATGACTTAGCAAACACTAGTTATTTTTAAATTACCAGTACGAAAACTGACTAGCTATCGTACAAGGTTTTGCAAATGAAAATAAACTTAGACATTAGCAACCAATAACACAACAAAAATAAAATTTTTTAATTGTGAAAACGATAAAACCCATGTGGAAAAAGTTATTTTTCTTATAGAAAAATTTAATAATTATTTCGCAATATAGTATTATATTTTATGTGTTTGAATTATTGTTATGTGTACTGCTAATTATTATTTTTAATAACACGCAGTAATAATGCGAAATAAAAAAAATTGAACAATAATTCGTAGTATAATACTGCGAATTACCGAAAAGATTTTTTTTTTTTACAATTCGAATTGCTTTAACGGCAAAAATTCCGTTAAGGTAATTTGCAGTATTATACTGCGAAATAGCTATTTATGTAATTTTTTTTAGCATTAAAAATGTAACTTTTGTCCAAAAAATCATTAAAAAGGTTTCGGACTCCCCCTTTCTATGGTTTCTAAAAGCCATAATAAGCACCTTAGTTTCACAATTTAATTAATTTCTTACAAAAATATATTCCCTTCTTTTCTGATCGTCCCAAATATTTGGATCTTTTTGTCAATTGTGAAAATTTTCTTTCTCAATTGATAAAAAAAAAAAAAAAACAGCACCTTTTGTATGTCGTTTCAAATTATATTTGACTTCTTTCCAAGTAGTATTGTCTCTATTCTTAAATTATTCTTATTCTTTTTTCACAACTGGCGAGTCAATGTATGAAGCAGTATTGGCCAATATCTAGTTATTTAGATATGAAAAAATCACAATCGTTAGCATTAACTACTTTAAAATTTTATTTTAAAAACAAATAAATCGATATACAATTAACTTTTCATACAAACAAATCGATATGAAAAAATCACAACCTTTAGCACAATTCCAAATTAATAAATAAGCACAAATTTAATTTTTTGAAGCTCATAAGAAATGAGGCCAATACAGTATTAAGAAAATTTTAAGGTGGTCTTCGTGTCAAAATTGTCATATTTCAAAGCATGATGAAGAAAAGAACAACGTGATTGACTCTTCATATCTAGATTCTAAACTTTATTTGCAAATAAAGAAATGTTCTACAGTCACAATTATTGACCACAGCAAAAGAAAAAAGGGGAAAAAAGAAAAGAACAGTCAATTAGGCACATCATAATCAAAGAATTAAATACAGAGGTAAAGTCAGATTCAATTGCCAGCATTTAGGTAGCAAGTTGGAGAATAATTAAGCTTTAGTTTGGAAATTTTATGAGCTTGTTATATTATAAGTATAATACTACTTTTGGAAAAGTATATCATTATGTGAAAATCTGGCCAAAAAGGTTAGTAGTTTGTGCATTAATTAGTGGTGCCTAAGGGAACAACAATAAATTCAGTATAATCTCATGAGTTTGAGGTGTAAGAAAATAATATCGGAAAATAAAAATACTGTAATAATATTATTTATAAGCAGGTATATAAATTGGCTTGAGTCGTGTTGGGTACTGTCCTAAAAGTCTATTTCAGCAGTGTAAAATATCTCTCCAGGATTAAACAATCTTACCTCTATTTGGAAGTATACACGAATCAACAAAATATCAAATTACAAAACCAGCTATTTTAAAGAGAGAAACAGAGAAAGTGGACTACAAAAATTTTAGGATAATAGAAAAGGAAGCTAATGAGGAACGAAAAGGCAAAGAAAAATATTTTGTGTCTATCTTGTGGAGAGTTTTACTTTGTGACTAAGTCATATTTCTCCCATAAATAGAGGGGTCTTACCCCAATATACATCTGAATATCAATATGTGTATTAAGATTGAGACACCTGAATCTGAATACATATCTGAATATATTAAGATGTGTATTAAGATCTGAATAGAAATAATTAAGACTGTTTGATTTTTAACATCTGAATGTATAAAATTTATCTTTATTTGAAAATTAATAAACATAAAATTCAAATGAAATACTAACTAATCTAATATTCTATCAATAAAATATATAATTTTTTAAAATATGATAGTTGTTGGTGGTGATGGCTAATGGGTAATGCCGACTAGAGGCGGTGGTTGGTGGTAGTTTTGGTTGATGATGGTGGTTTATGCTAGTAGTTAGTAGTGATTAGTAGTGGTGGCGATTATGATTGAGGATGGTGGTGGTGGGTGGTGATAGTTAATAATGTCGGGTGGTGGTAGTAGTTGTGATTGAGGAAGGTGGTAGGTGGGTGGTGGTAGGTTATAACGATGGGTAGTGCCAGTTGTGCTTGTTGATGGTGATGGGGTGGTCAGTTGTGATAGTTGATGCGGATGAGTGTTAATTGCGGGTGAGAACGATGGTGGTCGGAGTGGTGGGGATAGTAGGTGATGATGGTCGATAATGGAGGCTATGATTAAGGATGATGGTAGCGTGGTGGTGGTGGAGGTGGTGGTGGGAGGTGTGTGGGTGGTGGTGGTGGTTGAGTATGGTGGTGGCGGTGACATGGTGGTAATTGATAATGGTAAGCGATGACGACAATTAATAATGAATATGTGATAGTATCTTAATGAAATTAAGTTTCTATTACAGATCTTAATCATACGGACCTATTCAGACCTATTAAGTGGTTGTTGAGTAAAAAAAACAAACACACTTAATGATTAAGATCTGAATACTTTTATTATTTCATAACATTCTGATAGTTGACGGCTATTTTGAATGTCTATTTATTGGCTTTAAGAGAGGCTTAGAGTATATTTATTGAATTTCTCACGCAAGATTGCCACATTCATCTCTTCATTACCACTTCGAAGGATATTTTTCCAATTTTTGGAGATATCATAACATGGAGAGGATAGTCTTTCTATATAAGATAGAGAAGCTACTTCCGGTAGATTCTTGGCTTAATAAAATCATAATCATAATACTGTAAAAAAAGAAATATAATAATGAAAAAGAAGCAATAACAAAAAATAATAACAACAACAAGATAATAAAATTATTGAATCAACAGAAACAATCAGTAGTACTGAAAATCTAAGTATTAGAGTGTACGAGAAGATTATTAGTACTACATGTATAGGGAAAAAAAAGACATTCGACTATTTACTAGTTTTCTACATGAAAGGGAGAAATAAAAAGAATATTATGAGTGCATTCCACAAAATCTTTTTTAATATTTCTAGGTAATATTATTAACTTTGAGTTAAAGGAATCGATAATGATCAAGCTATAATTAATCCATTTGATTCATAGACAACGTTTGACTACTGTGACTGAGGAACCAATTATTAAGGAATAATCATTTGCTTATTGAGTGTATTCAAAATGGAATGAATAACCTTATGCCAAACTCTTATTTCAAATTAGCTGTTATTCAATATAGTTATAGACACGTCATGTGATTATTTTGAGTCTGTTTTTTTAATTATATATATAGATTAAGCACAATATACTTGCATAATACATAAATTCTGTATATATTATACTTCCACGGATTATTTTAATTTAACCAATTGAGCGGACGACTATTTGGATTTATTCTTCATCTATATATAAAGTTGATAAATATCCACATTTTGTTCCTTCTTGTTCGTAATTTGGATTTAGTATAGTGTTTTGACATGTTTAGCTAGTTCGTTGTTTTCATTTTTTTTTTGTTTTGTTTTCATGTTAAGTTCAAATTTCTTTTTCTAGTGAAAGGAACATCTTTCCCAATTTTTAACTCTGGTCAAAGAAAAATTAAAATTGTGATATAACGAGTTTGAATGGGAAAAATTCTAATGGGAAAAACTTTTTACACTCCGACACGTATTTGTTAAAACTTTAGTTAATATTTTTGTATACGGTTAAAATAAGGCATACCTGATTATGCTATTTGATCGAGAGCACGAAATTGGATCGAGGGTCATCCTCGGAACTACATACGAACACATTAACACGTCACATATGATCATTAAAACTTAGTGGCACTCTCAAAACACTAAAACTAACATCAAACACCAAATTTACATCGGATTCAAGCCTAACTTCTTCTAAAACTTTCGAAACACGCATTTGATAAAGAACCAACCAAATCACATCCGAATAACCTGAAGTTATGGACACGCATCCCAAATCACCTGTTCTGTAATTGAAGATCATTTCTGGAATCTTCTCCTTCCTCCTTCTTCGATTCAATCTCAGCCTCAATCCTCCACCCTCTAATGGTGGATTCAATCCTCCTTCTTCGATTCAATCTCAGCCTAGGTAAGCCTAACACGTTGCGGAATATACCATTTTATGAACATTAATTAAGAAACAGCGGAAAATAGTATAAAAAGGAAATGTAATCCGTACCGCTTGGCACATACACCCATCAAACACACTGTATAAAACACCTCCAAGACCCGGAATCCCACGGGAAACACAGACTATAAGAAAGTATAGAACTGTGGCTCTATGTGTAAAGAGTATCTAACAACGAAATGAAGGAAAACATCTACTAATACTATCAGAATAGAAGGAGGGCCTCCGGATCCGCGGACGTAGCAGATCATACCTCGAGGTCTCCAAATGTGCTGCTGAATCACCTAGTATGAGCCTGTCCTGATGTACCTGGATCCGCACAACAAAAAGTGTGTAGAAGAGTAGCATGAGTATACCACGGCGGTACTCGGTAAGTGCCAAGACTAACCTCGATGGAGTAGTGACGAGGAAGGTCGGGGCCCTACCGAGAGAACAATAATATAATGACGATAACAATGATAAATAGTTTTAATAATTATGAATCTGAAATGACAACAGTAAAGTGATTTCCGCAACCGTCTACAATTTAAGCTAGCAGCAAGTAAATAACTCAATAAAACTCAATCAGCAAGTCCAGGACCTGTGGGAATTGAACCCACGGTCCCTTTCCATAACCAACAATCCAGGAGCTACAGGAATTGAACCCGCAGTCCCGATAACGGTATCCCTGGGTCTCCGGGAATCGAACCCGCAGCCCATGTCTCAATAAATCTCGGGAGCAGCGGCAACAACAGCAACAGCAGTAACAGCAAGATCACAGCAGTCATGGTAGTCCCAGCTACCAAAACTTCCCGAACTACATTGACCTGATTCCCTTTTAGCCAGGGATATGTAGGAGACCTTCTGAAGCAAAGGTTCGGTCAAACTTTTCCAAAAAATGCTTCATACGGAGTGCTCAAACGGGCAAAAAATCGCTCGTATCCGCTCACTTATCTTTGCACGAAAACTCTTCATGTTTCCGCGCAAAGAGGGGCAGCTGTGAGCACGTGATTTTTGCCCTACATGAGAATTACTCCCAAAAATTCAAAATAAAATCGTTTTTGTATCGTTGTAACATCTGGGGATTTTTGTGTTAATTTTCTTATTATTTGTATTCTCTGTGTGTGCATGTTTGTTTGTTTAAATTAAGAAAAATACAAAATATATTATGTTTGCACTCTTAGGATTTAATTTACAATTGAAAGTAATCAAGTTTATTTGAAAAATATAGAAAATCACAAAAAATATGTATTTTTGCGTTTTTAAACATTTAATGTCCCAATTGTTGATTTTAGTTTAATTTAATTATAATAAGAACTTAATTAGTACTCTTATAAACTAATTTGATTTTGTAATGTATTTTAGAGTTTTGGTTTTTAATAAATTAGGAATTGAAATTAAAATAAAAGAAAAGAAGAAAAATGGAAAAATGAAGAGAAAATCGGAATGGGCTGAAATAAGCTAAGCCCAAACCAAAGCTAGCCCAAACCTACTTTTACTGCAGCCCAAATCCCTGCCCATGTACCATCTTATGTAACGGATGATCTGAACCGTTGGATTAAATCAATTCAACGGCCAAGATCATTCATCTAAGCCCAACCCGTCTCCCAACCAAGAAACGACGTCGTTCAGTGGCGTTTGATCTGAGCCGTTCGCTCAATCTCATCAAACGGTCCCAAGCCCCCCTCACAACCCAAGCTTGCCACGACCCAGTTAACCCACATCTTCATCCCTCATTCTTCAGAGAACGTAACGCCGCCTACCACCACACGCCGCCGGCCGGAAATCGCCTCCGCCGGCGGCAATCATCCAAACTATCCCAAATTAACACCCCAGAACCCCCTTCTCCCCCTCTATACGGATCTACAACCCTTTTTCTTCAAATCATCGCCAAATGGTTCGAATCTTCATTTGAAGATTCGAGCAAAATCGGAAATTACCCCATTCAAGCCCAAACTCGCACAAAACCCTCACCTGACCTCCCCCATAGCCAATCAAAGCTTATTTTGTTTCGAATCCCACCCGAAACCATCAAGCCCCAAAAATGCCGTATGAACCCTAGAAATCGGAATTGGGGGTCTGTGATGAATTCAATATGAATTTGAGGTCTAACAGACCTTAATCTAGGTGTTCTCGACCGAGAACACCCCGATTAAGTTCCGTTTGGCCCCAAAAGCTCAAGCCCGATTGGTTCATTTCCAGCTTTTCGAGCCGGATGTTTTTTTGTGAGGTATTTGTTTCTTTCCCTTCTTCTATGTCCGTACTCTCATTTGTTTACATGCTTATTTGTTTTAGATTTTTACTAGCATCTTTCTGCCCTTCTTCAACAGACCTTTTATTCGGTCGACCCATTTTTTTTTCTCTTATCTGGTTCGATTGAATGTTAATTGTGGTGATTACTTTGTGTGATTCATTCGTTTAAAGTCGTCAAGTAATTAGCTCATATTGTTGATCCCCTCAGCCTGCCCGTAGTATATAGTTTAAATATCGATTAGTCGTTATCGATTATATAGTTCATAGTTGTTTAAACGAATGTCGTCGAATAGTTAGTTTCACAATTCTTTTGTTTTTGCCGAGACTTGTTGAAGTCACTATTTTGTTGATTGATTGTTATCAATTGTACGCATTGCAATCGATTAGTCAAACATTGTCGATTAGTTTCATAAGTCTGCTTGTTAGCACATTAGGACAATAATTGGATCAAAATTTGGAGTTGTTGTGACTTTGGATTAGGGGTGTTTGAAAGCATTTGTTTTGCTGTTTGTTTGTTGTTGTGACTGATTTGTTGATTGTTAAAACTCAGACTTCACGGTGTATTAAATAACACAGGGATTCCAGGGGTAGTTTAGATTTCAAATGTTCTAAAAGTGATTAGTTTAAGTGTTCTGTCCAGTAAGTACCGATGAACCCCTAAATTAATGCATTTTACTAATATTGTGAGTGTTCCTAAGAGTTGTAAAGAAAGGATAACATGGGATAATGATAAAAGTGGGCTGCCAGCATTAGTTTTAAACTGCTTTGATTATTTTTAAGAGAAAAACAACAAAGGAGTGATGGAAGAATGATGAAAAGGATTAAGGGGTTCACATGGGCTAAGGGAATAACATGTGAAAAGCTGAAACACTTTAGAATAAAAAAATAGACATTTGGGGAGTTCATTGGGATTGAGGGGCCTGAAGTTTAAGGAGTTATAGAATATATTGGGGACAAACTGAAATACAGAGAGACACACTGGAGAGAATTGAAAGGAACATTGTGAAAAATTAAGAAAAAGAGGGAATTGTCATCGGCTTTTCTCATTGTTTGTTGTCTTGAATTAAAGTTCAGCCTTTTAATTCATTTAAGGTCAGAAACAAGATAAACTCTCGGTTCTTGTTCGTTATTCAAAGATTGATTGCATTTGGAGTCTATTGGTTTTAAGTCTGTTGGTTTAAGATTGGTTCTGCTGAAAGTATTCAAACATTCCTGGGTTATTTGAGTTCATTGATTGCTGCTGTTAAATCGCATATACTGTTATTGCTGGATTCAAAGTTGCTGATCCGTTGTACTGTTGACTGCTCTATTATTTGCTGCTGACCTCCTTTTCTTCTACTTTTCAGGTACCTATTTCTAAACTCCTTTATGTAAGATTACAGCTGAAATGGAAATGAAATTGAAGCTATTGTGAGGATCTGTTGTTGCTTTGCTTTATTGAAATTAATTAGTTTATCTTTTGTAACCCGGTTGGTTAATCAGCGTAGTTTAAAATTGGGACTGTAATTAATATTATCTCTTCGGAATTGATTACTTGTTAGATGTTGTAATATTTAGCTATTGAATTACATCTTTAATTGTGATAGGGAATTAGTCTCGGCAGGTTTGTTTTTTAGAATTAAGTTTCAGTTTATTTTTTCTGGCATATGTTTTTGTGAATATGTATAAAAAGAAATTTAGTTCTGAGTGGCTGCATAGGCAACGCCTGTTGGTAATTAGGTTCAAATGTTAAAATTTGTTGGTTTTAGTGAAATCTGTTAGCTTAGTTAGTTAATTAGTATATTAGTTATAAATCTGTCTATTAGTGCTAATTTGATAATAATTCATATTCCACTGTTTGTGTTTAATTCTTCACAATTTAAATTGAAGTTGCATACTAATTGACATGAGCAGTAGAGGTTATTTTCTTTGTATTTCATATGTTGTTCCTTTAAACAATGATGGATTAAAATAATAGTCTCTAATTTAGACCAAAATTCGTTAAATTTGAGGGATGGAAATAAAATAATGGGTCTTAGAAAGTAGGAGCATATTGGTAATATTCCTTGTTTCAATCAAACTATTTTTAATTGTTCATGAGTTATTACGTCTGGTAAGATCATCCTAATGCGCGTCATCACCAAATTACATACACCGCCGAATCAGGGAAAGCCAAAGATTTAAAATAGTAACTCTTAAATAACGCTAATTGATTAGGACATTTGTTTATTATTAGAGATCAATTAAATAGAAAATCATAGTCATGTTAGGATTGACCTTAATAAATAATAATGAGACGAGCCTCCCCAAATAAAAATGCATAATTGCGGGGCCCTCAAATTAATTGTTATAAAAGTTTAGACTCGGAAGGACCGTTTAGTGAATTTCACGGTCTTTCCCGAAGTTAACAACACGATAGATTCTTTTAGGCACGACTTTAATAAATTACTTTCTTAATTACGGGTGCGCATTTATGTGACCCAAATCTATCTCCCGGCGAAACTGAAATACGTTAAAGTCATAGGCGTACCGGTTGCGGTGTGACTCGAAATGTGTTTTCGTGACGTCGTAATTCTTCTAAAATTGAAAAGCGGAACATTAGTAGCACATAATTAAAATATATAAAGAAATCAGATAAAAAGAAAAATTGCAGTTGAGCAACCGTGCTAAAACCACGGAATCCGGGAGTGCCTAACACCTTCTCCCGGGTTAACAGAATTCCTTATCCAGGTTTCTAGTTTCGCAGACTGTATTACAGAGTCATAAATTTCCTCGATTCGGGATTAAACCGGTGACTTGGGACACCATTATTTTCCCAAGTGGCGACTCTGAATAATTAAATAAATTGATCCCGTTCCGACTGTCCTTTAAGTGGAAAAACTCCTTCCCTGATTATTATTATATCCTTTCTCGGGGTGTAGTATTAAACAACGGCACATTTACATTTATGTATCTGTGCGGTGAAAAAAGGAGGTGTGACAGCTCTGGAGACTCTGTTGGGAATAAGAAACCCAGAACTTCGGGTCGTGGTTTAAGAATTCGAGCTCAGTTAAATTGCTATTTTTTGTTTATATCTGATTTCCCATTATATGTTTTGATCAATGTGCTACATGTTTACCGCTTTGATATTACGTGAACTATGTATATAAATTGTGTCGAAAACCCTTCTCTTCTCACCCCCGGGGATGTGCTCACTGGTTGAGACTCCCTATTCTGTTAGTGTCATACCCCGAGATAATAAAGAGGCTCGGAAAGTTTCTAAGCCGGCTGGCCTTTTGGTTCCCAGAAAGGAGCTCCTTCCTCAGCCCGAGTTGTCCGCTTGGGTACACAGTCTAGATCATGTACCGAGGTTTTGAGCTTAGAATAACATAACTGCATACCGGATCCCTAGTAGGAAATGCTTATTTGCATCACGTTGCATTTGACTTAGGGGACTCAACACAGGGGTTGGGTCCGTCTAGGGCAGGCAATCTGAAATGAAAAGACCATCCCGCTACACCATGTTTGTTTTAAGCATTTATTTGGACTTGCATGCTGACCGGCTTTTAAATACTGAAGAAAAACGGAAAAACAAAAGGAAATAGTATGGGGAAATAGATATTTTTGAGAAAATACAAAAATGGGTTTTACCAACAAATTGTGATTTTGTTTCCAAAAATAGTTTATTTGTCTGTCAATAAAATGAAAAAAATAGTTTGTTTTGTTTGCCAATAAAAAAAAGAAAAAAAAGAAAATGTTTTATCTGCAGATATAGTTTGTTTTATTGGACCGAACTACACGGGTTTGATTCTCACCGGATGTGAGATACGTAGGCAACCCTCATTGGGTCCAACTTCCCCTTTTTCAAAAAAAAAAATACCAAAATTTTAAATTTTAGAGTCATGTTAAAATCTTCGTCCCGAAAATGCTGAAAGGTCACGGTCGAAAATTAGATCACCTGTTCAAAATTTGAAAATAGTCCAATCATTGTCAGCCAAAATGATCTTCTTCTTTAACACTAATAAATGTGCAGGATGAGCACGATTCGAAATGAACCCTTTTCACTCATGACTAAAATCCCCGTACAAATACGACTATGGTGGGATGATCTAGGCGAAGAAGGGCAGGACGAAGTTAAGAAATATTTAAAATGTCTCACAGGTCTGCTTGAAATAAAGCCTCGAGGGGATATCATAAGAGCATTAGTCACATACTGGGACTCCGCACACAATGTCTTTCACTTCTCGGATTTCGAGCTCACCCCAACTTTGGAGGAGGTGACCGGATACATTGGAAACACTGATATACCATTGGGGCACCAATATCCAGTCGCTCCCACGGCTGTCACCGTGCACCAGTTTTTGGACTCACTAAAGATAGCCAGAACGGTACATAACCTAGATCTAGCATAAGGGTTTTGTACCTTAAGCTTCATCTATCAAAGGTACGGTCACGTGGGAGGTCTTGACAAGCCAGAGAATAAGTTATGCAGCAAAGGTAATCGCCAGAAATGGGAGGAGCACAGACGAATTGCCTTCATGATAGCCTTTTTAGGACTTATGGTATTCCCGAGAAAAGACGGGAATATTGATATAAAGATAGCCGGAATTGTCAGTACTTTGCTTGCCCAAAACGAAAGTACTCTTGCTCCCATGATACTATCGGACATATATCGAGCTCTCACAGCCTGCAAAGCCGGAGGAGACTTCTTTGAAGGCTGTAATTTATTGCTACAAATGTGGATGATCGAGCACCTGTGTCGCCGTACCCAGTTCTTGAGGTATGGGTTGGTTGAGAAAACTTGCATAAATGAATTCTATACAAGGGTTGATAGGACCATCTTACCTGAAGGAATCTTGGCGTGGAGGGCGTACTTCCAGGCTCTCAGTGCAAGTCAAATACAGTGGACGTTGGGTTGGTTACCGATAGACAGAATCGTGTACATGCCAGCGGCTAGGTCCCACTTTCTCTTAATGGGACTTAAGAGCATTCAACCTTATGCGCCCCATCGGGTTTTAAGACAACTTGGGAGGTGCCAGATAGTGCCCAAAGACGAAGACCTGAGTACCCAGGTTATTGAAATTGGCCCCGACGGCCAATTCCCAGAAGCAAGGGTACGCCAGATCTGGAGCAAATGCCAATATCTGGAGGCAAACACTTGTGTGCAGGATCGAGCTAGAGGAAAGGTTGTACCCAGATATCTTACTTGGTACAAAGGAGAAACATCGGATGAAAGGCCAGCCAAAAGACCTCACCTCAGGGAATTTGCTGAAGCGTCACAAGAACAGTGGGACTGGTTAGCCAAGGAAGAAGTTTACATAACAAGGATTGGCAAGATAGAGCAACAGGTCCAAGATCTCCAATTTGAAAAGGATATGCAAGCTGCCGCCGACGAAGGAGATAAAAAGAAGTTGGCACAAGAAAATGACTTTTTGAAAGCTCAAATCCAGCAAATGAAAAGAGATGCTGACAGACAGTTGAGGAGTCGAGCAGACAAAAAATTGATAAAGGGTTTGAAAAACCAAGTTGCCGATGTCCAAAGATAATTGGAAGAGTCGAAGACCCAAACAATGAGGATCCGTGCTAGCTGGAGAAAAGAGGCACATCAACGGGCACTTCATCTACAACAGGTGGAAGAAGATTATACCGAGATCATCACTAATCTAAGGGAAGCAAATGTTACCCTCAGGGAGCGGATTTTCAAACAAGCCCGGGATGCTAGAGCAGACCTCGACCGTTGCCACAATTTGATGGCCCGACTGCAAGAACAAGTGGACAGACTCTTAGACCGAGTCACCAACAATGTTCATATATTAGGAGCAAAGAACCAGCGGATAGAACAGCTACTCAGAGAAAGGGACAGGATCAAGGACAGAATTGAGGAAATCGGGCATTATGTCACCATGAAATGCTTAGCTTGTGAACAAATGCCCCGCACCACCCTTTTTGCTTCAGTTATGGACTATGTTCATCATATCATGAGAGAGTTAAGGGGACTACACAGGGACCTCACACCAAGGCCCGCGGAAAGGCCGAACGATGCGTCGCAGGCCCCCAGGAATTTAAGAGCATTAGACTGTTGATTAAAAGATGTATTTTTGAAATTTTGAGTCAAGCTGGTTGGCATTTTATTTTATTTTTTTATTTTTATGTTTTTCTTGAGTCAAGCATTTCTCTCATTTTGTTGATTATTGTAAGACATGTTTTGTAACCGTAAAGGTTTTCATTATAAGAATTCCAGAATTTTGCCACAATCTTATTATCAGAACTACGCTCGGTCTGATTCACGCAGGAACGTGATACGTAGGCAATCCACATAAGATTCGACCACCACTAAGAAAAAAAGAAAAGAAAAGAATGGGGAGGTTAATAACAATAAAGTTTTCAAGGATAAGAGAAGAAGAAAAAGAAAAGCTGGAATGACGCATGCGATGAATACATGTAGAAATGGTTAATTGATTAGGTGCATTGCATCCAACGTGCGATAACATACCTGTTAAATTCAGTGAGCTAACAAGTTTGTTGCAATTTCCAGAAAAGTTTAGCAGTTGATTTGACAGAGTATACTGGCCGATCACCATTACCATACTAGATCAAAGGGTCCAATTCCAGCAAGCATGTCTAGTTCCGGCAAAAGTGTCGATGGGGAGAAAACAGAGATACAAATCATGAAAGAGGAGGTGGACCGGTTGAGACAGCAAATGACAGAGATGCACCTAGCCTGGGCTAGAGGACAATCATCACCAAACCTTCCTACTCTTCCACCAGTACCAGAGCGTCCGCCCATTGACCCCTCGACAAGTGTACCAAGCTATCCTTATTATCAAGGGGAAAACCCTTATACATCCCAGGTTCCATCAGCTAGACAAAATCCTCCTCCCCCGGTTACCTCTATTTTTGTGGCACCTCCACCTGCTACTTTAAAGAAGTCGTCCAGTGAGCCGATTTTTCAAATCCATGACAATTATTGTTATTCTCCCGAGCCTACCTTTAGGGCTCCTGAACCGCATTCACACACACCTCACTGGGATAACCCGACAGAACCGGAAAAGCACTTCAAAAGTTTGGAGCATGAGGAAGTTATTCGAAAAGTTAAAAGCCTGGAGCAATCCTTCAGGAATATGCATGGTTTGGGCAACCAGGTCAGTGTCGCTTATAAAGATCTGTGTCCATTCCCAGATGTCTAGTTGCCAGCCGGGTTCAAAACGCCCAAGTTTGACCTATACGAAGGGCATGGTGACCCAGTAGCCCATCTTCGAGGTTTTTGTAGCAAAATGCGAGGAGCCGGAGGGCGAGACGAGATTCTGATAGCTTACTTCGGTCAGAGCTTGGGGGGTCTGCATTAGAGTGGTACACCAGGCAGGATCCCAGCAGATGGTTTACATGGGATGACTTGGCTCAAGCATTCATCGGCCAGTTCTAGTATAATCTTGAAATAATCCCCGATCGCTTATCATTGCTAAAGTTAGAGAAGAAACCCGCCGAAAGTTTTAGAGAATTTGGTTTCCGCTGGAGGAAACAGGCAGCGAGGGTAGATCCGCCGATGAGAGAGAATGAAATGGTGGATTACTTCCTACAGACACTGGAGCCAACCTATTTCGGACATCTGGTGACGTCCGTGGGTAAGTCATTCACCGAGGTGATAAAGATGGGGGCTATGATCGAGGAAGGCTTGAAAGCTAACAAGATCATGAGTTATGCAGCGTTGAAAGCCACCACTCAAGCTATTCAAAGTGGCACCGGAGGGGTGCTTGGGAAAAAGAGGAAAGAAGAGGTCGCGGCAGTTGATTCCGGAGCATGGTTCAGGAACAGAGGCCCCGCACCCCAGTATAATTCGCCACAGCCCCACCAACAAAATTACTCTCACAATCCATATAGCCATCCACAACACTATTACCCAACACCAGATGCTCACTTTACCGTCCATCATGCCCAATCATATGCCCCACCTCCCGTCCAGGGACCATGGCGTGCACCAAATCCACAGAATAATTACCCACCCCCAAGAGCCTATAGAAATCCCACGGGTGCGGGCTTTCGTCCGAATCAAGCCTTCAAGAACGACAGAGCACCAAGGACGAAGACCTTCACTCCCTCGGGAGAGTCTTACACCAGTTTGTTCCACCGTTTGAAGCAAGTAGGGTTGCTAAATCCGGTCGAGGCTAAGCTACCAAACCCTCTTCCAAAGAATTTGAATCATTCAATAAATTGTGCATACTGCTCAGGATGTCCGGGGCACGACACAGAAAAGTGTTGGAGGTTGAAAATAGCTATCCAGGAACTTATCGACACTCGCCGAATTGAGGTCCAGACTCCAACGGAGCCCAACATCAACCAAAATCCACTCCCAACTCATCATGAGACCAACATGATCGAGTTGATACGGGTAGAAGAGGGAAAGGAGAAAGCCTCTCAGACCGTAATGATGATCAGGTCTAGTGGGGTAGGAATGAAAAAGAGGCCAAGCCTTGATAAGTCACTCATCTGCAAGAAAGACGTACAAGAGGGGTCGGAAGCAGAAGAGGGAAGTGTGAACAAAGTGCCTAGGAGGCCAGAGGGAGTAAAAATAGTTGTACCAGGGGCAGCGACCAGACCCGTCTTAACCGTAACAGGTGTTCGAGTGGATCCTTTCATCATCAAGCCAGCAATACAGTTGCCGATAGCCGATAGCAAAGCTATTCCATGGAATTATGATCGGGTCACGACAACTTACAAAGGAAAAGAAGTTAAATAGGAAGTGTGCGAAGCGCAAGGTTTGACCCGCTCAGGGAGATGTTTTGCCCCTGCGGAATTAAGAAAGACTACTCCGGCAACACTAAAAAAGCCGGTAACTGACGAAGAGGCAGAGGAATTCCTGAAAAAGATGAAGATGCATGATTATTCTGTCCTAGAACAGCTGAAGAAGACTCCTGCGCAAATCTCATTGTTGTCCTTGCTGATACATTCGAAGAACATCGGCAAGCTTTGATGAAAGTTTTGAATGAGGCCCATGTACCTGATAAAATCTCTGTGAGTCATTTGGAAAAGATCACCAATAGGATCTTCGAAGCGAACCGGATCACCTTCACCGATGATGAGTTGCTTGAGGAAGGCACCGAGCACAACAAGGCTTTATATCTTACGGTAAAATGTGAGGAGTCGGTGGTTACCAAAGTCCTAGTCGACAATGGGTCCGGTGCGAACATTTGTCCTCTCTCTACACTAAACAAGTTGAAAGTGGATATCGGCAGGATACGCAAGAACAGCATATGTGTCCGAGGGTTTGATGGAGGAGGCAAGGCATCGGTCGGGGACATAATGTTAGACTTGACAATCGGACCTGTGGAGTTCACCATGAAATTCCAGGTGCTGGACATGGTAGTTTCATACAACCTTTCTGATAGGGCGACCGTGGATCCATGCCGCAAAAGCACTTCCATCCAGCCTACACCAACTAGTCAAGTTTGAGTGGGACCAACAGGAGATCGTAGTCCATGGAGAGAATGATCTACAACCAGGCACCATCGTCCCCTTTGTCGAGACAGAAGAGGATGTTGGGCCATGGGTATACCAGATCTGCGATGTGGTATCCGCCAACCGAGTTCCAGAAGGGGAATGCATTCCCAATGACAGAATAATTACCGCATACGTCATGGTGGCTCATGAAATGCTGAGAAACGGTTTCGTACCCGGCAAAGGTTTAGGTGCATCTCTGCAAGGAATCATACAACCGGTATCTGTGGTCGAAAATGTAGGAACCTTTGGCCTAGGAATTCAAGCCAACACCAGAGGACATCCAGCGAGCCAAGAGGAATAACACACTCCCGAAGCCTATTCCGCGCCTGTCCCGATCTTTTGTCAGGTCCGGAATAAGAAGACATCCAACGACAAAGGTTCCCAGTCCTAAGGTCAGGCCAGACGAAGAGTTCTTGAGAAAGTTCGAGGACTTATTCTCAGATGTATGCATGTTAGAGTATGGCGAAGGACCCAGCCATGCCGAGATACAGTTTGTGGGGTCGAAAGCAAAGTTGAATAATTGGAAGGCTACTCCTCTCCCTATCCGGAAGGAGTCTTGGTAGTTTGTTTTGGATTGTTTTCTTTCAGATTTTGTGTTGGGGCTGTCCCCGGAGTAAAATCCGTTTGTTTTAGTTCATTTTGTTTGAGTATGCAAGCTTGTTTTTCCTTGTACTGTTCCCATTAATGAAATTTTGTTCCCTTTGTTTCTAATTTTGTTTATTTTCCTTCTTTTTACTTTTCTAAACAGCTTTCTTTCAACTGATCTTAATGATATGGCGTGCTTAAAGATTAATCAACCAAGTCTAGAAAGTCAATCGGGTTTGGAAATAATAACGCATGAAATAAGAAGTGACGAGAGTGAATCGGAATACGGCGATGATGAAACCGTAGAAGAAATCGGCGAAGAATTAAGTCACTTCGAGGAAAAGCCCAAACCTAATCTAAATGATACTGAGGCTGTTAATCTGGGAGATACGAATGATGTTAATGAAACCAGAATAAGCGTCCATCTCGAACCCAACCTGAGAGAAGAATTGATCAAAACGCTCATGGAGTTTAAAGACGTTTTCGCGTGGTCATACGAAGACATGCTAGGACTCAGCACTGATCTAGTGGTTCACAAATTACCCACTGACCCGTCATGCCCTCCCATCAAGCAAAAACTGCAGAAATTTAAGACGGAGATGAGTGTAAAGATCAAGGAGGAAGTAACCAAGCAGCTGCAGGCGAAAGTCATTCGTGTCACTCGATACCCTGAATGGTTGGCTAACGTAGTACCGGTGCCAAAGAAAGACGGAAAGATCAGAGTATGAGTGGACTATCGCAATCTCAACAAGGCGAGCCCTAAGGATAATTTCCCGCTTCCCAATATCCATATCCCGATTGATAATTGCGCCGGACGTGAAATCGGATCCTTTGTGGACTGCTACGCGGGATATCATCAGATCTTGATGGATGAAGAGGACGCAGAAAAGAAGGCTTTTATCACACCATGGGGAACTTATTGCTACCGGGTAATGTCATTCGGTCTGAAGAACGCAGGGGCAACATACATGAGGGTGATGACTATGGTATTCCATGACATGATACACAAAGAAATTGAAGTGTACGTGGATGATGTGATCATAAAATCTAGACGTCAAGAAGACCACATTGCCGATCTCAGGAAGTTTTTCCAAAGACTTCGAAGATATGATATCAAGCTTAATCCGGCCAAATGTGCATTTGGAGTTCCATCAGGAAAGTTGCTAGGATTCATCATCAGCCGACGGGGCATTGAGTTGGACCCATCCAAAATCAAGTCCATCCAGGAGTTACCCCCGCCAAAGAATAAAACAGAGGTAATGAGTTTGTTGGGAAGGTTAAATTACATCAGTAGGTTTATTGCTCAGCTTACGGCAACTTGTGAACCCATATTCCGTCTGTTGAAGAAAGACGCTACGATAGAATGGACGACAGAATGTCAGGAAGCGTTTGACCAAATCAAAGGGTATCCGTCAAACCCACCCGTACTAGTTCCGCCTGAACCGGGTAGACCCCTGATTCTTTATCTAACGGTTTTGGAGAATTCGTTCGGCTGCGTACTGGGGCAGCACGATCTTACTGGCAGAAAGGAACGGGCCATTTACTATCTCAGTAAGAAATTCACGGTCTACGAGTTTAAATACGCTCATTTGGAGAAGACCTATAGTGCCTTAATTGTAGGATTGTCACGACCCGGATTTCCCACCATCGGGGTCATGATGGCGCCTACTAGTGGAAGCTAGGCAAGCCAAATATTAATTACACCTCCATTAATTACCAAATTCTTATTAAGACTTTAAAATTAAAAACATACACATCACAACGGAATAATTAAACTTAGCGGAAGACTTAGTCAATCTTATCAAATATGATAAAGAAAACCCCAAACATGTTACACTACCCAGGACTGGTGTCACAATACTCACGAACTTCTAAGAATAATACACATAATTGTCTGAAAGAAAATACAAGCTGTTTATCTCGATTACATGAGATAACAAAATGAAAAGCATAGATAGAAGAGACAACGGGTCCCGCGGACGCCTGCAGGGCTACCTCGTAATCTCAATAGTCGGAAAATCCACAAGTCGCTACTGCCGAAAGCTGCTCCAACACTGTGATCTCTGCAAAAAGCACAGAAGTGTAGCATCAACACAACCGACCCCATGTGTCGGTAAGTGCCCGGCCTAACCCCGGCGAAGTAGTGACAAGGCTAGACAGGACCTGCTATAATCAACCTGTGCAGATATATATATACAGATACAATGGCAACAGAAAAAGAGCAACAAGAATGTATATAAAGATATACAACCGAAAATCAAACATAAACCTGTGCAGTTGCAACATATGTATATATATACAATACATTTATAAGGAAAGACTCTGCTCTGAAATAACAGTCAATAACTCGTGATATCCAGAATAATCTAATCAACAAAATAAATCTTACTTTCATGTCTCAATTCCTCTCTCATTTCATATCTCGTGGTAGGCGTACCACCCGCTCCCAACTATCACAGTAACTACATCTTGTGGTAGGCGTACCACCCGCTCCCAAATATATATCAATAGGCTACCGGCAACTATGGCCAATGCCAAGATTTAAATCACTTTGTGGTCGGCGTGCCACACGATCCCATTTCTTATTATATAAGTGGTCGGCGTGCCACACGATCCCAATTCATAAATATATATGTGGTCGGCGCGCCACACGATCCCAATTCATAAATATATAAGTGGTGGTCGGCGCGCCACACGATCCCAATTCATAAATATATAAGTGGTCGGCGCGCCACACGATCCCAATTCATAAATATATAAGTGGTCGGCGCGCCACACGATCCCAATTCATAAATATATAAGTGGTCGGCGCGCCACACGATCCCAATTCATAAATATATAAGTGGTCGGCGCGCCACACGATCCCAATTCATAAATATATAAGTGGTCGGCGCGCCATACGATCCCAATTCATAAATATATAAGTGGTCGGCGCGCCACACGATCCCAATTCATAAATATATATATTACCGGCATTTAGCCAATAATCTCTACATCAACAATATTTATAATTACCGGTTTTTAAACCAATAATTGATAATAATTTCAACAATTTATCTCCATTACCGGTATAACACCAATAACTCTTAATCAACAATTTATTCATAACTAAATTCCTATTCCTTCAAGCTAGGATAGAACAAACACTTACCTCGAAAGTTTACGAACGATTCAATCCGTAGCAATGCCTTTTCCTTTCGAATTTGACTCCAATCCAATCGTATCTATACACAATTGATTTAATATCATCAATTCTACTTAACAAACTAGTTCATATTGCTAAATATGATTTTTACAACATTCTGCCCGAAATAGTAAAAATCGACCCCGGGCCCACATAATCGAAACTCAAGTTTCGAACCAAAATAAGTTCACCCAATCTTCCATGAGTTCAAATATACAATTTGTTCTTAAGTTCGACTCCGAAACGAAGTCTAGATCGCAAATTCTTTGAAACCCTTATTAAACTCAATTCTCTAATTTTTCTACTCATTTACACATGTTTAGGCTTAGGAATTCAAATAATATTGATGGAAAATGAAGAAAAAGAGTCAAGAATCACTTACCCAAGAAGTATGAAGAAGGATTGCTCAAGAATCGCCCAAGAAGCTGTGGAGAAGAGAGAGTTTTGTGAAAATGGGAAATAATTCCGTATGTTCTGTTTTTGCAGAACTTAAATCACTGGGCAATAATTTCTTCATCGCGTTCGCGACACCCTGGTCGCGTTCGCGATGAAGAAACGATGTTACACATCGCGTTCGCATATAGTCGGTCGCGAACGCGAAGAGAAAATTCTGAGGGCTTACAATTTGGTCTACGCGTACGCGAGATAGTCCACGCGAACGCGTAGAGAAAAAGGGTTGGTTCAATTTTTACACTACGCGAACGCGTGAAGTAGTACGCGATCGCGATGAAGGGAAACAGCTGGGCCATCGCGAACGCGACTACCTGGACGCGAACGCGTTGAAGGAAATAAGTTGGCCATCGCGAACGCGACCACCTGGACGCGAACGCGATGAAGAATTGCCTGCTGCAGATTTCTGCAGCTTTTCTTAAGTTCAAAAACACCCCGAACCACCTCCGAAACACTCCCGAGCCCTCGGGGCTCCAAACCAAATATGCACACTAACTTAAAAACATCATACGAACTTGCTCGAGCGATCAAATCGCCGAAATAACATCAAAATCAATGAATTGAGCCTTAAAACTCAAGAATTCTTTAAAAATTCATAATTTCCAAAATTTCCAATTTAAGGCCGAAACACGTCAAACGACGTCCGTTTTCAACCAAACTTTACAGGAAGCGCTTAACCAATATATATGACCTGTACCGGGCGTCGGAACCAAAATACGAGCCCGATACCAGTACTTTTTAATAAAAATTCAGTTTCATTTTCCTTAAACATTTTCAGAAAACAATTTAACAGAAAAATTCTTTTACCGGGGTTCTAGACCTCGGATTTCAATTCCGGCATATGCCCAAGTTCCATATTTTTCTACGGATTTTCTGAGATAGTCAAATCACGGATCCGGGTCCGTTTACCAAAAATGTTGACCAAAGTCAACCATATCAATATTAATATCAAAATTCTTCAACTTTTTCACATATTTCACATATTTCAACATAAAAATTTTCCAGCTTTGTGCCCGGACTGTGCACGCAAATCGAGGCAACTATAAATGAGGTTTTCAAGACCTCAAAAGCTCGAAATGATTAATAAAACAAGTGATGACCCTTTGGGTCGTCACAATCTCCACCTCTAAAACAACCGTTCGTCCTCGAACGGACAAAAGAAAGAAGTACCTGAGTCAGGAAACAAATATGGGTAGCGGCTCCGCATATCAGACTCAGACTCCCAGGTCGATGCCTCAGGAGGCTGACCTCTCCACTGAACACGCACAGAAGGATAACTCTTCGACCTCAACTGTCGAACCTGCCGGTCTAGAATGGCTACCGGCTCCTCCTCGTAAGATAGATCATTGTCCAATTGGACAGTACTGAAGTCTAACACATGTGTGGGATCGCCGTGGTATCTCCGAAGAATAGATACGTGAAAAACTGGATGTACGGCTGATAAGCTAGGCGGCAAAGCTAATCTGTAAGCCACCTCTCCCACTCTGTCTAGAATCTCAAATGGACCAATATACCTAGGGGCTGAGCTTGCCCTTCTTCCCAAACCTCATCACGCCCTTCATAGGAGACACTCGGAGCAATACTCGTTCGCCAACCATGAGATCTACATCTCGAACCTTACGATCCGCATAAGTCTTCTGCCTGGACTGCGCTGAACGCAATCTCTCCTGAATAGTCTTGACCTTATCCAAGGCCTCCTGAACTAAGTCTGTACCCAACAACCGAGCCTCTCCCGGTTCAAACCATCCAACCGGTGATCGACATCGCCTACCATACAACGCCTCATACGGAGCCATCCGGATGCTAGACTGGTAACTGTTATTGTAGGCGAACTCTGCTAATGGCAGAAACTGGTCCCACGAGCCTCCTAAATCAATAACACAGGCTCGAAGCATGTCTTCTAGAATCCGAATAGTCCTTTCGGACCGGCCATCCGTCCGAGGATGAAATGTTGTACTCAACCGAACATGGGTGCCTAACTCCCGCCGGACCGCTCTCCAGGAACCGCGAGGTAAACCGCATACCCCGATCGTAGATAATAGATACCGGCACTCCACGGAGACGAACAATCTCCCTAATGTAAACCTCCGCTAACCTCTCCGACGAGTAGGAGATAGATATTGGAATAAAGTGTGCCGACTTGGTCAACCTATCAACAATGACCCAAATAGCATCAAATTTCCTCCGAGTCAAAGGAAGTCCAAGTAACGAAGTCCATAGTGATCCGCTCCCATTTCCACTCGGGAATTTCAATCCTCCGGAATACACCACCAGGTCTCTCTGGTGCTCATATTTCACCTGCCGACAATTTAGACACCGAGCGACATACGCAACGATATCTTTCTTCATTCTCCGCCACCAATAGTGCTGTCGTAAGTCTTGGTACATCTTCGCGGCGCATGGGTGAATAGAATACCGCGAACCGTGGGCCTCCGCTAAGATTAACTCTCGAATCCCTTCGACATTGGGCACACAAACTCGACCCCGCAATTTCAATACCCCATCATCATCTAGATTTACCTGTGTGGCACCTCCCCGCTGTATTGTATCTCTCAACTCACGCAAATGAGGATCATCAAATTGCCTCTCACGGATACGCTCTAATAAAGAAGAACGAGCGACCGTGCGGGCTAACACTCTGCTAGGCTCAGAAATGTCCAATCTCACGAACCGGTTGGCTAATGCCTGGACGTCTAGAGCCAATGGTCTCTGACTGACCGGAATGTATGCAAGACTACCCATGCTGGCATACTTTCTACTCAATGCATCGGCCACCACATTGGCCTTACCTGGGTGATATAAAATAGTAACATCATAGTCTTTTAGCAACTCTAGCCACCTTCTCTGTCTCATATTCAACTCTTTCTGCTTAAACAAATACTGAAGACTCTTATGATCGGTGTATACTTCACATGCTACACCATACAAATAATGCCTCCAGATCTTCAATGCGTGAATAATCGCCGCCAATTCTAGATCATGCACCGGATAGTTCTTCTCATGAATCTTCAACTGCCTCGAAGCATAGGCAATAACCTTGCCATCCTGCATTAACACCTGCACCAAGCCCAATACGGGAAGCATCACAATAAACAGTATAAGGTCCCGTACCTGTGGGTAAAACCAATACCGGTGTCGTGGTCAAGGTTGTCTTGAGCTTTTGAAAGCTCGCCTCACATTCATCGGACCATTCAAATTGAACACCCTTCTGGGTCAATCTGGTCAGTGGGGTTGCAATAGACGAAAATCCTTCTACGAATCGGCGATAATAACCCGCTAATCCCAAGAAACTCCGAATCTCTGTGGCTGATGTCGGTCTAGGTCAGTTCTTGACTGCCTCAATCTTCTTCGGATCAACCTGGATACCTGCTGCCGTCACAATATGACCCAGGAATGCAACTGAACTTAGCCAAAATTCACACTTCAAAATTTTGCATATAGTTGGCTATCTTTCAGAGTCTGCAAAGTCACTCTGAGATGTTGCGCATGCTCCTCATGACCGCAGGAGTAGGTCAATATGGAAACAATGAAGACTACAACGAACAAGTCTAAATAAGGCACGAACACCTCATGCGTATGCACATATCCATGACTCTGAAGTCTGGCCATAAGAGTTGTTCTTAAATTACAACATTGTCAATTAACCCCGTTATCAAATATCTTATTCCAAAACTCCCACTTTACTCACAAGTGAGGTATGGAAACCTCATGATTACTTTCTTGAATTAATGCGTCATATTTATCCTTACCTGATGCTCATCTCAAAGTCTAGAACTCAACGATCACAAAATGGAAACGGCTAAATATGAATAGAAACTATGCAAGGATTGTCAAATAATCCTAACAGGCATGGCTCAAATTTAGGATATTATGCTAGATTATTATTTTCCAAAAAGGGAAAATTTTACACACCAACTTTTCACCACCAGGACCTTGTCCTCATATAATATTCACCGCAGCTTGCAGCTCGGTTTTTAAAACAAATATTTTCACGTTATACAAATTTTGAGGATCTCATCTTCCACTCTAAATCACAAGTATTTGCACATTGTGCCACTGATGTTTTTCATTTCCTTTCTTTCTTCTTTTCAACTATTGTCCGTCAAAGAGTATCTCGGCATAAAAGAACCCTCATACCGACATGGTATACAATTTAACCATTTAAAATAGTTATTTCAGAATTCATTCCCATTGTAATAATTAATATAAAGTCACTTTTGACCTCATCAATATTCCTAGTGACCAATACAAAATAATAGAGATAATTATCTCCATTTAATAGCACAGCGTGAGTATTCACATAAGTAGATTTGATGATTACGAAGCTCACTCATGAGCGGAGCATATTAAGAGGACTTGCCTCAATTCTTCAAAGATCAAATCAAATTGAGGAAAAATGTTCCTTTTATAACAATCAGAATTGTACATGTGATAACATCATCTGGTGTAGTGACCTTAGTCACACCATAGAAATTATGTCAACAACTAGATCTCCACCTCTAGGAGTCTCACATCCGCCTCTAACATCCTGACCCCTAACTCTAGCTGGTCATGTGAGTTGAGTATTGACTGCAATGGGGCACGTAGCTTGAGTGCCTTCATAAATTATATTTCTCCAATCTGCCACATTCACAACAATTCCTTTGAGGCCCAGTTAACTTATTGGACATGACAACATATTCGGACACTGTCATAATAACCTGACATGATCGTTCAGATCGTACATACCACACCTTTCAAAGTGTCAAGGAGGTAACTCCTCCAAACATTTCTACAAATTGGATTGAGTAGGTAATGTCACATGGCCAATCTGCCCTCTTCATAGGCTTGTCACAAACATTGACGACCAATTACCTCTTTTGCTCATATACTCTTTATTACTCTTTGGGCCGATTCTTACCCCCTGCAGAGTACTAAGCCTCAAACATGCATAATTTATTTGGGGGACCTTTCCATACCATATGTATACATTCCAAGCCAAAATTGACATAAAACATGGCCATTCGGTCCATTCACTAATAATGGTTTTCCCCCCTTTTGGCTATAAGTCAAAGTCACAACATTTGATAGTCCACAATAATTATCCTTCACAACTTCGAATAAATCAACCAGACGTCAAGGTCCATTAAAACCACAGTCGGTTAGTAAATACATTATGTTTCCCTTACTTCACTCGCTACCTGAAACACAGTAGAATCAACCCTCTCACCTTCAACTATTCTCGCGTTCTGCAATATCTCATAGCAACAATATATAAATTACCTTGGTTTCTCAAAAGATGCACCACTGAAGGAGATAGCAAAGAGTTTGGTGAAACTTACCCGAAACTCCGTAAAACTTCTGAAGGCATCGTTGATCTATCACCAGCATGTGCCATTGTCGGCTGAAGAAGCAGTACATACCTTCGCCGTTCGTGGGAAGACAAGAGTAGAAATTCAACTTAACATTTGAAGAACAAACTCGCACGATAGGAAAAACTGAAGGGAATATTTTCCTAACTCTGTAGCCTCTGGGGGATAAATACAGACGTCTCCGTACCGATCCCTCAGACTCTACTAAGGTTGTTCGTGAGTTGTGAGACCTATGCAACCTAGTGCTCTGATACCAACTTGTCACGACCCGGATTTCCCACCATCGGGGTCATGATGGCGCCTACTAGTGGAAGCTAGGCAAGCCAAATATTAATTACACCTCCATTAATTACCAAATTCTTATTAAGACTTTAAAATTAAAAACATATACATCACAGCGGAATAATTAAACTTAGCGGAAGACTTAGTCAATCTTATCAAATATGATAAAGAAAACCCCAAACATGTTACACTACCCAGGATTGGTGTCACAATACTCACGAACTTCTAAGAATAATACACATAATTGTCTGAAAGAAAATACAAGCTGTTTATCTCGATTATATGAGATAATAGAATGAAAAACATAGATAGAAGAGACAACGGGTCCTGCGGACGCCTGCAAGGCTACCTCGTAGTCTCAGTAGTCGAAAAATCCACAAGTCGCTACTGCCGCTGCTGCTGTCCGTAACCTGTGATCTCTGCAAAAAGCACAGAAGTGTAGCATCAACACAACCGACCCCATGTGTCGGTAAGTGCCCGGCCTAACCCCGGCGAAGTAGTGACAAGGCTAGACAGGACCTGCTATAATCAACCTGTGCAGATATATATATACAGATACAATGGCAACAGAAAAAGAGATATATATATAATACATCATAAGGAAATACTCTACTCTGAAATAACAGTCAATAACTCACGATATCCAGAATAATCTAATCAACGTAATAAATCTTACTTTCATGTCTCAATTCCTCTCTCATTTCATATCTCGTGGTAGGCGTACCACCCGCTCCCAACTATCACAATAACTACATCTTGTGGTAGGCGTACCACCCGCTCCCAAATATATCAATAGGCTACCGCAACTATGGCCAATGCCAAGATTTAAATCACTTTGTGGTCGGCGTGCCACACGATCCCATTTCTTATTATATAAGTGGTCGGCGTGCCACACGATCCCAATTCATAAATATATATGTGGTCGGCGCGCCACACGATCCCAATTCATAAATATATAAGTGGTCGGCGCGCCACACGATCCCAATTCATAAATATATAAGTGGTCGGCGCGCCACACGATCCCAATTCATAAATATATAAGTGGTCGGCGCGCCACACGATCCCAATTCATAAATATATAAGTGGTCGGCGCGCCACACGATCCCAATTCATAAATATATAAGTGGTCGGCGCGCCACACGATCCCAATTCATAAATATATAAGTGGTCGGCGCGCCATACGATCCCAATTCATAAATATATAAGTGGTCGGCGCGCCACACGATCCCAATTCATAAATATATATATTACCGGCATTTAGCCAATAATCTCTACATCAACAATATTTATAATTACCGGTTTTTAAACCAATAATTGATAATAATTTCAACAATTTATCTCCATTACCGGTATAACACCAATAACTCTTAATCAACAATTTATTCATAACTAAATTCCTATTCCTTCAAGCTAGGATAGAACAAACACTTACCTCGAAAGTTTACGAACGATTCAATCCGTAGCAATGCCTTTTCCTTTCGAATTTGACTCCAATCCAATCGTATCTATACACAATTGATTTCATATCATCAATTCTACTTAACAAACTAGTTCATATTGCTAAATATGATTTTTACAACATTCTGCCCGGAATAGTAAAAATCGACCCCGAGCCCACATAATCGAAACTCAAGTTTCGAACCAAAATAAGTTCACCCAATCTTCCATGAGTTCAAATATACAATTTGTTCTTAAGTTTGACACCAAAACGAAGTCTAGATCGCAAATTCTTTGAAACCCTTATTAAACTCAATTCTCTAATTTTTCTACTCATTTACACATGTTTAGGCTTAGGAATTCAAATAATATTGATGGAAAATGAAGAAAAAGAGTCAAGAATCACTTACCCAAGAAGTATGAAGAAGGATTGCTCAAGAATCGCCCAAGAAGTTGTGGAGAAGAGAGAGTTTTGTGAAAATGGGAAAAATCCCGTAAGTGTTCTGTTTTGGGATTAAATTCACTGGGCAATAATTTCTTCATCGCGTTCGCGACACCCCGGTCGCGTTCGCGATGAAGAAACGATGTTACACATCGCGTTCGCATAGGGCCTGTCGCGAACGCGAAGAGAAAATTCCGAGGGCTTACAATTTGGTCTACGCGTACGCGGGAACAGCCACGCGAACGCGTATAGGAAAGGGTTGGGTTCAAATTTAATACTACGCGATCGCGAGGAGCGGTACGCGAACGCGATGAAGGAAATGATTGGCCATCGCGAACGCGACTACCTGGACGCGAACGCGTTGAAGGAAATAAGTTGGCCATCGCGAACGCGACCACCTGGACGCGAACGCGATGAAGAATTGCCTGCTGCAGATTTCTGCAGTTTTTCTTAAGTTCAAAAACACCCTCTGAAACACTCCCGAGCCCTCGGGGCTCCAAACCAAATATGCACACTAACTTAAAAACATCATACGAACTTGCTCGCGCGATCAAATCGCTAAAATAGCATCAAAATCAATGAATTGAGCCTTAAAACTCAAGAATTCTTTCAAAATTCATAATTTCCAAAATTTCCAATTTAAGGCCGAAACACGTCAAACGACGTCCGTTTTCAACCAAACTTTACAGGAAGCGCTTAACCAATATATATGACTCGTACCGGGCGTCGGAACCAAAATACGAGCCCGATACCAGTACTTTTTAATCAAAATTCAGTTTTATTTTCCTTAAACATTTTCAGAAAACAATTTAACTGAAAAATTCTTTTACCGGGGTTCTAGACCTCGGATTTCAATTCCGGGCATATGCCCAAGTTCCATATTTTTCTACGGATTTTCTGAGACAGTCAAATCACGGGTCCGGGTCCGTTTACCAAAAATGTTGACCAAAGTCAACCATATCAATATTAATATCAAAATTCTTCATATTTTTCACATATTTCACATATTTCAACATAAACATTTTCCAGCTTCGCGCCCGAACTGTGCACGCAAATCGAGGCAACTATAAATGAGGTTTTCAAGACCTCAGAAGCTCGAAATGATTAATAAAACAAGTGACGACCCTTTGGGTCGTGACAATCGAGCTACCATTACTTGTCTTCTTACACCACTTACCTCATTTCACGTTTGGATCCACTGAAGTATATTTTCCAGAAGCCTATGCCTACAAGGAGGTTAGCAAAATGGCAAATATTACTTACGTAATTCGACATCATATATGTGACAAGGACGGCTATGAAAGCTCAAGCCCTAGCCGATCACTTAGCTGAGAATCCTGTCGATGACGGATACGAACCTTTGAGGATGTATTTTCCGGACAAAGAAGTATTGCAAATTGATGGGTTAGAATTAACCGAGGATCTAGGGTGGAAGCTTTTCTTCGACGGAGCGGCGAACACAAAAGGAGTCGGAGTAGGGGCTGTGCTTATCTATGAAATAGGACATCATTATCCTGTTACTGCTCAACTGCATTTTCATTGTACCAACAATATGGCTGAGTACGAGGCATGCATCTTAGGGTTGCGATTAGCGGTGGACATGGATGTACAAGACGTCTTGGTCTTGGGGGACTCGGACCTTCTGGTACATCAGATTCAGGGAGAATGGGAAACCAGAGATTTAAAGCTTATCCTGTATCGTCAGTGTTTGCATGATCTGACTAAGCATTTCCGGTCGGTAGAATTCAAGCATATCCCAAGGATGCATAATGAGGTTGCCGATGCTTTGGCTACGTTGGCATCGATGTTACATCACCCGGACAAGATTCATGTTGATCCGTTACATATTCAGATCCGAAATCAACATGCTTATTGCAATATGATAGAAGAAGAGATGGATGGTGAGCCATGGTTTCATGATGTCAAAGAATACCTCAGGTTAGGAATATACCCAGAGCAGGCAACTGGAGATCAAAAGAGAGCTATTCGGCGATTGGCGAACGGATTTTTTCTTAGTGGAGGGGTGCTGTACAAAAGAACCCCAGATTTGGGATTGTTGAGATGTATAGATGCGAGTCAAGCCACAACAGTGATGACAGATATACACTCCGGAGTTTGTGGACCACACATGAGCGGATACGTATTGGCAAAGAAGATTCTTCGAGCAGGATATTACTGGCTCACTATGGAGCGTGATTGTATAAGTTTCGTGCGAAGATGCCATCAGTGTCAGATACACGGAGATTTGATTCATTCTCCACCGACCGAATTGCATACAATGTCGGCGCCATGGCCATTTGTTGCGTGGGGTATGGATGTTATCGGACCTATAGAACCTGCGGCTTCCAATGGTCATAGGTTCATTCCTGGTAACGATCGATTATTTTACCAAGTGGGTGGAGGCTAAAACCTTCAAATCAGTGACCAAGAAGGCGGTGGTGGACTTCGTACATTCCCACATCATCTGCAGGTTTGGAATCCCAAAGATAATCATCACGGATAACGGTGCCAATCTTAATAGTGGATTGATGAAGGAGGTATGTCAACAGTTCAAGATTACACACCGAAATTCCACACCATATCATCCCAAAGCAAATGGTGCGGTTGAGGCGGCAAACAAGAATATAAAGAAGATATTGAGGAAGATGGTAGAAGGGTCTAGGCAATGGCATGAAAAGTTACCATTCGCGTGCTGTTGGGTTATCGCACTACCGTCCGGACTTCGGTAGGTGCAACTCCTTACTTGTTGGTGTACGGGACCGAAGCAGTAATACCAGCAGAAGTTGAAATCCCATCCCTCCGAATTGTCGCTGAAGCTGAGATTGACGACGATGAGTGGGTCAAAACCCGATTGGAGCAATTGAGCTTGATCGATGAAAAGAGATTGACAACAGTATGTCATGGCCAATTGTATCAAAAGAGAATGGCAAGAGCATATAACAAGAAGGTATGTCCCAGGAAATTTGAAGTGGGACAACATGTGCTGAAGAGAGTTCTACCACATCAGGCCGAAGCGAAAGGCAAGTTCGCTCCAAATTGGCAAGGACCATTTGTTGTGACTAGAGTATTATCCAACGGTGCTCTATGTCTAACTGATATTGAAGGAAGATGCACCGAATATGGCTATCAATTCTGATGCAGTCAAGAGATATTATGTGTAATTCTTTAATGTATTTGTCAACGTTTGGTTTCGTTTGTTTGTATTTGGCATTTTTTCGGAGAATGAAATGACAGAGGCAATTTTTTCTACTACCCAAACACTTTAACCCTTGTTTTCCCCTTTGAGCCTTAATTATTCTTTCATATACCCTCTTTCGGAATCACCAAGGAAGATGTGTAACAAAAGGAAAAAAGGAAACAAAGAAAAGACACAAGAAAAAGTGAACTACGTTCGACCTGATTCCTCAAGAAGGATACGTAGGCACCACATGGCTCGGTCATAGTAAAACAAAAATCAAAGATTCCCCAAGCAACAAAACTGGGGCAGAAGTCATTGTTTCGTTTGAAAAGATAGTGTGGATTCCGAAAGTTGTAATGAGCTAACCGTTGAGGTTAAACCCCTTTTCTCTAGCCTCACGCACAAAAACCACATTAATGACCAAAAAAGACCTCTCGATCAGTATTTGAGAAATGCCAAGTCATGCGAATGAAAACCACGAATGACGCTTCAATCCTCGACTGAACATAGGACTCACAAGCTGAAAAGGGATAACCCTTTAGAGGAAATCTCGTGGATAATACCCCAACCCACCGCATGGAAAGAAAGCAAAATGAGAGAGTCTTAACGGTGAAAACCCTCGCGGGCACCTTAAGGCGAAGAAATCTAAGAGAAATAAAATGAGAGAGTCTTACGGTGAAAACCTTTACAGGCACCCTAAGGCGACGGGAGGTCGAGAGAAATGAGAGAATCTCATTAGTGAAAACCCTTTGAAGGGAACTATGAGGTGACAAGGCGAGATGGTTACAAGGTGTCTGCATGAGACAAGGTTGGGATATTCGTTTGCTTCTAGCAAAACGCAGCCGTCAGAAAGTGATTGACATAAATAGACCGGGTAGATTAATCTCGAAGGCACGACATAACCATTGGATCAGTTATACATTCAGATAAGTTTTTCCCAGCTTTGAGTTCAGAAAAGTTTTCCCTTCCTTTTTGTCATTCGCGGACAGCATTCCTTATTTCATTTTTATCTATCATTTTTCTCTCTTTTTAAAGATTTTTATGTCTATGTCGAAAATTGACTTTTCAAAGCTTACTACCAAGTTTCCCAAAGCGGTACAATGAAGATGAATAGGCGTGGAACAAGGCAATAAGGAAAAAGTCGTTCCGATATTAAGATTGGAATGACAGGTTGATTGGAAGGTTCACAGGAATTACGGAGTAGGGTGGACACATATTACACATCCGGAAGATAGTTTCTCACAACAGATCACCGACTAAGAGGGTTGGACCACACTGAAGTTTGGAATAAAAAGGAGAGATAAGAGATCCCGTGGAAAGAGCACCATCCACCAGCAAGTATCAACGTCGTCCCCAAAGTTCAAGGAAGGCAAAGCAGCTAAAAGAGAAAAGAAAATTGTCCCATGCAAAGCGGCATGACCACTCATGGTGTTTTGAAACTAACAATTTTTCTTTGATTTAAAGCAGGAAAAGGAGGGTTCGTCGGCGGAAAAGCATGCCACGTAGAAGGTCATCAAACTGGGGCATAAAATTTTCTCCCATTGCGAAGAATTTTCTTGAAAGCAAATACCCAGTGGATAAGGATAGAAAACAACACAAGATTTTGGGAATTACCAGTTTCGAGCGGAATAGTTTTGAAAGAGGCCCGACAATGCGAGGAAGTGATCTTTGAGCCGGTATCATCCCCAGTAATTCTTGGAGAAATGAAACACTGATTTTGAGATTTCCCCCAACAGCATTATATCCCATAAGTTTTTTTAAGGAAGCAAAGCGCGAGTCCCGAAGGAGGTTTGGAAAGAGGAAAAGGAAAAGGGATTCCCCACCAGGGTAATCCTCAGTCAATGAAATTTCAATCCCCAGCGAGCCCGGGAGAGAATAAAGGTTGAAGGAAGTAGAAAAAGAGGAAATAAAGAATACTTCCCCCAGTAGCATTATCTCCAGCAGGTAAGTAATTAGTTCCAAAGACATCCCCAGCAGTCAAGAGAAAAATAACACAACCCGGGGGGAAAGCAATTCCAAAACAAGGTAATTCGGAAGAAAGGATGGCCCAAGAAGCGATGCAGGAAGAAGAAAGTGGTGCAGGAAGCAAAGGAAGGCGACATGGATGGGATGGAGTTAGTAAGATGTTGTTGAAGTCAGGGAGCCCGCCTGAAGAATGGAGTGGCGATTTAGTTTTGAAGTTGTAGTTGAAGTCAGGGAGCCCGCCCGAAGAATGGAGTGGCGATTTAGTTTTGAAGTTGTAATTGAGATCAGGGAGCCCGCCTGAAGAATGGAGTGGCGATTTATTTTGAAGTTGCAATTGAAGTCAGGGAGCCCGCTTGAAGAATGGAGTGGCAATTTATTTTGAAGTTGTAGTGGAAGTCAGGGAGCCCGCCTGAAGAATGGAGCGGCGATTTATTTTGAAGTTGTAGTGGAAGTCAGGGAGCCCGCCTGAAGAATGGAGTGGCGATTTATTTTAAAGTTGTAGTTGAAGTCAGGGAGCCCACCTGAAGAATGTAGTGGCGATTTATTTTGAAGTTGTAGTTGAAGTCAGGGAGCCCGCCCGAAGAATGGAGTGGCGATTTATTTTGAAGTTGTAGTTGAAGTCAGGGAGCCCGCTCAAGGGGAAGACAATTCCAAGACAAGATAATTCAGAAGAGAAGGTGGCCCAAGAGGCAATGCAGGAAGAAGAAAACGGTACAAAAGGCAAAAGAAGGTGATCATGGATATGATGAAATTAGTGAGTTGTAGTCGAAGTCAAGGACTCCGCCTGGAGAATGGAGTGGCGATTTAGTTTTGAAGTTGTAGTTGAAGTCAGGGTGCCCGCCTGAAGAATGGAGTGGCGATTTTGTTGTGAAGCAGTAGTTGAAGTCAGGGAGCCCACCCGAAGAATGGAGTGGCGATTTATTTTGAAGTTATAGTTGAAGTCAGGGAGCCCGCCTGAAGAATGGAGTGGCGATTTAGTTTTGAGTTGTAGTTGAAGTCGGGGAGCCCGCCTGAAGAATGGAGTGGCGATTTATTTTGAAGTGATAGTTGAAGTCAGGGAGCCCGCCTGAAGAATGGAGTGGCGATTTAGTTTTGAGTTGTAGTTGAAGTCAGGGAGCCCGCCTGAAGAATGGAGTGGCGATTTAGTTTGAGTAGAAGTTGAAGTCAGGTACCCGCCTGAAGAATGGAGTGGCCATTTATTTTTCGAAAGTTGTAATAGAAGTCAGGTACCCGTCTGAAGAAAAGAATGGCGATTTATGATTAGAATTTGTCGATAAAGGCATAAGCTCGCCGGAAAAGCAGAACGACGTCTCAGTTTTTAAGATTTGATAAGGATAGTGAAGAATCGGAAAGTGACAGAGTGTAACGGAAATCCCCGGCATGAATCCAAGTTCATAATCGGAAGGAAGGCAACAAGGATCAGAAAGATAGATTCAGACTTCGAAGGAGAATAGTTCGAAGATCACAAAGAAGGGACCAATGGTCGGAGTTCGGCAATCAAGATAGGCCGAAATAACAATTGTCAGAAGAGAAGAAGCATGTGAAGAAACATCAGAGCCAGCAGGATGGCAAGGAACATGACAAGATCAAGTTGAAAAGATAGATAAGAATTTGCAATACTATAACTTAGTCTAGCTTCTTATTTTTCGTTTAGCACGATGTAATAAGGAGATCAGTTAAGCAGTGGCAACAGCAGCAACAGCAGTAACAGCAAGATCACAGCAGTCATGGTAGTCCCGGCTACCAAAACTTCCCGAACTACATTGACCTGATTCCCTTTTAGCCAGGGATATGTAGGAGACCTTCTGAAGCAAAGGTTCGGTCAAACTTTTCCAAAAAATGCTTCATACGGAGTGCTCGAACGGGCAAAAATCGCTCGTATCCGCTCACTTATCTTTGCACGAAAACTCTTCATGTTTCCACGCAAAGAGGGTCAGTGTGAGCACGTGATTTTTTCCCTACATGAGAATTACTCCCAAAAATTCAAAATAAAATCGTTTTTGTATCGTTGTAATATCTGGGGATTTTTGTGTTAATTTTCTTATTATTTGTATTCTCTGTGTGTGCATGTTTGTTTGTTTAAATTAAGAAAAATACAAAATATATTATGTTTGCACTCTTAGGATTTAATTTACAATTGAAAGTAATCAAGTTTATTTGAAAAATATAGAAAATCACAAAAAATATGTATTTTTGCGTTTTTAAACATTTAATGTCCCAATTGTTGATTTTAGTTTAATTTAATTATAATAAGAACTTAATTAGTACTCTTATAAACTAATTTGATTTTGTAATGTATTTTAGAGTTTTGGTTTTTAATAAATTAGGAATTGAAATTAAAATAAAAGAAAAGAAGAAAAATGGAAAAATGAAGAGAAAATCGGAATGGGCTGAAATAAGCTAAGCCCAAACCAAAGCTAGCCCAAACCTACTTTTACTGCAGCCCAAATCCCTGCCCATGTACCATCTTATGTAACGGATGATCTGAACCGTTGGATTAAATCAATTCAACGGCCAAGATCATTCATCTAAGCCCAACCCGTCTCCCAACCAAGAAACGACGTCGTTCAGTGGCGTTTGATCTGAGCCGCCGTTCAAATCATCTAATCCGACAGCCCCGATTAATCTTTTCATTTTAGTATACCCAAACACCCAAACCCTCCTAACCCTCATTCCCTTCACCTATCTCTCTCAGAGACGATTGTAACGCCGCCCATTTCTACCGTCCTCCGCCTACCGGAAATCGCCTCCGCCGGCGGCAATCATCCAAACTATCCCAAATTAACACCCCAGAACCCCCTTCTCCCCCTCTATACGGATCTACAACCCTTTTTCTTCAAATCATCGCCAAATGGTTCGAATCTTCATTTGAAGATTCGAGCAAAATCGGAAATTACCCCATTCAAGCCCAAACTCGCACAAAACCCTCACCTGACCTCCCCCATAGCCAATCAAAGCTTATTTTGTTTCGAATCCCACCCGAAACCATCAAGCCCCAAAAATGCCGTATGAACCCTAGAAATCGGAATTGGGGGTCTGTGATGAATTCAATATGAATTTGAGGTCTAACAGACCTTAATCTAGGTGTTCTCGACCGAGAACACCCCGATTAAGTTCCGTTTGGCCCCAAAAGCTCAAGCCCGATTGGTTCATTTCCAGTTTTTCGAGCCGGATGTTTTTCTGTGAGGTATTTGTTTCTTTCCCCATTCTTCTATGTCCGTACTCTCATTTGTTTACATGCTTATTTGTTTTAGATTTTTACTAGCATCTTTCTGCCCTTCTTCAACAGACCTTTTATTCGGTCGACCCATTTTTTTTCTCTTATCTGGTTCGATTGAATGTTAATTATGGTGATTACTTTGTGTGATTCATTCGTTTAAAGTCGTCAAGTAATTAGCTCATATTGTTGATCCCCTCAGCCTGCCCGTAGGATATAGTTTAAATGTCGATTAGTCGTTATCGATTATATAGTTCATAGTTGTTTAAACGAATGTCGTCGAATAGTTAGTTTCACAATTCTTTTGTTTTTGCCGAGACTTGTTGAAGTCACTATTTTGTTGATTGATTGTTATCAATTGTACGCATTGCAATCGATTAGTCAAACATTGTCGATTAGTTTCATAAGTCTGCTTGTTAGCACATTAGGACAATAATTGGATCAAAATTTGGAGTTGTTGTGACTTTGGATTAGGGGTGTTTGAAAGCATTTGTTTTGCTGTTTGTTTGTTGTTGTGACTGATTTGTTGATTGTTAAAACTCAGACTTCACGGTGTATTAAATAACACAGGGATTCCAGGGGTAGTTTAGATTTCAAATGTTCTAAAAGTGATTAGTTTAAGTGTTCTGTCCAGTAAGTACTGATGAACCCCTAAATTAATGCATTTTACTAATATTATGAGTGTTCCTAAGAGTTGTAAAGAAAAGATAACATGGGATAATGATAAAAGTGGGCTGCCAGCATTAGTTTTAAAATGCTTTGAGTATTTTTAAGAGAAAAACAGCAAAGGAGTGAGGGAAGAATGATGAAAAGGATTAAGGGGTTCATATGGGCTAAGGGAATAACATGTGGAAAGCTGAAACACTTTAGAATAAAAAAGGGGTCTGTTTTGATCTATAAATGAGAGAACTAAGGAAGGGGACTAAATAGACAGAAATACAGAGAGAGACACCGGAGAGAATTGAAAGGAACATTGTGAAAAATTAAGAAAAAGAGGGAATTGTCATCGACTTTTCTCATTGTTTGTTGTCTTGAATTAAAGATCAACCTTTTAATTCATTTAAGGTCAGAAACAAGATAAACTCTCGGTTCTTGTTCGTTATTCAAAGATTGATTGCATTTGGAGTCTATTGGTTTTAAGTCTGTTGGTTTAAGATTGGTTCTGCTGAAAGTATTCAAACATTCCTGGGTTATTTGAGTTCATTGATTGCTGCTGTTAAATCGCATATACTGTTATTGCTGGATTCAAAGTTGCTGATCCGTTGTACTGTTGACTGCTCTATTATTTGCTGCTGACCTCCTTTTCTTCTACTTATATTTCGACTGCCAGGTATATATTTCGAACTTATGTTGATATATCAACCCCTGCTAAAGATATGAAATTGAAGCTATTGTGGAGATATGTTGTTGCTTTGCTTTATTGAAATTAATTAGTTGGTTAATCAGCGTAGTTTAAAATTGGGATTGTAATTAATATTATCTCTTCGGAATTGATTACTTGTTAGATGTTGTAATATTTAGCTATTGAATTACATCTTTAATTGTGATAGGGAATTAGTCTCGGCAGGTTTTTTTTTTAAAATTGAGTTTCAGTTTATTTTTTCTGGCATATGTTTTGTGAATACGTATAAAAAGAAATTTAGTTCTGAGTGGCTGCATAGGTAACGCTTATTGGTAATTAGGTTCAAATGTTAAAATTTGTTGGTTTTAGTGAAATCTGTTAGCTTAGTTAGTTAATTAGTATATTAGTTATAAATCTGTCTATTAGTGCTAATTTGATAATAATTCATATTCCACTGTTTGTGTTTAATTCTTCACAATTTAAATTGAAGTTGCATACTAATTGACGTGAGCAGTAGAGGTTATTTTCTTTGTATTTCATATGTTGTTCCTTTAAACAATGGTGGATTAAAGTAATAGTCTCTAATTTAGACCAAAATCTGTTATCCCCATTTTTCTCCCGCTAGGCTCGCTTCACTCAAATTGGCCCCATTACTCCTTAATACTGACAGTTCCACTCAAAATATTTTTAGTTGTTCATGAGTTATTTCATCTGGTAAGATCACCCTAATGCGCATCATCACCAAATTACATACACCGCCGAATCAGGGAAAGCCAAAGATTTAAAATAGTAACTCTTAAATAACGCTAATTGATTAGGACATTTGTTTATTATTAGAGATCAATTAAATAGAAAATCATAGTCATGTTAGGATTGACCTTAATAAATAATAATGAGACGAGCCTCGCCAAACAAAAATGCATAATTGCGGGGCCCTCAAATTAATTGTTATAAAAGTTTAGACTCGGAAGGACCGTTTAGTGAATTTCACGGTCTTTCCCGAAGTTAACAACACGATAGATTCTTTTAGGCACGACTTTAATAAATTACTTTCTTAATTACGGGTGCGCATTTATGTGACCCAAATCTATCTCCCGGCGAAACTGAAATACATTAAAGTCATAGGCGTACCGGTTGCGGTGTGACTCGAAATGTGTTTTCGTGACGTCGTAATTCTTCTAAAATTGAAAAGCGGAACATTAGTAGCACATAATTAAAATATATAAAGAAATCAAATAAAAACAAAAATTGCAGTTGAGCGACCGTGCTAAAACCACGGAATCCGGGAGTGCCTAACACCTTCTCCCGGGTTAACGAAATTCCTTATCCAGGTTTCTAGTTTCGCAGACTGTAATATAGAGTCATAAATTTCCTTGGTTCGGGATTAAAACCAGTAACTTGGGACACCATTAATTTCTCAAGTGGCGACTCTGAATAATTAAATAAATTGATCCCGTTCCGACTGTCCTTTAAGTGGAAAAACTCCTTCCCTGATTATTATTATATCCTTTCTCAGGGTGTAGTATTAAACAGCGGCACATTTACATTTATGTCTGTGCGGTGAAAAAATGGAGGTGTGACAAGTATGGTGAGTTGGGTTATATTAGGAGGCAGTGTCCCCAGTTACTCTGTAAGTAGTCTCAGCAGAGGGATCAACACTCATCTTCTGCTCCTGTTTCTTCAGCACCCACTTTATCAAGAAGTTCAAGTAAGTTAACTAGGCAATTAGACATGTTGAATCCTAGCTATTCATGCTTTTCTAACTAATACCAGGTAGAAGTAACGCTTTTATCAGCTAAGAGCAGGAATATCACTAATCGGACAATTCAAGTAAAGTGTGTGTTACAACAACCAGCGCATGTACACGCCCGTCACCTCGCGTACAAGGCATTTAAACTATCACATAATATCTTAGGGGTGAAAGTTCCCCCACACGAGGTTAGACAAGCCACTTACCTCAATTCCGGTACAAAACCGCTAAGAGACAACTCTCTTGCCACGAATGTCGGCCTCCACAGGCGTAGTATCTGATAAAAATCAATAGAATCATATCAAAATAGGCCAATTGGGAATTACCCAATCAAAACAATTAAAAATACACCAAGACCCACAAGTTGCCAAAACCCGACTTTTGGTACGCTTATCGAAAAATTACGAAAGTTATATATTTGGGTTCCTTATCTCAATACGAGTGCGTGCATATAAAATTTATCAAAATCGGACTCCGTTTGCCCATCCAAATCAAAGATTTTCTAAAATTTAGGCCTAGGGCTCAAACCCTCCATTAACAGTGAAATAACCACGGATTTCATGATAAACTAACGAATTAAGGCCAAGAAACTTACCCCCGATGATCTCCCGATGATATCCCAGCGATTCCCCGTCAATTTCTGTCCAAAAGCTCTCAAGTTGCTCAAAAAAATGGAGAAAAATGACCCAAAATCGCGGATATAATGCCCAGAATTTTCGTAGGTACTGTTCACGCGCGGACACTGTTCATGCGCGTGGGACACGGTTCACTGTTCACCCGCGCGGTTACTGTTCACGCGCGGTTACTGTTCACTATTCATAAAATGCAGCAGCTTTTTCAAAACAATTGCAGCACAGCCATTTTGCACCAAAATGGTCCTAACTCCATCATACGAACTCGAAATTCGACGATTCTTTTTCCTATGGCTCCATAATTTTGATACGGATCCAGTGGTTCAAAAAACTGAATTTGGATCTCATTTGCTCAGTCTAACATCAATTTCGCTCGTTAAACAATTAACTCACATTTCGCGTCAAAAACCCAATCGCGACTCGATGAAATTAAACCAAAATTTTCAGATCAGTCCTATAATTCATGATTTAAATTCTCGAAGTCTCGAAATTAAATTTGGATCTCTAGAACTAAAATTAGACCTTTGGATCATTACATTTATGCTCAAAACGGCAAAAATCTTCCAAAAATGACCCGTTGGGCATCCGAAACACATCCGAGACCCCCGAGACCCCGACCAATAACACCAACCAGTCCCAAAACACATTATGGACTCGCTCGAGGCCTCAAATCACATCAAACAAATGCAAAAATTATGAATTAACCTCCAATCCAAGCTTGATGAACTTTGAAAGTTTCCAACTTCTATTTCCGATGCCGAAACCTATCAAATCAAGTCCAATTGACTTCAAATTTTGCACACAAGTCCAAAATGACATAACAGAGCTACAGAAATTTTCGGAATTCCATTCCGACCGTCGGATCAAAATTTCACCTATCAATCGGAATTCGCCAAAATACTAACTTTGCCAATTCAAGCTTAATTCTACACCGGTCATCACAAAAATATTCCGGACACACTCCTAAGTCCCAAATCACCTAACGAAGCTATCCGAACCATAAGATTTGCATTTCGAGTCCGATATCAAAATTTCCACTTCCGGTCAAATTTTCTCAAAAACCTTCAATTTTCTATCTTTAGCCAAACGACTCCAAAATGACCTACGGACCTCCGAATTCACTTCCGATCGCGCTCCCAAATCCAGAATAACCATACGGAGCTACTCCTAGTCTCGGAATCCCAAAAGGACATCAATAACACTAAAATGCATTTTAAGCCAAACTGATGCAATTTCTTCTAAAATGCTATCTTCCATAATATGCGCCAAAACGCTCCCGGGTTATCCAAAACCCGATCCGGGCATACGCCCAAGTCCGAAATCATCATATGAACCTGTTGGAACCTTTAGATCCCAATTTCCGAGGTGGTATACTCAAAATTCCAATCCTAGTTCATTTCTTCAATTTTAAGCTTCGGAAATGAGAATTTTCATTTAAATTTGACTCCAAACTTCTTGAATTTTAATTCTGACCATACACACAAGTCAATATATCTGAGATGAAGCTGCTCATGGCCTCAAACTGCTGAATGACGCGTCGTATCTCAAAACGACTGGTTGGGTCGTTACAATCTCCCCCACTTAAACATACGTTCGTCCTCGAACGTGCTGAGAACTACACTGAAGTAGTCTGAAATCACTGGTTTAACATCTCATGCAACTTCCTGCGCTTCCACAACTCATTTGAGCACATTAGCTTGATAACTCTATAGATATACTCCTTTATTCGAGTAAATAAGCCATTAGACCCAATTCCAACATCCGGAATTTCCTTACCTAGCATGTTTCCATCATACGACCACCATATCAATCTTCACACGCTGTACCCATACATGACTGCATAACTTTGCTGAAGTCACACTTTGCATCACTTTACTCATGGGACCACAATAATATTCTTTAAATATAATAGTCGAAATTCCACAAATACGATGCTCTCATTGCATCTCATGACCTACATAGGTCTTGCTCTAGCTTTTACAACACCGATACGACGGAAGAGATGTGCCGGAATTCATATTTAGTTGCCAAGTCAACAAATCATTCAGTCTATACTTTTGACAAGAACCATTACCTCATTCTGAACTAAACAATGGTCTTAGCCCCTTAATTTATTTCATATGCTCAGATTACACTGATCTCGAATTCAGTGATCTCACCTCAACCATTACGAACTGCTCAGGTGATAAGCCACCTCGGACATAATCAAAAGTCCTGCAAGATGACACAATGTGCCAATAGGCTACTAATTCGTACGTGATACAAAAGGAAGGCGAACACTAGAGAGAACTATTCAACTCTCACACTAACATGGACTTCCTCAGAAAAATAGGAAACAGAACACAGAACAACAAATATGGACACTGAAATAAGTATCACATTGTTGCGGCATGCAACCCGATCCCAACAATATACCCATGGCGGCGTGCCACCCGATCCAAACAATATAAAACTCACATAAGGAGCATATCGAGCATAAGCACATATAAAACTCATACAAGGAGCCATACGTCGAGCTGAATAGCTCATCACATCAAAATGTTGAATATCGATCATAAGCACACTAAGGTGCATGATATCAGACACAAGGAAACATATAGCGCTATACGCTACAAACTCAAGCACAACTGATGTGCGATATATTATCCGAGTCTCGAGAGCCATCATGCTCATATAACATCACCGCTGAGCGGAACCTCAACACATAAGGAACTTACCAAGCCGTCTCACACTCATACGGCGCAATATATCTTTACATGAATTAACTAACCGCGAAATAAGACCGCGACTATCCCTCCATAAAGGGCGCATTGCTGGAAGAAACACAACTGGCCTGACGCAAGGCTCACTTCCACATTTAAATCAATCCATCGACCTTGAGTCTATCTTGGCCGTGCCAAGCTAAGTCAATAATATTTCACAGGTCTATAACTCAATAAGCAGAGTGCCCTCCAGGCATAAATTCTCAAATGAATGATATTACCAAAATCCTCATACTTGGTTTAAATTTCTAATCAATCAAGTGACTACAAGTCACACCTATACAATCTTCTTGTGGGTCAAGCTCCCACCATCTTCCGAATAATTAAACGGGTCTGCACATTCAACCCACCGACTGTACTAACACTGAAAAGCGATCAGGAGTCCCTAACCGGGATGCAAAGCCTTTCTCGCATAACACCGATCTCAAATGATACCGATGTTAATACCCATCTTACTCAAAACACCGAAACTCCTTTCCTGCTCATCCGAGCTTCTTTATATCACATTCATTGACCAAGCTGTGACCTTGGTCCTTACTTCAAATTTCATACTACTCACTGCACCTCACATGCCGATATACGATAGACGTAATTTCCATCATAGCTCTAGAACCTGACGATAGACTAATACTTCATCACATAATACTTTCCATTTAGCTCACTGCAGGAGAACTATAACAACATACGGCGAATTCTCATAACCATCGAATATGTCAATCTCTAAGTAGCGGTCCAAGCCACCATAACCTTTCGCGAGATCTGCCTACTCATAACAGGCCCTTAACAGAAGAATAATTCAGAATAACATCAATCACTGCAGCCGACAAGTCTCAAATGCACCGCCACAAATCACATGCATAATTCGATCACGTTGCATGAACCGATCATTGACACCAATACGCCAACTCAACTATGGCTGATCAATCTACTTCCTTCCAGGTTATCCTTGATTGCCTTAGAAATGTTAATATCTTCCTTCAATACCTAACTTATTCCAACCGCACTTACCCCGAGTGACCTTAAATCATGAGGCCATGCTATCTCGAGAACGACGACCATTTCATGTCTCTCAAATACTACACCACAAGTCAAAACATCATAGATCGTTTTGTGCTTTTCTTCATAAGTTGCTTCAAAAGCTTGAGCCTCAACTGTACTTATAGACTCAGAATTATCAGGCACCACACTTTACCTCTTGAATTCACTAGGACCGCTATTGAGAGCCATCCGGCCCTGACTTGCCCCAGTACGCAACCAACTCTACTGAATTTTATTACATATGAATACCCTCTCGATAAAGCCCCCAACGGAACCACTTCCCGCGAAGCCTGCACCTATACGAGGCATAAATCATGAATCTTTCCTCAAGTTTGAACACGAGCCAGTAAGGCTAACCATAACATGCATTCAACAATTTATATACTCAAATTACCACTCATGGCCCTTTTCCGTGGCTGCAATAACACAATAATACGCTAGTATCCAGAATTCACACAGGTAATTAACCATGCGACCCAATCTTAAGCGGTGGGACTCTCCCACTTAGCCCAAAGCCACTATTACACGACTCTCGAACACATTAGAACCATTCTCTCAAGTCATTTACTATTATTCAACTGCAACTCACTTGATCCAACGAATATAACCACCTGTGCTCTATTAGCACTCTAACACCATAGGGTATGACCTCATCCCAATACAACCAAACATCTTCTCGTTCCATGCATCGAGCATTATTTACCGCGACAGCTTAAGACATATTGTGATTCTCACACCTACGAAGCACCATGTAGCCTTCACCGAAATCTTCCTTGCTGATAATGAAAGGTAGAATTTATTAGGGATACAGGAACATCAAAAGTCCCAACATCATACCATACAAGCCTCAACTCTTGCCTATGCGCCAGTTTCAAAGAACTTTTGAATAGCACTTAAATACGGCGCATGCCAAATCTGATATGATACATGACCCATAATTTGGTCGTTGATAGTGAAATCCTTTCACTTGGCACGAAGCCATAAGACACATCTTGCTAATCCATGACAATAGCCTTTATCATTTGTACGTCTTCATCATAAGACAGCCCAAGACATTCGTTTGGTACATGTCCTTCTTAAGACAGTTAAACTCATTTCCCCCAGTATCTCTGCTGGATGAATCTTTCGCTAAATAGATATCTCATATGAACCATATAGTCTTTATTACCACCAACTATCTTTAGATCTACATCCACCTTGTGATTCTACCATTACTGTGACGATTAGGCAGTTAAGTAAACCTTCTCAAGACCGTACTTATCAATCGAATGTCAGAACCTAGTGCACCCCTATGTGCACAACTGAATGATCTCTCAATTCTCTTGCATTATCGATATGGATGACACGCGGTAACAATGGTTGAGTAAATTCTTGACTCCCTTGAGATCTCTCTGCAGCGTCACGAACCGTCGGCGCATACTTGATACCGAGTGCGCAATTTCAATACACGAGTGGATGCAAAAGAACATATGACATAGGCTCCAACTGAATAAATGGTGCACGATAAGGAATTCAAAGAATTGAAGAGTTTCCTAAACAGTTACATAGCCCCTCGTAGATAAATACAGACGTCTCCGTATCGATCAGTGAGAATCTAAGTAACCGGTCTATGTCCCGAGACTCCTATGAACCTAGAGCTCTAATACCAACTTGTCACGACCCTAGTTCACCAATCGTGAACATGTCATGACGGCACCCGGTCCCCACGACTAGGTAAGCCTAATACGTTGCGGAATATACCATTTTATGAACATTAATTAAGAAATAGCGGAAAATAGTATAAAAAGGAAATGTAATCCGTGCCGCTTGGCACATACACCCATCAAACACACTGTATAAAACACCTCCAAGACCCGGAATCCCACGGGCAACACAGACTAAAAGAGAGTATACAATTGTGGCTCTATGTGTAAAGAGTATCTAACAACGAAATGAAGGAAAACATCTACTAGTACTATCAGAATAGAAGGAGGGCCTCCGGATCCGCGGACGTAGCAGATCATACCTCGAGGTCTCCCAAAGTGCTGCTGAATCTCCTAGCATGAGCCTGTCCTGATGTACCTGGATCTGCACAACAAAAGTGAGCAGAAGAGTAGCATGAGTACACCACGGCGGTACTCAGTAAGTGCCAAGCCTAACCTCGATGGAGTAGTGACGAGGAAGGTCGGGGCCCTACTGAGAGAACAATAATATAATGACGATAACAATGATAAATAGTTTTAATAATTATGAATCTGAAATGACGACAGTAAAGTGATTTCTGCAACCGTCTACAATTTAAGCTAGCAGCAAGTAAATAACTCAATAAAACTCAATCAGCAAGTCTAGGACCTGTGGGAATTGAACCCACGGTCCCTTTCCATAACCAACAATCCAGGAGCTACAGGAATTGAACCCGCAGTCCCGATAACAGTATCCCTGGGTCTCCGGGAATCGAACCCGCAGCCCATGTCTCAATAAATCTCAGGATCTCCGGGAATCGAACCCGCAGTCCCTACCAAAATCCAGGAGCTACAGGAATTGAACCCGCAGTCCCGATAATAGAATCCCGGGGTCTCCGGGAATCGAACCCGCAACCCATGTCTCAATAAATCTCAGGATCTCCGGGAATCGAACCCGCAGTCCCAACCAATAACACAGGATCTTCGAGAATCAAACCCGCAGTCCCTACCAATAATTCAGGATCTCCGGGAATCGAACCCGCGGTCCTTACCACTAACTCAAGATCTCCGGGAATCGAATCTGCAGTCCACAAACAATATCGCTCCGTGTCTCTGGGAATCGAACCCACAGCACTGGGATCTCCGGGAATTGAACCCGCAGTCCACTAACACATCAAATAAAGAAACACACAAAGAGAATATAATATATTTAACTACAACTTTACTAAAACTAGTGCCAACAATTTATCAAGTAGTTCAAGTAAGTCAACTAGGCAATTGGACATGTTGAATCCTAGCTATTCATGCTTTTCTAACTAATACCGGGTAGAAGTAGCGCTTTTATCAGCTAAGAGCAGGAATATCACTAATAGGACAATTCAAGTAAAGTGTGTGTTACAACAACCAGTGCATGTACACGCCCGTCACCTCACGTACAAGGCATTTAAACTATCACATAATATCCTAGGGGTGAAAGTTCCCCACACGAGGTTAGACAAGCCACTTACCTCAATTCCGGTACAAAACCGCTAAGAGACAACTCTCTTGCCACGAATGTCGGCCTCCACAGGCGTAGTATCTGATAAAAATCAATAGAATCATATCAAAATAGGCCAATTGGGAATTACCCAATCAAAACAATTCAAAATACACCAAGACCCACAAGTTGCCAAAACCCGACTTTCGGTACGCTTATCAAAAAATCACGAAAGTTATATATTCGGGTTCCTTATCTTAATACGAGTCCGTGCATATAAAATTTATCGAAATCGGACTCCGTTTGCCCATCCAAATCAAAGATTTTCTAAAATTTAGGCCTAGGGCTCAAACCCTCCATTAACAGTGAAATAACCACGGATTTCATGATAAACTAACGAATTAAGGCCAAGAAACTTACCCCCGATGATCTCCCGATGATATCCCAGCGATTCCCCGTCAATTTCTGTCCAAAAGCTCTCAAGTTGCTAAACAAAATGGAGGAAAATGACCCAAAAATCGCGGATATACTGCCCAGAATTTTCGTCGGTACTGTTCACGTGCGGACATTGTTCATGCGCGCAGTTACTGTTCACGCTCGGTTACTGTTCACTATTCATAAAATGCAGCAGCTTTTTCAAAAAAATTGCAGCACAGTCATTTTGCACCAAAATGGTTCTAACTCCATCATACGAACTCGAAATTCGACGATTCTTTTTCCTATGGCTCCATAATTTCGATACGGATCCAGTGGTTCAAAAAAACACTGCGTTTGGATCTCATTTGCTCAGTCTAATATCAATTTCGCTCGTTAAACAATTAACTCACATTTCGCGTCAAAAACCCAATCGCGACTCGATGAAATTAAACCAAAATTTTCAGATCAGTCCTATAATTCATGATTTAAATTCTCGAAGTCTCGAAATCAAATTTGGATCTCTAGAACTAAAATTAGACCTTTGGATCATTACATTTATGCTCAAAACGACAAAAATCTTCCAAAAATGACCCGTTGGGCATCCGAAACACATCCGAGACCCCGACCAATAACAATAACACCAACCAGTCCCAAAACACATTATGGACTCGCTCGAGGCCTCAAATCACATCAAACAAATGCAAAAATTATGAATTAACCTCCAATCCAAGCTTGATGAACTTTGAAGTTTCCAACTTCTATTTCGGATGCCGAAACTTATCAAATCAAGTCCGATTGACTTCAAATTTTGCACACAAGTCCAAAATGACATAACAGAGCTACAAAAATTTTTGGAATTCCATTCCGACCGTCGGATCAAAATTTCACCTATCAACCGGAATTCGCCAAAATACTAACTTTGCCAATTCAAGCTTAATTCTACACCGGTCATCACAAAAATATTACGGACACACTCCTAAGTCCCAAATCACCTAACGAAGCTATCCGAACCATAAGATTTGCATTTCGAGTCCGATATCAAAATTTCCACTTCCGGTCAAATTTTCTCAAAAACCTTCAATTTTCTATCTTTAGCCAAACAACTCCAAAATGACCTACGGACCTCCGAATTCACTTCCGATCGCGCTCCCAAATCCAGAATAACCATACGGAGCTACTCCCAGTCTCGGAATCCCAAACGGACATCAATAACACTAAAATGCATTTTAAGCCAAACTGATGCAATTTCTTCTAAAATGCTATCTTCCATAATATGCGCCAAAACGCTCCCGGGTTATCCAAAACCCGATCCGGTCATACGCCCAAGTCCGAAATCATCATATGAACCTGTTGGAACCTTTAGATCCCAATTCCGAGGTCGTATACTCAAAATTCCAATCCTAGTTTATTTCTTCAATTTTAAGCTTCGGAAATGAGAATTTTCATTTAAATTTGACTCCAAACTTCTTGAATTTTAATTCTGACCATACACACAAGTCAATATACCCGAGATGAAGCTGCTCATGGCCTCAAACTATTGAATGACGGGCCGATTCAATCTCAGCCTCAATCCTCAACCCTCTAATGGTGGATTTTATCATGGTATCAGAGCTTGAGTGATTCGATCGAGGACAGAGCAATTCTATTCCTAGTTTTGTGAAGACAGTACTGTAAGTTCATAAATTTTCCTTTTTGAGTTGAAATTGAAGCTCAACAATGACGAATTTAGATATTGATAACCCCTAGGCATCCACTATTCCTGCAACCGTCTGACAATCCTAGCAATGTGATAATTTCAATTCAGTTGAAAGGAACGGAAAATTACTCCGTCTAGAGTAAAGCTATGGTAATTGTGTTGCGAGCGAATTGCAACAGGAGTAAAGATTGATGCTGAAACCTGGCATAAAAGGCTTGGACATATTCCAGTAGCTGTCATGAAGATGCTGGATTTTATGAAGAATAAAGACTTGCTAGATTGTAGTCTCAATAATTGTATTGTATACCCTTTGGTTAGACAGACTAGACGACTTTTTCCTCTTAGCAAGAATAAAGCAAGTGATATTTTTCAATTAGTTCATATATACATTTGGGGTCCATGTAGAATTCCAACATACAATGGGAATAGATATTTTTTAATACTTGTATGATCATTCCAAAATGATTTGGGTATTTCTAATGAAGTTGAAGAGTGACTATTGTCTTGTTGAAATCATTCTTTAAACTTGTGCATGTGCAGTTTAGAAAGACAATTAAAATGTTAAGGTCTGACAATGGTGCAGAATTTTTTAGCAAAGAATGTAAGGATTTCTTGTCTAGTTATGGAGTTCTTCACCAAAGCAGCTGTCCACACACTCCACATAAAAATGGGATAGTGGAAAGGAGACATAGACACATACTAGAGGTAGCAAGAGCATTAAGGTTTCAGGGGAGCATCCCACTACATTTCTGGGGAGTGTTAACAGCTGTTTATCTTATATATATGATACATTCCTCATGTTCAAGCCAAACCCACCCCCTATTTTACTAAGGCTAGAAAGAATGCCCACCAAGTTCAGATAAGGGAATGCTTTCCCCAACCATTAAAGGAAAGGCTCGACGAAGGGAGGGAGGTGCGGCGGGGGAAGGAAAACGCTTTCGGAGACCGAGATTTTTTTTCCAAGTTTACAAAATTTTAGGGTTATAGGCTGCTTATGTTACGCCACACTCACAAAGAAAGTTGACAAATTCTCACCTAGAGCTGTAGCAGCAGTTCACATGGGATACTTAGTCTCTCATAAGGGCTATAGGCTAAAAGATTTTTTGCAAGAAGGGATATAAGCAAGGATGTGACATTCAAGGAGACCATCTTTCCTTTCCAGTCGATGAAGAGAGATGTAGACTTGCCATTATTTCTGGAGATTAATGATGTTCAAGAAGACATCCCAAGGACAGCTGCAGCAATGGTAGATCAGGAATTGGACCTGATGCAGGACAGGATACAACTACCACAATGATTCTTCACTTACTGAACCAGCCTGTGATGCTTAGTCTGCAGCAGTTAATGAGCATAACTCTAAAGGACAAATTCAACATGATGAATTGTCTACAACTGATCCTGTTGAACCAGTCCCACTAAGAAGATCGTTAAGAGATCCAAAACCACCAACTCGGCTGAAAGACTACATTTGTCCAAGGAAGACTAGTTCATCTTCCAATTGCATCTATCATATCTCCGATTATTTAGACTACTTCTCTCTTTCACCAAAGTACCAATCCTTCTGCTACTTCTGAGACGGAACATATATCTTATGTTGAAGCAATACAGGACCCTCAATTGATTTAAGCTATGAAAATAGAAATTGATGCTCATGTCCTCAACAAGACATGGGAAGTAGTTGATGTACCTAAAAGAAAAGTTCTTATTGGTTGTAGGTGTGTATACAAGATCAAGTATAGATCTAATGAGGAGATTGAAAGATTCAAGGCCAAATTAGTCATAGTTAGGGTGGTTATTGCCCTTGCGGCAATGAACCAATGGAATCTCTGTCAAATGGATGTTTGTAATGCTTTCCTTCAAGGTGACCTTGAAGAAGAAGTTTATATGCAACTCCCACCAGGTTTTAGTAGTCAATGGGGGAACAAGGCTTGTAAACTATACAAATCCTTATATGGACTCAGACATGCTTCAAGACATTGGAATATAAAGAAGAATGTTAAGCTTGTCATCATCCTTGTTTATGCTGATGAAATTTTTATTACATCTAATGATACTGATGTGATTCAAGAAGTTAAAATAATCCTTCAAATTAAATTTGACTTAATAGCATTAATTAATGGAAATACAACCCAACACAACCCTAATCGGGGTGTCACAAGTCACGAGCATCAATCAGAATGCAAATCCCCTACAAGGTCTAGAATATAAAAAACCAGAATAATGAACAAAAGAGAGAAACGTGGTGATGCGAACGCTGACAGTCACCTCCTTAACTCATATAACTCCTCCTCTGATCGGCCCAAACTCGCTACCGGGTGAATAGATACCTGCATGAGCACATAAGGTACATGGAGTAAAGTGAGTATTCCAACTCAGTGAGTAATAAAAGTAAATAACAGTTGAGCAGTAAAAAATTACGTAAAATAACCAACATGTTATATAGAAGCAGGGTGCGATCCTTTGAGAAAACAGTGAAGTTGTAAAATCTTTGGAAATATCTTAGCACAATTTTAAATTTCTTTTAAAAATGATCTTTTCAACAGTTACAAAATAATTTCAAAATAGTTAGTGTCGATAAGCACAGAAAATTCACCCCCACAGTATAACAGGTAAAAAGGCAAGTAAATATGAAAGATGCACGCATAAAAGTTCGCCCCTTTGGAAATATCTCAAAACAGTACAAGCCCCTCGGGCTCACTCTTAGAAACACTCTCAGCCCCTCGGGCTCTCTCTCTGAGATCACTCTCAGAACAGTATCATGTAGTAATCCCTGTGGCGTGCAACCCGATCCACATATCGCTGCGGCGTGTAGCCCGATCCACATCTCGTTACGGCATGCAGCCCGATCCATAAGGGTACACGCGCTCACTGTGTCACGACCCCAAATAATAGGTACCCGCGCTCGATATGGGTGCGCAGACTCCGGATGGGCTCCTTACGGCCCAAATGCTATATCAAGCCAGCTCGTGGCATTATCACTCGGCACTCGGACTTACATCACTCAAGCCACCTTGTGGAATATAAAGTATCTCAGGTCTACGACCTCATATCACTCAACATATCCTTACATATGTCCCTCGGCCTCACTCAGTCCGAAAATCATCACAAGCCCCTCGGGCAGCAAAATAGTAGTTCTCAGCCCAAAATATCATTTAAATTTCAAATCTGAGTAAAATTGGCTGAGTTTGTAAAATAGTAGATATCAATAGGACCGAGTTCAAATAATACGTCAAAACAGTAAGGAAACAGTGATAAAATCCTCGAAGGGTTCAAATAATTGGCACGAAGCCCAAGTATAGCACTATGCTCAAATTATAATGATAATAAGTAATTTTTATTCAAATACGCAGTATATTCATCTACCAGGATGGACTAAGTCACAATCCCAACGGTGCTCTATCCCACGCTCGCTATCCGGCGTGCAAGTCACCTCAATATTGCACTACGATGTGTAAATACGGGGTTTTAAACCCTCAGGATATTATTTATTACATTACTCACCTCAAGTCGACCAAATCTCTAGATCGCTATGCTCTTGCCTCTCAAATCAGCCTCATCGCGCATCGAATCTGACAAAAACCACAACGAATACATCACAATAGGCTAAGGGAACATAACACAATAAAAAATAATCGAAAAATATCAAAAATCCCAAAATTTGCAATACCTGAGTCCCCGGCCCACTTCTCGTAACTCAGAAATATTCACATCAACGGGTTCCTTATCTTGCCACAAGTCTATACATATCAAGAACTCTCAAATCCAAGTCTGTTTGAACCCTCAAATCGATCCCTAAACGTCTCATAATTCCAGGCCCCAAAATCCTATTTTTCTACTATTTTCATGAATTAAAGAATGGGATTGTGTTTTATAATCGCCCATAAATGAGTTTTAATAATCAAATCACTTACCTCTATGATACCCACTGATTTTCTCTCTTAAAATTCGTCTCAGAAGCTTCTTTCCGTTCAAAAATTGGAAGTAAACTCGACATGCTCATTATAGGTATACGGTTCATGCGTTTTACTGCTCCCAATGGATTCCTTGTGAAATTCTAATAAATTTAGACTTTTGTATAGTGTTTTGACATGTTTAGCTAGTTCGTTGTTTTCATTTTTTTTTTGTTTTGTTTTCATGTTAAGTTCAAATTTCTTTTTCTAGTGAAAGGAACATCTTTCCCAATTTTTAACTCTGGTCAAAGAAAAATTAAAATTGTGATATAACGAGTTTGAATGGGAAAAATTCTAATGGGAAAAACTTTTTACACTCCGACACGTATTTGTTAAAACTTTAGTTAATATTTTTGTATACGGTTAAAATAAGGCATACCTGATTATGCTATTTGATCGAGAGCACGAAATTGGATCGAGGGTCATCCTCGGAACTACATACGAACACATTAACACGTCACATATGATCATTAAAACTTAGTGGCACTCTCAAAACACTAAAACTAACATCAAACACCAAATTTACATCGGATTCAAGCCTAACTTCTTCTAAAACTTTCGAAACACGCATTTGATAAAGAACCAACCAAATCACATCCGAATGACCTGAAATTTTGCACACACATCCAAAATCACCTAACGAAGCTACAAAAACTCTCAGAATTCTATTCCGACCTTCGGATCAAAATCTCACGTGTCAGCTGGAATTCGCCAAAATACTAACTTTGTCAATTCAAGCCTAATTCTACACCGGACCTCCAAAATCACTTCCGATCACACTCCTAAGTCACAAATCACTTTTCGAAGCTAACCGAATCACCGAAAATCCCATCCGAGCCCTCTAACTTATAGGTCAACATCCGGTTGACTTTTCCAAAATAAGTCGTCCTTAAAGAGACTAAGTGTCTCATTTCCTTCCAAAAATCAACCCAATTCAACTCGTTCACACAAGACACTGATAATGAAGCATAACGAAGCAGGAAATAGGGGAAATAGAACAACGCTCGTCCTCGAGCGTACCCAGAGTTGTCCTAGAAGCCAACCTAAACAAACGCTCGTCCTCGAGCGTACCCAGAGTTGTCCTTGAAGCCAACCAATACCCGAATGACCTTACTAAGCATATATCCGGGGTGATCCCATGTCACCTTATTTCATATAGGTTCTATAAAATATTTTAACCAAACTCACACAATCTAGTCTAGCCCATAAGTCATATAACCATATTTCACTTTCCAAAATCACACACAAGATTAGAATCTCACATTTATACTCCGAATGGACCCGAACCAGCTGTAATAACCCATACTTGCAACCTCAGGTGCAATTATATGATATACCACATATCTCAACCACTCGAAATGACAATTTCTACTCACAGTAGTTGCAGATAACAACCGAATATCGATAGGAAACCTTTGATCAACTAAAGTCTCATTCCAACACTTCCACATACTGCCAATGATAAATGAAACATGCAATAAGCCATAACTATTTCTCAGATCAACCATTCATGAAGCCATTTCCCTTTTTGGCTAATACCACAACTGATTTCTGAGCTAAACTTCAATATTTTATCCTTCCAACAAACTGAAATTAAATATGTTCGTATTTATTAATGACCCCAACGATCACCTCGAATCCAACACACCACTCTGGTGACATGACACATCAATGCAAACCTAAGCCACAACTCGCATAACTCTCGCACCGATAAGAAACGATCTGAACATACTCAAATCATAAAAATGACCCAAACGAAAGAGTTGTACCTCAAGGTCCTCAATACCATCACCACACAAAGCTGAGACCCTATCTCACACCATGGAAATAGAACACATGAATCTACCCTGAAAGATCATATCTCCATGTAGCCTTGCTACAATACTTGATCCAATCCAAACACTGTTACACATGAAGCACCTCAAGTCGCTTTGCTCAAAATCAACAGCTACGCACAATTTGTTGTCTGAAACCCAAGCAAATCATTACACCCATGGTGAAACAAATTATCGTATTCCACGCTAACCTGGTAGAACATAACCAGTATGTCAATCATCGAGCAACTCCCAATTACTTTTCCGGCTCGACTCCCACTATGAAACCCCAATGGAACCGCACCATAGGTGCCTATAACCAACAAATCATAACATCTCACAACACAGAAAGGTAACTCATAGATCTCCCCTGATCACTGATAAGCTCAACAACAGTCAAATCAATACCTCCCTCAACAATGCCATTCGGAGCCAACCAAGATGACTTAAGATAAAACACTCATCATAAGAGCCCAAATAAGGAAGACAAATCCTTCTTAGCCGCCCGCTGGGTCTTCAAAATATAAAAATCCCAATAGGATATAATTCGTTGAACATTGCCACTCAATCCGTGGTATTTTTCGACATAGCCAACAACGCCATCTTACCGCAATAGTCCAGAATAATACAACACGAAAACAACCAGTCTACACCCGAACATCCTATCTGCAATCTAACATGACAAAAAAAAAAAGATTCCCTCGGGCCTCCAAATCTCTCCAGTCACTAAACAGTGTTGATACATACGGTCTAGGATCACAACATAGCTTGAACATGAGAACTTCCATTCTACAATTCCATGTAACGCACATATCACCATACCTGACCCCAAATTCCGCCATCCGAATACATATCGCACCTCAGATACCTAGTCATTCCACGAAAGATACCCCAAAATTCCCATGTTCCATACAAGCATCTCGAATATCAGTAGTCGATCCATCCTAAAAGTGCCGCAATACTACCGAAGTGCCATCCATTTAATCATGTTACCCTTTTTCTAAACATATACTATCATAAAATCACTTTTAATTAGAAATATCATTCCCTTAACCATCTTAGGTTACTCGCTGCCTAAGAGTTTTATGAAAAACCTTTCAGAGATGAATTGTAACTCTATGCACGCAAATCTTGATCCTCCACTACATATCGCATATACCAAACCATCCTAGTATAACATGAGGTCTTGGCACACACACATTGGTAGACTTATTTTTGGGTTGTATTATTATGCCACTTACGTTATCTAACCTTTGCGGCTTTGAATCCAATTGGAGTAATTATATCGCTTAAATTTGTTAGCATTAACAATAATTAAAAAAAGGTCAGAAATGTCTTCCGCACTTGGCTTGCCCGGCAAATGGTGTTAGCGCCTTTATGACCTATTTTGGAATTGGGTCATGACATGGTTAATATCAAATATCAAAATGGTGTAAAAAGAATTCACTAGCTAAAGAATTCTTTATATTTTTAGATAGCCAACTAAAATGAGTTTTGAATTAAGAATAATATTTTTAATTACATTATTATAATAATTATTATTATTGAGAAATAATATTTTAGAAACCAAAATTTTAAGAAAGAAATATCTTTAAGAGATATAAACACACCAATAATAGTCATTCATTGTCTTAGTATTTGGTTGATTTGCCATAAATATATATTATTATTTTTCTTCCTAACTATTTTTAGCATCCAATGACACCGTAATAAATGGTATCAAAAAAGAAAAATAGAAAAAAATAGTAAATTCTTTTCATGCAGTTAATATTCAATGATTATCTGATCTATATTTACTAAGAAATTGTAAATTTTAAGATTATTTACATACAATCCAAATAACTTAAATATTTGATATGATTAGTGTCTGCACATCTCGCGAATACTAATACTAATATATATTATAACATAACATAAAATTTAATTTCGAAAAAACTTAATTTTTATAGTAAATTATTGTTAGATAGCATACCGTTATAGATTGGTCTTACCGTCGAAAGGTTACTTGAATTGATATCAAATTTCCATAAGACACGCCTAGAAGATAGGCTTGATTGATGTTAAAATGGACGGAACCTTCATATATTAATTTGTTTAATTCGTTGTCTACCAACAGTGAAAATTTCTTTGCAAGCACTTTCCTCAATTAACGTAAACAAAATTTATTTTTCAAAATCTTGCAGATTTTATCACGCATATTCTAGATCTCGAATATTAAACGAATAAGTCATATTTCCTTTTAGGCTTGTTTGGATGTTTGTTAGATATTGTAGTGTATTGTATTATTATTTTAAATATAATATTTGTTTTGATTATTATTTAAATTTTAATATATGATGCCGCTAAATTCATTGTTTTGTAATAATGAAAAGTGACGCTTTATGGAACGATTCTTTTGGTGCAGTGACATCGTTTCCTTATTTTTCTTTCTTATCTTGTCCTTCTTTATTATTAAATAATTATATTTTATCATTTATCCTATTTTTTTATATAATAATTCTATTATTTATCTTATTTTTCTTAATAATATTACAAGTTTATTATTTATGTTATTGATGTGTGACATCATAAAATAACAATAAATAATACAATATATAAAAATATTATATTTTATTAAACAATACAATATAATAGGGAGGCAAAGCAAACTAACCCGGAGAGAAAGCACTATAAACTACAGTATGGAGTAGGTTATTTGTCAGTTGTCACTTCGGCTCTTCTCGGTATTGGTTGCTCTTTGTTCTGATATTGAATATCAAAAGAATAATTATAATTCCTAGATAATCATAAAGTTATTATTAACTTGTACTACTATATTATGTAACCACCCTATAAAACAAAAGTGGCAAAGGTGTCAGTGGCAAAGGCCTGTGTTTTCATTCAATAGGGCACGAGGCTCTTCTCGGTATTGGTTGCTCTTTGTTCTGATATTGAATATCAAAAGAATAATTATAATTCCTAGATAATCATAAAGTTATTATTAACTTGTACTACTATATTATGTAACTTGTTACTCAGTTAATATTTTGAATGGCTGCTAAAATAACTTGATCTTTTGCTTTTTGTAAAGTAGTGAATGAAATGTCTCCTAAAGTTGGAAGAATTTCCATTAATAAACATATAGAGTTGGTTTATTCCGTATTTGGAATAATTCTATCACTTCTATTATGAGTAATCATAACCTTTTTCAATGTAGCTGAACATACAATACAATAATAGGTGCAATATTAGATAGAAACAGCGTTAAAGTACGTGGTACAGTAAATATAATTATATTTTCTTTAATAAAAGGTTTCGAGTTAAGTTCTGATTATAAAAAAATCTTTAATAAAAAGTGCTTCTCCTTGAATAAAATCTTTTGTGGATTGAATCCGAATATAGCCAAATTTCAATACGAATATTAGATACGATTGTAGGTTGAGTAGTTGGAATTTGGGAAGATGAGTGTAAAAAGAGGAAAGAAAGTTGATGAACCAATGATGTGGATTAAAAATGAGGAAACTACAAAAAAGAGATAGGCAGTACCAGTACTCACGTGGGCAATGATATTTGGAAATATTAGAAGCCAACTTTTTGTGAGCTAAAATAAATAATAAATATTATAATATATTTGAGAAATATACATTATAAAATATCTAAATATTTTTATGCTAAAGAAAAGCTTTAAAAAGTCATACTAGTAATTACAGTACAGTATCTTGGTTCTAATGAAACTAAGCAGGCACATGACCTCCTTATTCTTTGTATATAATTAAAAAAAAAAAATTAATCTATAAAGCTGAAAGGCATAAATCAACAATGGCCCAAAGTTTGGAGTTTTGGTATGACTTGCTCCTTACAATTTTAAAAAATAAAAGCCATGAAATCAAGATTTCAGATCTAATTAAGCAGACTACTTTCCATTTTTTTGAAACCAACATTCCACCTCACTGCCATCTTCTTCTTCATCATATCATTATTTTCCTTAAGTTTTCTCATGATGTTTTTGACAGGTAGTTAGGTATCCTTTCTTTGCTTTTTGTCTAAATCTATAAATACCATCATGAGAAACCATTAGAACATAAATTCAGCTCAACTCCCTCATTCTTGGAACCAAAAAAAGTCTCATTTTTGCAATTCTTGAAGTAATCTTCGTGGCAAATTACCAAAAGGGGATCTGATTATTGTTTGAAATCATTAAAGAGATCTAAGGAATAAAGATCACATTTTTATATTCAACTTCATCAAATTCTTAGATTTGGAGTTCAAAGTTAGCACCTTTAGGGTTTTGTTTTCACCATCACTAGTAACTGTCAGCAGTGTGGTAATTTTTTATTCTTGTTACATGTAATGGTTAAATCATCTATGAGCAGAATGTTAGCAGGAAATGGCTTGTTTTATCCAATTATTGGCTTTGCATCATTTATTGCTTTCCTATATTTGTCCTTTGGGGACTTGTGGGTTAATTACAGTAAAGAAATAAATCTCAGTTTTGTGGAGAGGAATGGGACTCAGTTCTATGTTGATGGTAAAGCTTTTTATGTAAATGGATGGAATTCTTACTGGTTAATGGATCATGCTGCTGATTATAGTACTAGACCAAGAATTAGAACTATGCTTCAAGCTAGTGCAAAGATGGGTCTTACAGTTTGTAGAACTTGGGCTTTCAATGATGGTGGTTACAATGCTCTTCAGATTTCCCCTGGCAAATTTGATGAAAAAGTGTTCAGGGTAAGTAATATCTTGTTTTTAGTAATTATGTATTTCTACTTTAGTGCTAAGCCTTTTTAGAGCAATTATTACATAATTCTTAGTTAATAATGATCTCTTGTATACATATATATATATGATCTCTTGTTACTACAACCTCTCTAATAACTTGATAAGGTGGGTGTAAGGTCTAGGTGCATGCTACTCATTGTTGTTGTTGATCTCTTATAAACTATTGTTGGTTAGATAAATCTGAAGACACCTAATCAAAAGTGTGATTGGCTTGATTTTTAAAATTACAAACACGAATACTACACCCAATCCGTCGTTTTTCCATGTTCCTTTTGGTTTATCCTTAGAACATAAGAGTTGCCCCAACCATTGACTCCACAAGTCTTCTATTTAATGTAGTAGATTTTGTGATCGTACATTTCTTCAGTAGTTTCTGGTCCATAGACTGTTGTTACTTTCTGGATCTACTACCTCTCGAGTAGCTTGCTCCTAGCTCTTGTTCTGAAAATTATCTACATATTTTCTCCCTCCGGCTTCTTTAATTTAACATAGCAATCTGTTGCTGCAGGCATTAGATCATGTTATTGCAGAAGCCAGAATAAATGGAATTAGGCTGATACTCAGCTTGGTTAACAATCTACAAGCGTATGGTGGGAAGACTCAATATGTAAAGTGGGCATGGGAAGAAGGTGTTGCTTTAAGCTCTTCCAACGATTCCTTCTTCTATGATCCATCTATCCGCCGTTATTTCAAAAATTATGTCAAGGTAATTTTCCTTTGAATTGGTTTCCGTGGATAACCTTGTACTTTGTGCTGTGGGTATTTCCAAATGCGGCAATGTTGTATTTTATGCGATCACGACACATTACATCCATCTAAACTTGGTCTTTTTCTGTATTAGTCGCAATAGCTTTTGATTAAGTTGGAAATGTTATTTATTTAACGAGTTTGAGCTGATGTTTCCTATTCGAGACAATATTATGAAGGCCTTAAAAAGCTATTTATTCCATGAGCTTGTACGTCAATTTTCTATTCGAGACATTATTATAGAAACCGTCTATGTATTTGCTTTTGTTTCAAGTAACTCCTGTACTAGGATTTCCAAAAAAATTTGAGTATCTAACTTGAGATAGACCTTAAATCAAATAGCTCATATGTAGGATATAAACCTTTTCTTCCCCCCCCACCCCCCCCCCCTGCTGATTCTGAAGTGGTGCGTTATGGGGATTGAGAAGGCTGTTGGGCTCCTCAGTTGTAGTTTCCTAGGCTGAATAAACTTCCAGTACTTTCAGAAATGTTTATAAATGAGTTATATCGGTTGTCTGAATTTTGTCATCTGCTTTGTTTGTCCTCAAAATGAGGCATTTGCTTTCTGATCTATTATAACCCCTTGTAATATGTTTCGAGGATTACTAACTAGTCCAAATATTAGACCATGCCATGAGCTGAGCTTTTGTAAGATCTTCTGTCTGCACTCACATGCAACGTCCTGGTGTTGAATCAAAGTTACTGTCTATGCTAACGTACTGACCTAAGTCATCATTCCATTTCATCTTCCCAGACAGTGCTGACAAGAAGGAACATATACACCGGTATAGAGTACCGGGATGATCCCACCATCTTTGCATGGGAGCTAATTAATGAACCTCGCTGCATGACCGATCCTTCTGGTGATACACTCCAGGTAACTTCTACACTTGACCTCATCTCAATATTTAAATGTTGAACAATAGAGCGGTCCATCATTTTAGTGAGGCCGTTGTCCAGTTTATCAAGCAGAAATCTGTTTTTGTTGTTCTAATCTCTGCAGTTCAAGATGATTTTGGTTTAGAACAAGTCATTCAATTATGTCATGACTGAGCTCAACTACTTGTTGTCCTGACCTTTTGGGCCCTAAATTTTTCATCCATCCCAAAAAAGATTGATACCTTTTGTATTTGGAAATTATTTAATTTAAGAAAACCCCCTTACCAATATAACTTATTATGACTCTGCTTTATATAAAGGCTGATGTTTTATAAGGTGAGAGAAATGTGAAGGGACATGAGGAACTCTTACCATCTCATTTAATTGTTTGTAATATTGGTACTTTACATATAACTAGATTAATCAAACACCTTATTAGATAAAATGGGACAAGGGAGTCTTTATTACTGTTTATTCATATTCAAATCATTATTAGTCTGTGGGTCCTCGATGCGTATGAAGGATGTTATTCATTTGACATTTCTTGTACACTACCTGCATTTGTGATTGCCATCTTAAAATATTAGCGTGCACATTTGATTTAATAAAGGAAAAGGTTATTAGCATGATTGCATTGTCGTAATCGGTTGTAACATTTACTAAAGTAATTCATATTCACTCTCTTTTGGATTTTTTGTTATGGCATGTTGAATTCGAAACTCTGAACGTTGCTTCTTCATAGTTCAGAATTGCATACCTACATTTGGCATTTGAATTACCGAGGGTGGTTTCTTTTTTTTCCTTCTCTTTATAGTAAATTTTCAGCAATGATTTTTGGGGAAGTAGAGTCTGCTTATTTATCGCTGACCCCAACTTGTTTGGGACTAAGGCGTAGTTTTTGTTGTAGATTCTGCTTCTTTACACATTTATGTGGGTATGCATTAATAGCATGATGCCAAATTGCAGGACTGGATAGAAGAGATGTCAACATTTGTGAAATCAATTGACAGGAAACATCTACTCACAGTGGGCCTCGAAGGATTCTATGGTCCTAAAAGTCCCAAAAAATCAATCGCCAATCCAGAAGTTTGGGCTGCTGATCTGGGATCCGATTTTATCCGCAACTCTATACTTTCAACTGTTGATTTTGCCTCCGTACACGTATACCCAGACCATTGGTAAGCTTTACATTATGCTTAATTTCGTGAATTAGTGCTAAATAAGAGAGGAAAAAGGGATAAGTCATTCAAAAGGATTTGTATATATCATCAAATTTAAAACCAAGAGAAATTTTCTGTAGGTTTCACCACAAAAATTTTGAAGAGATGTTGAAATTTGCGGCCAAATGGATGCTTTCTCACATAGAAGACGGTGACAGGGAACTGAAAAAGCCAGTCCTGTTTACTGAATTTGGTTTGTCAAATGATAACGAGGATTTTGAACCAGCTCAACGCGATAGATTCCTCAAAATGGTTCTTGATGTAATATACAAGTCTGCAAAGAGAAACAGGTCAGGGGCAGGATCATTTTTCTGGCAATTCCTTGTTGAAAGAATGGAACGGTTCAATGACGAATATGGAATTGTTCCATGGGAGAATCCATCAACGTATCGATTAATTACAGATCAGTCGTGTAGGCTGGCCAAAGTTCAGGGACTAGTGTCAACACAAGCTGAGCATTTAAAGAATTTTTGTGCCCCCAGGAACTAATAAACTTTGTTTTTGTTTTGGAAAAAGAAAGTTTACATTTTATTATGAAAATACTCTCACCATTTTTCTTCTGAAATTCATTCTAAGGGAAGAACTGTCGGGCATAGGTTTACTCAATTGTATTTCTCACGTTATAGATATGTACAATTTTCATCAAATGAAACACATGAACATTGTTCTCACACTGCTTCATTTTCTCAGATTGGAATCAATATGTGCATGACATTTGTTAACATATAGACTTAAATCATTTCATTATGATTAACTAATATGTATTCGGACAAGAGGGGTTGCTCTGATGGTAATCAACCCCCACTTCCAACCGAGAGGTTGTGAGTTCAGTCTTCCCCAAGAGCAAGGTGTTTAATACTAATATGTATTCGTACCGCATTATTAAACTCCAAGTGCAAATAAGTATTTCTACCGGTGGCAGTTTAAGACCAAACATATTCATCTCTGTCCATCTAAAAGTGGTGCCTTTTTTAGCCCAAATTAAACCATGAGCAACTTTACTAAAATATATTTAAAATATTTTTTTGTTTGATATATTTATTATATATAACCATAACAAAGAAAAAATGTCCTAGTTAATAACTAAACAATTCATAAGGAAATAACACACTAATTAAAACTTGATAAGAGTTGGGCGGTTTGAGGTATGACCCAAGTTTCTGTCCATCTTGACTCAACTCATCTTGGCCCAAGTAACTTTTGGAGGGGTACAACGCCACTTATTAACTCATTCTATTTTGACTCGTTCAAAATCAGTCATATCTGTCAATTTGTCACTCCATCAGTATTTCCTTCATAAGCCCATCTCCAACCTTACGCATAATGGGGGAAATATTTGGGGTAATGGAGCTCCAGCCCTCTCCCACTTTTTCCCTCAAAATGGAGGATGAATAGTGTTTCCTCAAATATGGAGGTACACTATTCATCTCCCCCATTACTATTCATATATATTTTATTATTTATTCTTTTAATTTTTCTTTTTATATATACCTAATTATATTTATGTAATATCTTTATAATATTAATTTTACATCTTAACTTTGGCGTATAATTTTGAGAAATTAATGTTCGTGCATTTATTATTTTATATAAAATTGTAAGGTAATTTTATTATAAGTTATAATTGTACAAAAAATGAATGCTACAAATATAAAATATTAGATGTTGCTAAAATTGAAAAGTAAAAATTAAAAATACATTAAAATTGGTAATACATGACAATTAAAAATACATTAAATTAAATATATAAAAATTAAAACTACGGTAAATACCATAATAACTTAGTAGGGAGGTATGTTGTTTCCAAATACACCAAAATCATTATAGTATTGAGTGAATGTGATTGAGGATTGCTGTGGTTGTGACTTTGACCGTGGATATTCTTGACTTTTGTTATACATTATTCGTTGTTGTTCTTGTCGCATAAATTCACGACGAGTCGGATTGACAATAGAATCTACATCCATCATTAAAACTTTATTTCAAGAATTTCAGTGCACCAATTCAGAATCTTAATGCACCAATTCAATATGATTTGGAAGGTATACTTTCAACGGTAGAAATGACAATAGAGGAAAATCAACGATTTTAAAATTTTAGCTCGACATCGAAGAATTAAGGAGAAAGATATTCATTTTACAGTTCGCAATGCATTAATAGATCATTTATGGGAGAATACTAGAGGTTGAAGTTGAATATTTATGTAGTATTTCGAATGAATTTTATCGTTATGTAATATGTATCTAATTAGTCTTGTGCCGCAATGATTTTACTTTTTATTTGAATTATTAGTTAATCTATAATAATTGCTTACAAATTATATTATTTAAAAATTTTATGGAGTTGTTTTAATGGAAATTACAAATTAATAAAAATAAAAGATGGAATTTATTTAAAATAAAAAAATAAAATTAAAATAAAAGATAATAATATAATATAGAAGAAAAAGAAGAATACAAAAAAAATTGGGGAAAAAAGTGGGATAATGGTTGAAGTAGTTATCCCAAAAATAGGAAAATTTTCATTTTGAGGACCAAAAATAAATTAAACGTTGGAGATGTCCAAAACCAACAGTTCTATGATAAATACATGGATCATGTAGTATTGGGTCAGACTTTGGTAAAGCTCTAGAATTTTGTCTTGACTCTGTTGTCCAAGTAGTCCATTCTTCTTATATTCACTCAATGATGTTTTAAATCGGGAAACATATATAAATATACCCAAAAAGGTATTATTTACCAATAACTACACTTTTAGTAATGGTATCAAAAGTAACAAAAAATAAATTATCAATAATATAATATTCAGAAACACATAGGCAAAAGAAGATTTATTTCAATTTGTATTATTGTGATTAGTTGAAAACACATGGATGAGGCAATATAAAATTTAAGGGAGTTTGAAGGTGAATTAGAATAGTTTGGGGACAAAATGATAAAATTCATTATCAATGATATACAATATTAAAATAATTATACAAAAAAGAATTTTGTTCAATAGGTATGATTGCAATTCATCGAAAACACATGGATAAGGGAATATACAAAATTGAGGAAGATTGGAGGTGATTTAGACTGATTTAGTATCAAAATTTATAGTTAAATCGAGTTTGAAAATTCTTATGCGACACATGTACCACATGTATCTAATACACATATATGCATGGATATACATGTGATACATATATGCTATATATGTAATACATAGTATGTATGATACACATATCATTTTTCTGTATTCATCTTCTACGTCTAGTTCTCAATTCAAACCACCTCAAAATTTATCAAATCATCCCGAAACTAAGATTAAAACTTCTGTATCCAATCTATTCTAATAACATCCACTTAAAAGAAAGTAAAAAATTTAACATTTCTTTGACTATAAATAGCTAATTGGCTAATATTGATAGCATTTGACTATTATTGGTAATATTCTATAACAACAACAATAACAACCTGGTGTAATTTCACAATTTTTTTGGGGAAGGTAGTGAATACGGAGACCTTACCTCTACCCCGAGGGAGTAGAGAGGTTGTTTTCGAAAGACCTCAGCTCAAGAAGGCGAACAGAGATAGTAAGTTAGTATCATTAGCATAAACCATAAAAATAATACCAACAACGTAAGGACCAGAAAATAGATGAAAAACAAAAATATTAACAAGTAAATAAAACCCGGTCCTTTATAAAATAGAAGAATAGCATGAACATAATATTAACCACTAGCAGTCTAAGACAAAATCCTATTAGACTAGTCTCTCACACGGTAAGAAGTAGAAAAGGCTCAACTACCTCCTAATCTACAACCCTAATATTCGACCTCTACACCTTCCTATCAAGGGTCATGTCCTCAATAATCTGAAGCCAAGCCATGTCCTACTTCATAACCTTTCCCTAAGACTTCTTAGGCTGCCCTCTACCTGTTCTTGTACCCGCCAAAACCAACTGCTCACACCTTCTTACCGAGGCTTCTGTACTTCTCCTACGCATGTTTCCGAACCATCTGAGCCTCACTTCCCGCATCTTGTCATCCATAAGAGCCACACCCACCTTCTCTTGGATATATCCATTTCTAATCGTATACATCCTAGTGTGCCCACACATCTAACTCAACATCCTCATTTCTGCCACTTTCATCTTCTATATATGTGAGTTATTAACTAGCCAACACTATGCCATATATGTTTAACCAAAAAATAGATTATCGGTCAAAGTCTAAATTTAGAAGAAAAAATGGGCTACTGATAACTAGGTTTTACTTCACTTCCACGTATAATTTTATTTAAGTCAAACAATAGGAATGATAGAGAAATATACTAAAAGAAATAAAGACAAATTGATGGACAATTTATAAAACCAAGGCTGAGAGTTTCGATAAAGTAGAGAAATAAAGAGTATATTTTAATAGTACTTCGAATTTGTCGTTACAAATGAAATTTTGTATCCTTATATACAAGTGTACAATCATAATGGTTTTCTCATATAATTTGGGTTTATTATGGACAATAATGGTATTGATTGCCCATTACCACATATACCAATAATTGACGTATTTATTACTATAAATGCCCTATAACTATTCTGATTCCCCTTCCTAATTTACTCTTGGTTCATATATCTTTCCTTTTTTTCTTTATTCATTCTGTTGTCATCTCTTCTTTATCAACTATTAGGCCCGGTTCTCTTCTCTATAGCGCCTGTGGGTGTTTCTCCCGTGCCTTTCTCAATTAATTGAGAATGCCACTCGTCGCTATATCATTGTTCCACGTGTTGTGCTTTGTCTGCATACTTAAATTTCACGTGTAATGCCAATTTTTCACTAATACAGATATTAGGGAATTGGAAAGTTTTATGGCGGGAATTCTCTGCCACAGTTTTTCGAATATAATCATGTCTCCTTCAGAACCGATGCGACGTACATCACATATATTTAATGCTCATATCACGTGGCTTCTACCGATTGGTTCTGCAATATCTCAGTACTTTTTACGGTTTTTTGCGGCCGCGTCAATCACGAAGAGACGATTCTACTATGATGTTTTATAATGCCATACTTTAACAATGATTGTGTCTTCTTATAAATACTTCATTCTTTATTGATTTCTCGGAGTATTTCATCTTCCATACTCATCACATTCTTCTTGCTTTACACTTTTCTGCGTCTTTTCTCCATGTTTCTTTAGACAATCATGTCTTCACCAGATCCCCGTAAGGTTGTGATTGTTGGCGAGTTTTTTCCTTCTAATGCTCCCACTAGAAGTGGAAGAGGTGGTAAGCTTCGTGGTTTTGATTTAATATATAACTGTAGTTCCTCTTCTCAGAGTAGTGCTACTAATCCATCTTCTTCAGCTCCTATAATCCTTAGATCTTCTTTCAAAAATAGAGATTCAACTGATACAATGTGTGAATCCACAATTGCAAAGATTCTTCCTCAAGATTTTTTTCTTTGTAACTGTTCGTGAAACCATAAGAAACCAAGTTTCTTCCATATCTTGCTTACCTTTACCCAAATTTGATTACTACTAGTCTTTTTTCCCTTGTTCGAAGAGAGTGTTACTGGATACAAGATTTCCCAGGTTTAGTTCCTAGTGCCAATCAGAGAATTACTTCCTACCATGCTAGTTTCTCTTTTGTCTTTACATACCCTTTTACTTTAGAGTTCAAACCTCCTATTTATCCAGTGATCCTTGAGTTTTCCCGTTATTTCAATATGTGCCTTGGCCAGATTGTCCCCATAGTATGGAGGGTTGTTGCATGCCTTTGTTATGTAGCAGAACTAGTTTTCATGCCTTTTAATTTTCAGCACTTGCTTCACTTGTACTCCCCTAAGATGTTTCGTGAAGGTGTATTACTCTTGTGGCTAGAAGTAAGAGAGTTTTGGTTAGTCCTGAAGATGATCGGGAGTGGTTAGTATGCTCGTTTTGTCGCTGCTCCTACTAGTAGATTAGTAGGCGAAGAAAATATTCCTTCCCGGAGAAATGGAACTTTGCACGTAAGCTTCTTTTTTTCTTTCATTTTTTGAGATATCTCAAAAGGTTTCATGATAATCAAATACTCAACTTTTCAGCATCCATGGAAGTTTTTGATGAAATTACCAACTTTTGTGCTAAGGTAGAAAAGATATTGACGGCTGCACCTATAGAGAAGCAGTCCTGGAAATACCTTTCTCAAAATTTTGGTTGGAAAGTAAAGACGCACGGTAACTTTTACCTTTATTGTTTCTTCCTTTCTCTCCCTTGTTTATTCAATATCTTCTCATCTTTCCCTTTTTTTATTAGGGTTTTCCATTCATGGTATTAGTCCTGCATTTGTTCCCTCAACCAGACTTTTCATGAGTCTTGCCCACGAAAGAATTTTAAGTGCTTATTCTTCTACAAGGAAGACTGATAGAGCCCGTGGTGTTGAGGGTGGATAAGAGATAGATGAGGCTTCTTTAGTGCGAAGACCACGAGTTAGAAGATGCGTAATTTTTTATGATAAAACGACTCCTCCTCATGATCCTCCAACAAGTTCAGTCCATTTTTAGACTCTTGGATGAGCTAGAGAATTCTCCTTTAGTGGTTGATGAAGATGCTGCTAATCCTCCCCCAGGTTCTGTTGATAGATTGTTTGCTCATGGTTTCAAGGGTGATGAAGCTTTCGGGCCTATTTTTGAGGAATTTCCTCTTGCTACCCTTCCAGGTTCGGTTTCCATTACCCCTTCCATGTCTTTACCTATTGATTCTCCTCCAATCTCAAGTTAAATTATTAAAATTTACCTTGTTCTTGTCTTGGTCGAGTACCGAATGAAACAAATATAACACCAATATTTTCTGCATTGGTTATCTCCGTAATATACGCGATATTAGCCAACGGATTTGCTTCCATACTTTCCTCTATGGGTATTTGAACAGCCTTCCACGATTGAAATTGTCTGACTAATCCCCGTACCCTTTCTAGGTATTGTTGCATTCGTGCCTCTCTCGCTATGTAAGTCCCATGTTCTATACCAAGTTCTTGTGCTATTTCTAGACCTGCAATCACAACTTCCTACTTTGCTTCATTGTAGTGATGGAATAATATTTTATTGCTTGTCTTATGACTTCCCCTGAAGGCATATTTAAAACAATATCTAAGCTTGCGCCGTTAACATTCGAGGAATTGTTAGTTATAAACAAGTCCCCATGTTAGATCCGTAGAATACCTATAATTCATTTTCTGCTTTGAGAATTAAATTTGTGCTGAAATCTTCTACGGAATCTACTAAACCTCCAATTTTATTGCAGTTTTGGGCTGATATATGTTATAATACTCATTGTGTTCTATTGCACACTTAGCTAACCCACTAGATAGTTCTTGTTTATGCAATATATTCCCCAGGGAGAAAGCAGTTATTATAGAGATAGGATGACATTGAAAATAAGTTTTCAGCTTTCCAGATGCCATAATTAATGTTAAAGCAAGCTTTTCTAGCGAGGATATCGCGTCTCAGAATCTAACAAAGATTTACTAACTTAATATATTGGAGATTGTTTACCTTTATCATTTTGTATCAGCATCAGACTTACTACCACTTCTAGCACAACAAGGTAAACAAACAGACTTTCTCCGCCTTTTGGTTTGGCTAGCAAAGGCGAATTTGACAAATACGATTTTAGGTCCTTGAGGGCTCGTTGGCATTCATCGGTCCATTGAGATTGATTCTGCTTTTTCAATACGGAAAAGAATTTAAAACTCCTTTTCAATGATTTTGAAATAAATCTCCCCAATGCTGTTATTTTTCATGTTAATCTCTGCACTTCTTTTTGCTTGTGAGTACATGTGACGACCCAAAGGGTCATCACTTGTGTTCTCAGTCATTTCGAGTTTCTGAGGCCTTGAAAACCTCAATTATAGTTACATCGATTTGCATGCACAGTTCGGGCTCTAAGACGAAAAATTTTATGTTGAAATATATGAATTTTGTGAAAATTTTGAAGAATTTTGATATTATATTGATATAGTTGATTTTGGTCAATATTTTTGGTAAACGGACCTGGACCCGTGATTTGACGGTTTCAGAAGGTCCGTAGAAAAATTTGGGACTCGGGCATATGACCGGAATCGAAATCCGAGGTCCGGAACCCCGATAAAAGAATTTTTCTATTAAATTATTTTCTGAAAATGTTTAAGGAAAATAAAACTGAAATTTGATCAAAAAGTAATGGTATTGGGATTGTATTTTGGTTATGATGCCCGATACATATCATATATGTTGGTTAAGCGCTTCCTGTAAAGTTTGGTTGAAAACGGACGTCGTTTGACGTGTTTCGGCCTTAAATTGGAAAATTTGGAAGTTATGAAATTTTGAAAGAATTCTTGAGTTTTAAGGCTCAATTCATTGATTTTGATGTTATTTTGGCGATTTGATCACTCGAGCATGTTCGTATGATATTTTTGAGTCACTATACATATTTGGTTTGGAAGCCCGAGGGCTCGGATGAGTTTCGGGTAGGTAACATGATGTTTTGGACTTAGAAAATTCTGGTATTTTTGTTGTCTGCTGGTTTCTGGTATGTTACTCTATGTGATCGCATAGAAGCCCCTGCGATCGCCTAGAGTAAATTTTTGTTGCCCCATTTTGTTCTATGCGATCACAATAATAGCCCTCCGATCGCATAGCTTTGTTTGTTTCCTTCTATGCGATCGCATTGCTTTCTCCGTGGTCGCATAGTGCAAAGTCCAATCCCCAATTTTTTCTTCTATGCGATCGCATTCCTTCCCCTACGATTACAAAGAACAAAGTTAGGCCCCTTTATTTTCTTCTCTGCGATCGCATCCCAGGCCCTGCGATCGCATAAAGTAATTTTTCTGCCTAGTGATTTAAGTTCTGAAACAGAGCAGAAACGGGATAAAAATCCCATTTCTCAAACTCTCTTCTCCACAACTTTTTGGGCGATTGTTGGGCAATTCTTCATCAAATTTGTTGGGTAAGTGATTCTTGACTCATTTTCTTCATATTCCATCAATATTATTCAAATTCTTAGGCCTAAACATGTGAAAATAGGTAGAAAATTAGAGAACTGGGTAGAATTAGGGTTTTCAAAGAATTTATGATTTAGACCTCGTTTTGAGGTCGAACTTAAGAACAAATCACATATTTGAACTCGTGGATGAATGGGTGAATTTATTTTGGTTCGAACCTCGTATTTTGACCACGTGGGCCCGTGGTCGATTTTAACTATTCCGGGCAGAATGTTGGAAAATTTATATTTGGCCATTTGAACTAGTTTGTTGAGTAGTATTGATGATATTAAATCAATGGTGTATAGATACAATTGAATTGGAGCCAAATTCGAAAGGAAAGGGCATTGCTAAGGATTGAGTTGGCCGTAGACTTTCGAGGTAAGTGTTTGATCTATCCTAGCTTGAGAGAATAAGAGTTGAGTTTATGTGCTAATTGTTATTTGTTGAGTCTGACATATAGGCATGGTGACGAGTATCTATACATTGGGGGTCGAGTATGACCATGAGTCTTTAATGGATTAAACTTGTGATAATTTTATGTGATGGTATGAAAGGAATTATTATTGGTTTAATACCGGTGATATATAAATATGGTTGATTTAAAGATTATTGGTTCCACACCGGTAATATAAATATGGTTGATTTAAAGACTATTGGTTTCACACCGGTAATATAAATGTTATTGGATTAACGAATTATTGGTTCCATGCCGGTAATATATATGTTGTTGATTGAAGATTATTGGTTTTATACCGGTAATATATTAAGAAAATGGGATCGTGTGGTACGCTGGCCACTTATATATATAACAAAATGAGATCGTATGGCAGGTCGACCACCTATATATAAAGAAATGGGATCGTGTGGCATGCCGACCACTTATATATTAAGAAATGGGATCGTGTGGCACACCGAACCATAAAGTTATATGATTGATGGCATTGGCCATAGTTGCCGGTAGCCTGTTATTAAATTGGGAGCGAGTGGTATGCCTACCACATGATACGAAATGAAAATGAATTGAGACATGAAAGTGAATTTTATTCCATTGTTCATATTATTTTCTAATATTATGTTTTTGGCTGCTACTCCAGAGCATGTTCTTTTCCTTTTAAATGTTAAATCTATGTTTCCTATTATTTTGTCGTATATGTATATATATTTTTAACTGCACAGGTTTATGTGGGTGTCTGGTCATAGGCCTTGTCACTACTTCTCTGGGATAGGCCAGGTACTTACCAGCACATGGGGTCGGTTATGCTGATGCTACACTCTGCGCTCTTTTTGCGCAGATACAGGTTACGGACAGCAGCGACGACAGTAGTGCGATTGTTGATATTCCGATCACCGAGACATCATGATAGCCTTGCATGGCGTCCGTAGGACCCGATATCTCCTCTATCTTTACTTTTTAGTCCGTTATCTCATGTATTTGAGATAAATATTTTATATTTCTTTCAGACGGTTATGTGTATTACTCTTAGAAGTTCGTGAGTATTGTGACATCACTTCTTGGGTAGTGTCATGTTTGAGTTTCTATATCGTATCTATGTAATTTGTTAAGTCTTCCGCTAAATTTATTTATTCCGCTGTAATCACAGAATTATATTAAGTGTTTTAAAATGAAAGTTGTAACCAATGGAAATGTAAGCAAGAGTTGGCTTGCCTAGCTCCTACTAGTTGGCACCATCACGACTCTCGATGGTGGGAAATTCGGGTCGTGACAGTACATCCTGTATTTCCTCGATAGCTTTAATTTGTGCAGGATTTACTTCAATTAACCTATTAGGAACAAGAAAATTTAAAGTCTATGTCTAGGTTTGATAATTCAAGTGTTATCACGAAAGGAGAAGTAGTGCTTGCTACGTTTGCAGAAGGAGTTACCAAGGACACAAAGTTTCATGTGATAGATGCAGATATGGCTTATAATATAATCCCGGAAGACCTTAGATTCACGATATAGATATTGTACCAACAACATTGGATCAAAATCAAATTTTCTTCACAGTGGGGGATTCGTCAAATCCATGGAGATCAACAAGCTTCTGAAGTATCAATGTAATAATGGTTATCAGCATGGTAAATGATGTTGCAAGTGAAGAATAGTAATTACATAATTCAATTAAAGATATCGTAATACAAACCTCAACTGAAGGCATTCCAAGACAAATCGATGTTGATTCAAAACCTGATGTTATTCAATAGCCAGAAGAACATGAAAACATTAATACAACTACCAAAGAAATCGAAGCAGCGGTGATATTTAAACATTGTCCAGTTAGAAAAGTTCACATTGGAGCAAACCTGATCACAGAAATGAAAGGTAAGTTAATTGAATTTTTGAAAGCTAACGCAGATTGCTTTGCTTGGTCGCATTCAGATATGACAAGTATAGTAACGGAGGTGAATACCCACAAATTTAATGAGGACCCATCATATCCACCTGTCAAGCAGAAGAAGAGGAAGCAAGGATCCTTTAAAAATCAAGTAATCCAAGATGAGGTACAGAAACTTTTAAAAATTGAGTCAATACGAGAGGTAAAATATCTTAACTCGCTAGCCAATATTGGGGCAGTTTCAAAAAAGAATAAAAAAATAACGAATTTGTGTAGATTATACTGATTTGAATAAAGTTTGTTCTAAAGATTCATTCCCTTTACCACACATAGGTCAACTAATTGATTCTACCGCAGGACATGAGCTATTAAGTTTTTTACATACATACATCATAGGCTTTCGGAACTTGGTTCTTAGTGATACGTGGGAAGGGAATTTATCTATTCTTTTTAGACGCATATTCAAGGTATAACCAGATAAAGATGGATCCTTTAGATGAAGAAAAAACTTTGTTTATTATAGACGATGGGACTTACTATTACAAAATTGGTCTAAAAAATATTGGAACCACTTACCAAATATTGGTAACTAAAATGTTTCAAGGACATCTGGGAAAGACTATGGGAGTCTACACTAACTTTAGGCTTCCAAGGCTATTGTGAAAAATTATCAATATCTAATCCTTTAATCATGGGAGGTGTGCCACATATTTGCTCCATGCGTTCATTTTGCACTTTCAGCTGTTTCTGTAAAGTTAGAACCAAACTTTATAAATCAAAATTATTTGGTGTACCTAACCTTCCATCCCAAGATTTATTGGGAGTTCCTCCGCTTCCAAAATTGGCGAGCCTTGAGCGTGGGTTTTCCAGGGTTGTGGTATTGTTTTGAGGAGGAGTTTGTGGCACAGTTGGCAATCCCCTAACAAAGGCTTGAAGAGCAATATTCACATGTTCTGGGATCAATTCTTGTTTGACAGTTTGCTCATTCCCCTAATGATCATTCATATGTGACATTGATCTTTAAGGTGATCCATCGCGAGACTGTTTTTGAGATCCTTGTGGAGAAGGGAGTGGTGGAGTTACGCCTCATACGAGTTTAGCTGGTTACTTTTATTTACAGTTGACATGATTGGTTATCATAAAAAGAATTTGGAAATAGAAAAGATTATTAGTTTCCCGACAACAAAATCAATTTTTTAACAAAAAAATAGATTTATCGATCAAAATCTAAATTTAGAAGAAAACGATCTACTGATAACCAGTTTTTAGTTTATTTCTACAATATTATTTAAGTAAAACAATTAGATCGGTAGAGAAAATATAATATAATAAATAAATAATAAATTGATGGACAATTATAAAATCGTGGGAGTTTCGATAAATCAGAGAAATAAGGAGTATATTTCAATAGTATTTTGAATCTGTCTTTACAAATAAAGTTCTGTATTCTTATATAGGAGTATACAATCATAACGATTTTCTCACATAATTTGGGTTTATTATACGTATTAATGGTATTCATTTTATATTACCACAAATAGCTATAACTGGTGCATTTATTGCTATAAGTTCCCTATAAATATTCTGATTCCGCTTCCCTATTTACTTCCGGATCATGTATCTTTTCTTCTTTTTCATCTTTATTCATTCTGTCCTCGTATCTTCTTTGACAACTGTTAGGCCCAGTTCTCTTCTCTATATCATCCCGTGGGTGTTTCTTATGTGTCTTCCTCTCTCAACTAATTTTATTAATTGAGAATTCACATTGTCACTATATCATTCGTCCACACATCGTACTTTGTCAGCATACTAACATTCCATGTGTAATGCTATTTTTTCACCAATACACTATACAATATGGCTTGTCTAACCACCGCTCTATAGTTATTACCTTTGAGCATCAATGGCACTTTCATATCGCATATAACTCTAAATGCTAACCTCTATTTCATCCATCCCACCCTTATACGGTGTGCGATATTTTCATCGATCTCTCTATCCTCCTGGATTATAGAGCCATGGTACTTTAAACTGCTCCTCTTGGGGATGACCTATGATCCAAGCCTCACGTCCATGCCTGCTTCCCTCGACCCAATACTAAACTTTCACTCTGGGTAACTTTATCTTCGTCCTACTCAACTTCAAACCCGTACACTCAAGGTCCAGTATCCAAACCTCCAGCCTCTCATAAAGCTGCCTCGTGTCTCATCAATATGAACTATGTCGTCAGCGAATAACATACACCATGGCACCTCCCCTTGAATATGATATGTCAGTGCATCCATCACCAGGAAAAATAAGAATGGGCTGAGGGCAGATCCTTAGTGCAATCCTATAACAATCAGAAAATGCTCAAAGTTGCCTCCCACTGTCTTAACTCGAGTCTTAGATCCATCATACATGTCTTTAATTGCCCTAATGTAAGCAGTTAACGCCCCTTTTGCCTCGAGGCATCTCCAAAAGACCTCCATATGCACCTTGTCACACGTTTTCTCCAAGACAATAACACCATGAGCAGATCCTTCTTTCTATCCCCGTATTGTTCCACCAACCTCCTAATAAGGTGAATAGCTTCCGTAGTTGAATGACCGACAACTCGAACTGGTTATCGAATATTGACATTGTCCTCCTCGCCCTCACTTCCACCACCTTCTCCCAAACTTTCATGGTATGACTTAGTAACTCGATACTCCTATAATTATTGCAACTCTAGATATCACCTTTGTTCTTGTACAATAGTACTACCGTACTTCATCTCCACTTGTCGACATCTTCTTCTTCCTAAAAATAATATTAAACATCCTAGACAACCACTCCAAGCCTGTTCTATGAATTGACCAATTTTCGTATTAATTTACTTATGTGCAGACATGACTCTTTTTAAAAAATTACGTGACACATCAAACATATGTATTGTATTACCATTCATAACTATACCTTTAACGAATTTATAATTCATTGCTATATTTGAATTTATAGCAAATCCATGAAACAAGAGAACATTTATTTTGAATTGAAACAAGAGAGCAACAAGCTTGTGTAGCTCAATTGGTTATAGAGCTCTTTAGTATAGGTCTTAGTTCGACTCTCTACAAGACCATTTTATTTTTCATTATTTTGTATTTCGCTATGGGCGCTGCGAATACAACTGATACAAGTTGTATCCTTCGTATACACCATTCTTTACAATTGATACAAGTTATATTTGTTGCACGAATTAATATAATTGACACAACATGTATTCGTTGCGCATTTAAATACAAGTGATACAAGCTAGTAATAACATAACATTAACTACAAATAATAATTAGGCAAACTATAATTATTAGACTCTAAACTATAGTACTATATGAAAATTCCTTTTCATTTTTAAATGCAATGCGGTGAGAATCAGGGTTGTGAATTTCTTGCTCAATAAAGCCTCTAATAAAAGCCTAAGTTTAACTCAATTCGAATAACATGAGGTAGCCCAAACCTGAAATCTAACTTTAAAAATACAAATAAAAGTTTAGGTTGTCTACCTGTCTGGTCAAGATACACTAATAATAACATAGGGGAAAAAGTCTCTTTCTTTGTTTGTATGGCTTGCTTGACAATTAAATAAACGAGTACTCACTCCGTTTTAATTTAAATAACTTATTTTATTTATTTGTCTGTTTAAAAAATTGAATTATATTTTTATATTTAAAAATAATTTATCTTTAAATTTTTTATTTTATTTAATTTACTCTTAATAAGAATCTTTTATAATCACACAAATGCATGAATCTATAACTCTTTTACCCCTTAGAGGTCGATTGACTAGTGCATACGAATAATGCTCAATAGAGTACATTAATAATACTGGTATTAGTTATGCTTGCATTAGTTATACTGCCATATTTCTTATCCATTGTTTCATTTGACGAATTAAAGCATTGCACAATTTCTAAAAGAATTATTTGTTCACAAAAATACCCTTATAAGCACTCCAATGTAGAGTACAAATTTATAAATTTATAATGAAAAAATTGGCGGAGTATAGATATAAATAGCTAGAGCAATTTCATAATATAAAATTGAATATTTATTTATAAAAAAAGAAATATGCTAAGTATTTATTTATCTATTGGGGATATAATTTTATTCTCACTTTCTTTGATTACCAGGCAAAGAAACCTTGAATTAAAAAAATAAAGAAAAAATGAGCCGATTAAAGGTGCATTCCAGTATATAGTAGTACAGATCAACAAACCGTAGGAAGCAAAGCACCTCGCGAATCGAGATACATTCAAGGAGAGCCAGGAAGGGTTCACCCACTTTCATGAGTTTCATAGGTTCAAGAGATCCCACTATAGAAATGTCTAGCTATTCGCTGTATAGATATAAATAGCGGGGACAATTTCAGTATCAAAGTTTACATCAAACATGCATTAACATAATATTATATTTTAATCTAGCATAATTTTGAAGGACAATTATATCTTTAACTAACAGCTTGTTTGGATGGTTGTTCTTCGTTGTACCGTATTGTATTGTTATCACAAAATAATATTTGTTTTGATTATTTCATTAACATTGGTTATATTGTATTGATAAATCCATTGTTCCGGAACAATTAAAAGTTGTCCCCTTTTTTAAACAACCGATTTGGTGTGGTGGGATCGTTTCCTATTTTTCTTTTCAATTATGCCCTAACTTATTACTCCACAATTCTATGTTATCCTTTACCTTTTTTCTATTTTAACTCCAAATCTCCAACTTCTAACCTACTTTATTTTTTTTCCGTTGCTTCTGCCGCCAATATTAAAGATGTTTTGCAGCCTTCTATTTTACTTTTTCTCCTAATTTGCTTTTAGTTCAATTCTAATTAGTTGTGCACCTTTGTTTTGCCTTCTTCTGTTCTGCTTTTTAAAAATTATTTTATGCATAATTTTTGATAAATTCAATATTTAAATAATTGAGGGTATTGTAGTAAACTTATCCGTTGTCTACATATTACCCTCCCCAGACCTCACCTTGTGGGAATATACTGGGTTGTTGTTGTTGTTGTTGTATTCATAAAACGATATGGTACATTATACAGTAAAATACAATACATTATAAAACGATGGGGAACAATGATCCAAATAGACTGTAAGTTAATGCATGTATTAAAAATCCATGCATTGCTTTCCTATGCATTAGTTATGTACTAGTAAATATGCCCGCGTTTTGCGCGGTAAATTAGTAAATTTAGAATTTGTACTCTACATTCAGCTAAAAATAAATTTAATTGATCTTCATGCGGCACCAAGGACATCGATAGAAGCCATAATGATGTTAAAATAGTAACTGCATAAACTTTATTGAAATAGATGATCACAGATCACATCTTTAAATTTTTAAGATCATATATTTCAAATTTTTTTTTTTCTCTTAAACTTTATGCCGATAAACTAAATCATCAAAAGTTAAAATGAAGGAAGTATAACATAACGAAAATGAAAATTATGTTGTAAATTGGACGGATTGCAACTATGATCCACTTGTTTTATAATGTATTGCAACTATGATCCCTTTACATTGTAATTGGCTGTTTTAATCAGCACCGCTTTACATTGTAACCGGAAGGGTAATTTGGTAATAGTACACTGAAACCCTAATCCCTTCCCTTCGCTATATAAACATGCTTTACCCCTGCTCTCTCAAGCCAACACTTTACGTCTACGAATACTGTCAATGCTCTTGAGGGTGAAGGGATTAGTGGCAATTAATTGCATTATTGTTTATTTCTTAGATAGATTTTCTTCTTCTTTAAATCATTTTTAGATTTAATTAAAAAAAAAGCAGGGATTGTGTGTATCGACGTTATGCTATGAATAATGCATTTTGATCGAAAGTGTTCTCTGCAAAATTAATTTATGGGGAAGATGGGCAGTTGTGTTTCATCTATTTCACTGGAAATTTTCAACAATCATTTTCCCCACATCTTAAGGTTTTCAAATTTCTTTATTTCTGTTTTTATCCAAAAACCTGGCATTAACAATTTTGAAATGTCTATATTTTGGAGTCCCTGTTATGGTTAATCGAGAAAAAGGGCAAAAATGTTACCTTAGCAGAGCGGCGGATGTAGCGTGCTGTGTGCACAAGGGGTTCATTCAACTTAGTATTTTAAAGCAAGTTACACTTTAAACCTATAATTTTGGTAATATCTAAAAATTGAGTCGATCAATTAAAAATTCTGGGTCTGTCTTTGTAGCTTAGGCCTTAAGCATGAGACGGATCACCAATTTTTATCTAGTTATATTATATTAAAAATTTATTTATTTATATTTTTTATATTTTATACAGTAGTTTTTAATAAAATATAAGTTTTTCTTATATATATATATATATATATATATATATATATATATATATATATATTGCTTTTTAAACGGCGCTCATCTCATTATTAACCACTTCACTTAAAGATTCAATTATATCATTTTCTTTTTTTCTCTATTTATTCTCCTTTTTTCTTACGTCAAAGTCTCTTTCTTTACGCTAAGAATTTCCATCTTGTCCAATCCCACCATTGCTGATAAATTTATACTATTAAAAAATATTCAAAAAATATATGATAAATGTATTCTAATTGTATTAGATATATCAATACATAATTGTATAATACTTGTATTACAATTGTATCTAACTTATTTATGGCACATTAATAGTTAAAATAATAATTGATATATTATTAATAAATTAATATACAATTATTGTACTTGTAATACAAATTATAAAATTTGTCATGAATTTATAATTAGCATATATTTGCAGTATAATTCCTGTGACAATTATGATACATTTAGAATTATAAACGATGGCGATACATTAGTTTGTAAAATTAGTGAGACAATTAGAATCTTCATCTTATTCACAATCACAACTCTATACTACAAATTTAATATACTTATACTAAAATTGTATTAGTGACATGAGGTTTTATAAAGCACATACAGATATGATCCATTTATGATGTGAATGTGACAACATCTTACTTATAAATATATATTCATTTTTCAGAGAATATGAACGTGCTAGTGATAGTGAATATACCACATTCACCTTTAGAAAAAGGTTTGAGATGATACCATAAATAATGTCATTATTATGGCATGAATGGTCATTGGTCACGTACTTATTGTACGCTAAAATATTTTGGCATTGTGATTATTAAAAGACAACGGTAATGCAAGAAACATATCTTGTATATAATTTGACCATACACATAATGGTATAACTTTCTCTTTAAAAGAGATATTTATCACATGGATGATGATGAATCTGTGATAGTGCAAAATAATTGAGAGCTCTGGAAGAGCCAATTATTACTATTTTGGAGAAACACAATTGATTACCAACAAGGTATTGTGTTGTAGTAAGTCTCAAAGAAACATATTCAGTTTCCAAAGTATTCGCGAAATCGGTTGATTATATTGAGACTATAAATAAAGGAAAGATTTAATAACTTCTATTACTATAAACTTGTAGCGGGATAATATGTCTGTAGAAAGCTACCCGCTTTATTCTCCAATTTGTACTACATAAACAAAAAATACTACAATGAAGTGAATATTTTATTGATATAAAAACCTATATCATAATAAACTTGGAGTTTATTCATAATTGCACACATCATTTAGATCAATTTCCAGCCAGGCCAGAGGCAGAGGCATCAGATGTCGTGATTACAGGTACTATTCTTGTGTGTGGTAGAGGTGCTTCAGTATTATTTGACCCTGGATCTACATATTCCTATGTGTCTTCCTACTTTGCACCGTATTTGGCCGTGCCCAGCTATGCTCTGGATATTCCAGTTTATGTGGCTACACCGGTGGGTGACTCCATTGTAGTCGACCGAGTGCATCGTTCGTGCGTAGTTATATTTGGGGGTCTTGAGACCCGTGTTGATCTGTTGCTTTTGGATATGGTAGATTTTGATGTCATATTGGGGATGGACTGGTTGTCCCCATACCATGCTATTCTAGATTGTCATGCTAAGACTGTGACCTTGGCCTTGCCAGAATCACCCCAACTAGAGTGGAAAGGTACCTCAAGCCACTCCGTTCGCACTGTTATTTCCTATGTTAAGGCTCGACGCATGGTCGAGAAGGGGTGTCTAGCTTATCCGGCTTATGTTCGTGATTCCAGCGCAGAAGTTCCTTCTATTGAATCAGTCCCTATTGTACGGGAGTTTCCTGAGGTTTTTCCTTCAGACCTGCCGGGCATGCCACCCGACAGGGATATTGATTTCTGTATTGATCTGGCACCGGGCACTCAGCCCATCTCTATTCCACCCTATCGTATGGCCCCGCCGGAGCTAAAAGAGTTGAAAGATCGGTTGCAAGACCTTCTTGAGAAGGGCTTTATCAGGCCCAGTGTTTCCCCCTGGGGAGCACCTGTACTATTTGTAAAGAAGAAAGATGGCTCGATGCGGATGTGTATTAATTACCGGCAATTAAACAAAGTGACAATAAAGAATAAGTATCCACTGCCGAGAATTGATGATTTGTTTGACCAGCTCCAGGGAGCGAGGGTATTCTCCAAGATAGACTTGAGGTCAGGCTACCATCAGCTGAAGATCAGGGCGGCCTGACATTCCTAAGACAACCTTTCGCTCTAGATATGGGCATTATGAGTTCTTAGTCATGTCCTTCGGGTTGACCAATGCCCCAGCAGCATTCATGGAGTTGATGAATCGGGTATTCAGGCCTTACTTAGATCCGTTCGTGATAGTCTTTATAGATGACATCCTGGTGTACTCCCGCAGCCAGGAAGAGCACGAGCAGAGCACCTCAGAGTGGTTCTTCAGACTCTGAAAGATAACCGACTATATGCCAAATTTTCTAAATGTGAGTTCTGGTGAGTTCGGTAGCATTTTTGGGTCACATTGTATCGGTGGAAGGTATTCAGGTAGACCCAAAGAAGATTGAGGCAGTCCGGAATTGGCCTCGACCAGCTTCGGTGACTGAGATCCGGAGTTTCTTGGGATTAGCGAGTTACTACCGTCGGTTTGTAGAGGGTTTTCTTCTATTGCGGCCCGATGACCGGGTTGACCCGGAAGGGTATCCGGTTCCGGTGGTCATAGGAGTGTGAGGCGAGCTTTCGAAAGCTCAAGACGGCCTTGACCACCGCACCGGTGTTGATACTACCTACGAGTGCGGGGCCTTATACGATTTACTGTGATGCATCCCGTACGGGGCTTGGAGCGGTATTGATGCGGGATGGTAAGGTTATCGCTTATGCTTCGAGGCGATTAAAGATACATGAGAAGAATTATCCAGTTCATGATCTTGAGTTAGCAGCAGTGGTTCATGCCTTAAAGATCTGGAGGCATTATTTATATGGTGTGACATGTGAGGTGTACACCGATCACAAAAGCCTACAGTACTTGTTCAAGCAAAAGGAGTTGAATCTACGACAGCGGAGATGGTTAGAGTTGCTAAAAGACTATGATGTTACTATCTTATATCACCCAGGTAAGGCCAATGTGGTGGCCGATGCATTGAGTAGAAAGTATGCCGGCATGGGTAGTCTTGCATACATTCCGGTCAATCAGAGACCATTAGCTCTAGATGTCCAGGCCTTAGCCAACCGGTTCGTGAGATTAGACATTTCTGAGCCTAGCAGGGTGTTAGCCCGCACGGTCGCTCGTTCTTCTTTATTAGAGCGTATCCGTGAGAGGCAATTTGATGATCCTCATTTGCGTGAGTTGAGAGATACAGTACAGCAGGGAGGTGCCACACAGGTAAATCTAGATGATGATGGGGTATTGAAATTGCGGGGTCGAGTTTGTGTGCCCAATGTCGAAGGGATTCGAGAGTTAATCTTAGCAGAGGCCCACAGTTCGCGGTATTCTATTCACCCAGGCGCCGCGAAGATGTACCAGGACTTACGGCAACACTATTGGTGGCGCAGAATGAAGAAAGATATCGTTGCGTATGTCGCTCGGTGTCTAAATTGTCAGCAGGTGAAATATGAGCACCAGAGACCTGGTGGTGTATTCCGGAGGATTGAAATTCCCGAGTGGAAATGGGAGCGGATCACTATGGATTTCGTTACTGGACTTCCTTTGACTCGGAGGAAATTTGATGCTATTTGGGTCATTGTTGATAGGTTGACCAAGTCGGCACACTTTATTCCAGTATTCGTCTCCTACTCATCGGAGAGGTTAGCGGAGGTTTACATTAGGGAGATTGTTCGTCTTCGTGGGGTGCCGATATCTATTATCTCCGATCGGGGTACACGGTTTACCTCGCGGTTCCGGAGAGCGGTCCAGGGAGGAGTTGGGCACCCAGGTTCGATTGAGTACAGCATTTCATCCTCAGACGGATGGCCAGTCCGAGAGGACTATTCAGATTCTTGAGGACATGCTTCGAGCCTGTGTTATTGATTTCGGAGGCTCGTGGGATCAGTTTCTACCATTAGCAGAGTTCGCCTACAATAACAGTTACCAATCTAGCATCCAGATGGCTCCGTATGAGGCGTTGTATGGTAGGCGATGTCGATCACCGGTTGGATGGTTTGAACCGGGAGAGGCTCGGTTGTTGGGTACAGACTTAGTTCAGGAGGCCTTGGATAAGGTCAAGACTATTCAGGAGAGATTGCGTTCAGCTCAGTCCAAGCAGAAGACTTATGCGGATCGTAAGGTTCGAGATGTAGATTTCATGATTGGTGAACGAGTATTGCTCCGAGTGTCGCCTATGAAGGGCGTGATGAGGTTCGGGAAGAAGGGCAAGCTCGGCCCTAGGTATATTGGTCCATTTGAGATTCTAGACAGAGTGGGAGGGGTGGCTTACAGATTAGCTTTGCCGCCTAGCTTATCAGCCGTGCATCCAGTTTTTAACGTATCTATGCTTCGGAGATACCACGGCGATCCCACACATGTGTTAGACTTCAGTACTGTCCAATTGGACAATGATCTATCTTATGAGGAGGAGCCGGTGGCCATTCTAAACCGGCAGGTTCGACAGTTAAGGTCGAAGAGTTATACTTTTGTGCGTGTTCAGTGGAGAGGTCAGCCTCCTGAGGCATCGACCCGGGAGTCCGAGTCCGATATGCGGAGCCGCTACCCTCATTTGTTCCCCAACTCAGGTACTTCCTTCTCTCGTCCGTTCGAGGACGAATGGTTGTTCTAGAGGTGGAGGATGTGACGACCCAAAAGGTCATCACCTGCTTTTCTCAATCATTTCGAGCTTCTGAGGTCTTGAAAATCTTATTTATAGTTGCCTCGATTTGCGTGCACAGTCCGGGCACAAAGCTGGAAAATTTTTATGTTGAAATATGTGAAAAAGTTGAAGAATTTTGATATTAATATTGATATGGTTGACTTTGGTCAACATTTTTGGTAAACGGACCCGGATCCGTGATTTGACGGTCTCAGAAAATCCGTAGAAAAATATGGAACTTGGGCGTATGCCCGGAATTGAAATCCGAGGTCTAGAACCCCGGTAAAAGAATTTTTCCGTTAAATTATTTTCTGAAAATGTTTAAGGAAAATGAAACTGAATTTTGATTAAAAAGTACTGGTATCGGGCTCTTATTTTGGTTCTGACGCCCGTACAGGTCTTATATATTGGTTAAGCGCTTCCTGTAAAGTTTGGTTGAAAACGGACGTCATTTGACGCGTTTCGGCCTTAAATTGGAAATTTTGGAAATTATGAAATTTGAAAGAATTCTTGAGTTTTAAGGCTCAATTCATTGATTTTGATGTTATTTTAGCGATTTGATCGCGCGAGCAAGTTCGTATGATGTTTTTGAGTTAGTGTGCATATTTGGTTTGGAGCCCCGGAGGGCTCGGGAGTGTTTCGGAGGTGGTTCGGGGTGTTTTTGGAGTTAGGAAACTGGCAGATTTTCTGCAATTTTTACACGGACACTTTACTCTACGCGATCGCGGCCTTGTACACGCGATCGCACTGCCTTGTCAAATTACTCAACGCGATCGCAGCCGTCTGCACGCGATCGCGTAGCTTCCTGTTCTTCTTCAACGCGATCGCAGCCGTCTGCACGCGATCGCGTAGCTTTCTGTTCTCCTTCAATGCGATCGCGACCCTGTTTCACGCGATCGCGTAGTACAAACAAGCCACCCCAGTGAAATTCTTCTACGCGATCGCAGCACTGACCACGCGATCGCGTCGTGTTGAACATTTGCCTTCCGCGATCGCGACCCCGTTCACGCGATCGCGTAGAACAAAATCGTTGCCCAGTGAATTTAATCCCAAAACAGAACAGAAACGGGATAAAAATCCCATTTCCTGTTCAACTCTCTTCTCCACAGCCCCTTGGACGATTTTTGAGCGATTCTTCATCAAACTTCTTGGGTAAGTGATTCTTAACTCTTTTTCTTCATTTTCCATCAATATTATTTGAATTCCTAAGCCTAAATAGGTGTAAATGGGTAGAAAAACTAGAGAATTGAGTATAGTAAGGGTTTTCAAAGAAATTGCGATCTAGACTTCGTTTTGGAGTCAAACTTAAGAACAAATTGTATATTTGAACTCATGGAGGATTGGGTGAACTTATTTCGGTTCGAAACTTGAGTTTCGATTATGTGGGCCCGGGGTCGATTTTTACTATTACGGGCAGAATATTGTAAAAATCATATTTAGCAATATGAATTAGTTTGTTGAGTAGTATTGATGATATTAAATCAATTGTGTATAGATACGATTGGATTGGAGCCAAATTTGAAAGAAAAAGACATTGCCACAGATTGAATTGTTCATAAGCATTCGAGGTAAGTGTTTGTTCTATCCTAGTTTGAGGAAATAGGATTATGTGCTATGTGTTATGTGATCGAGTGCGGTGTATGGGCTGTGGTGACGAGCATCCATACACTGGCGTCTAGTATGACCGTGAGTCGTTGATAATACTTATTGTGAGACATATTTGCGGATGAATTGTTGAACCTTTGCCAGGTTGTAGAATTGTTATTGTTCTCCCTTGTCGGGACTTGTTGTGAAGATGATTATTGATTGCCCTTGTTGGGACGGTTTATGAATTACTGTTTCATTCTTTGCCCTTAACTGTGATTGTTATTTGGGTGAGGAAGAGTGATAATGCACGGAGGGTGATGCCGTGCCTTGATTTATTATTTATGCACGAAGGTTAATGCCGTGCCATGTTTTACTATTTATGCACGAAGGTTAATGCCGTGCCATGTTCTACTATTTATGCACGAAGGTTAATGCCGTGCCATGTTTTATTGATTATGCACGAAGGATCATGCCGTGCCCTGTTATTGAACCATGTACGAATGATCATGCTGTACTATGGATGTAAGGATGAGAGTAAAAGCACGAAGGGTGATGCCGTGTACTTTATTTGCTTATTTGGTGAGGATGAGAGTAAAAGCACGAAGGGTGATGCCGTGCAACTGCTTGCTATTCCTTGACTTGATATTACTTGTGTTTCCATTTTACTTTGTTTTCCTTGTGAACTTATTAACTGTTGTTAATTGTTGAACTCTTTGAGATATTCCTTATTGTGTTATTACTTGGTTATTCTTGTTATTCTGTGGTGTACATATATATTGAACTGCACAGGTTTATGTGGGTGTTCTGGTCCTAGGCTTGTCACTACTTCGCCGGGATAGGCCAGGCACTTACCAGCACATGGGGTCGGTTGTGCTGATACTACACTTTTGTGCGTTTTTGCACAGGTCCAGGTTACGATCAGGAGCAGCAGCAGTAAATCGATTGCGTGGGAGTTGATCACATTTGAGACCGAGGTAGCTTGCAGACGTCCGCAGGCCCGGCGTCTCTCTCTTTATTTATGTTACTAGCTGTGGTCTCTTTGTTCCGAGACAAACATAATTATGTTATACTTCTTTCAAACTTTTATGTGTAGTATTCAATAGTAGTTCGTGAGTTGGTGACTCCACGTCTTGGGTAGAGGATTTCAGTATGATTTTCACCTTGTAATTAGTTATTTCTATTTCGATAAAGTATTCCGCATTTATTTTATTAAAGTTGTGGTTTGTTGATAAATAAATTATGAAATTGTGTTAAAAACAGGATAGTATGAATACAGTGGCTTGCCTAGCGACCACGAGTAGGCGCCATCACGATCCCGATGTTGGGGAAAAAATCCGGGTCGTGACAAAATCTGAAATTTATCAATATTGATAATTTATTCAGTTGACATAATTGATTTATCCATATCAATTTAAGTATGATGTGCAAAAATAAAGAGAATTCACATGGGTAAATATTAAAGAATTACAAAGTTCTTTACGAATTCTCTTACATTGCTTATTCTCATTAATTAATTGACCAACTAAAATTGGGAATGAATCCCATGAATGCTGCAAATATCAAAGGTGAATATGAGCTCATTCACGTGCCATGTATACCACATAAGATGCGTCTATGATATGGTTACATGCGTTATTAACCCGCAACATGGTGTTTTGCGAGGTAACTTGCTCAATAATTTGATTTAGAGCATAATTTCCATATTTCTATTCAAGAAGTTTATATGATAAGTTGGTTTACATCACAGCTGGTTTAGCAAAATAATTTATTGATTGCCTCCACTTAATAGCTAAACTATTGTTTATGAGAACAAAGTTTATATATATCAGTTTGATATACATTATATACGAAAGTATATTATTTTCTCCCCTCACAAGTGGTTCAGGGTCAGGAACCAAATAATTCCATCTTATTATTATTATTGATGTGCGGTGTATATTTTGATTAACACCATAACGCAGAAAGATAAGTTCTCAAAGTTGAGGAAATAAGTTAGTTTTTTCTAACATGAGGGGGAGACAAGATACAACAGTTGAGAAAACGTTACATAGAATGAATTATCATTTATACATCTAGATCCTTGAATAAAATAATATGAACTTGAAGTTCATAAAAGGATAATTCATGTGCAATTTTTTGCAAAGCATGCCAACGCATTTGCAGACCATGATAAAGTAACTATATTCTCATTGCAAATGCTCATATTAAGTCCTAGAAGGACAAAGTCTATGGTAAGCTTAAAGCGTATAGACAATCGGTTTCAAATAAACTTCTTGATAAAGAAGATGAGCAAATGATCATAATAAAGGAGGCAAGTGATCTAGAAGATTACATGACATAACACTTCATAATATCTCATGAGAGATTCAGGTACCTGAATATATGAATGAAGAGATCTCTATGTTATGTCATTATGAAAATACATTGAAACTGATATAAAATCTTTGTCGATGTCAACCTTCAAGAAGCTAGTGCACAAGATCGGGATACGAAGACTTAAGGATGTGAATTGATGCTCTCATCAGGGAGAGTTAATGCGCGTTGCACTCTTTTTCCCTTACAAGGTTTTGTCCCACTGGGTTTTCCTTGCGAGGTTTTTAACGAGGCAACCAAAAATCGTATTATTAGATATGTGTACTCTTTTTCCTTTTCTAGATTTTTTTCCCATTGGGTTTAATTTTAGTTAAGGTTTTAATGAGGCATATTACTTATTGAGTAGACATTCAAGGGGGAGTGTTAAGAATAGAATTCTATTTGGAGTAAATGTCTATCTTGTGGAGAGTTTTACTTTGTGACTAAGTCATATTTCTCCTATAAATAGATGGGTCTTACCCCATTGTAAATCATCTTAAAATTCAATAAGAATTTCATCTCTCTCTTTCTCTTCAATATTGTTCTTGTTCTTTTATTATTTTATAACAAACATAATGTATAATCAATTCTCCCGTCCTTTCCAGTGTTTTTGGTCGCAGCTACAGTTGAATGCATTTTATACCATTTTTTCCTCGTTTGTAGTTATCAAATTCACATAAATCAAAAACCCTACAATCTATTGGAATCAAAATATGAAGAAGTTTATGGGATGATAAAGGGGATTAATAATATCAGAAAAATGGGAAAAAAAAAGTTGGTCAATTTTCTTGAAGAAAAAGATTTAGTGGAAAAGGAAAAGAATTTTACGCCTGCAAGAGGAAGAGTATTGGGTATTGCAAGATCATCGAATATTGAAAAGAGGAAACATTGATAAGTTTGAAATAATAGGTTGAATAGTATACTGATTTAAAGTTTTCTATTTTAACGCCCTAACTTGAGGAAAGAAATATTTTTAAGTGAGAGAGAATCTCAATGAAAAGATTTTAGGATATGAAAAGTTATACATAATTTAATTAAAAAGATAAGATTTTAAAATAAGCTGTATTAAAAGTAATTTTATAAAAGAAGCTGTAGGAAATATAAATAAGTCTTTAAAGAATTATATTCTATATAAATGCCTCTTATTTTTTTTTTATGCCAAAAATATTCTTGGCGTCTATGTTTTTGGACCACAAATGTGCCCCTAAACCGTATGTTTGCCATTAAAACTGACATGGCAGTCCAACTAGGTTAGATTCGCTTACATGGTCATCCACCTAAGCAATCCAGCATGACAAAACTATTTTTTCCAAAAAAAATAAATTTCGAAATTTTTATTAAAATACAAAATTAACATTTATTCTGAAAAAATAAAAAATAATTTGAAAAATTATTTATGTTTTATTAAAATACAAAATCAACACTTATACCGAAATAGCAAAAATATTCTAAAAAAATTATTCTTGATTGGGCTTTATGATTTGATTAAAAAACATCATTTTTCTCTTTTGTGGATTTTTGATTAGTTTGATCAAAATTTTTAAATACTTATCAGTTGTAGCTTCAGCTTCATAAAAGGCACACCTCTACTGTAAGTGTCAATTGGTTCATCCGAAGTTCTTACAATTTTTTGAGTTTTCAAATTTACAAAAATTTATTCAAATTTAACTGAAATTTAAAATTTTCATGATCGAACACTTATTTTGGAAAAGAAAAACAATTTCCGGAACAATTTATTAAAGCACGCTCCAAAATAATTTATTTGTATATTATATATAATATTTTAATAAATAAATAAATGTTCCCGAATTTTTTTTACTATTTTCAGAATAAGTGTTTTGATTTTGTATTTTAAAAAAATTCCGAAATAAATAATTTTTTTTAAATTTTTTGGTACTTTTTTGGAATAAATGTTGATTTTGTATTTTAATTTTGTCATGTTGGATTACTTAGGTGGATGACCATGTTAGCAAATCTAACCTAGTTGGACTGCCATGTCATCTTCAATGACAAGACTAACGGTTTAGGGGGATTTGTGGTCCAAAACATAGACTGTAGGAATATTTTCAGCACAAAAAATGAATGGAGGATATTTTTGAGCTATTTCAAATAGTTCAAGGATATTTTTGGCCTTTTCCGTTAAAAATAATAAGTAAATCTATTTGCAATTTTTTATTGTTTTAGATATTTTCTACACTTGTATCTTGAAAAGTTTAAAAACCTTTTTTCGTTTTTAAACTTTATCCTCTAAGAGGTGTTTGTCGGTACAGTACGGTAATTAGATAATTTGGTTTGGTGTTTTCGATATTCGGTTTCTCAAAATGTTATACCAATATTGACCTAATTAAATTCGGCATGTTTTAATTTTTCTCCTTTCAATTTTGGTTTATTCGGTGAATACTAACTAGTGCGTAGAGTCAAAGATTGTATATTCTTAATTAAAGTACTCAAAAGTACAAAACAAAAAGAGTTTGTTGAAAAAAATTTTGTCCAAAACTAGCAAATATCAACCTAGACAGAAAAAACTATACATAAATAAATAAATTTGATCATTAGAAATATCTTGTTAACTAATAATATGTGTGTTGTGCGGTATAATATCTATTTCAATATGGTATCGGCATTTCGGTATTCATTTAAAATATCAAATACATACTTAATATCAATTACTTTTAAAAATTTAAATCAATTACCATAGCGAATACCAAAATTTCGAAAACTAAATATCAAATTTTTTAATTTCTGTATGATAATTTGGTATTTACCAAATTATTCACCCTGTATCATGGAACATGGAAGAAAAAGAACTACAACTTGCTAAACTTCTTCTATCCTAATCCAACTCTAATTCTAGGAGAAGCACTTCAAATCCTGAAACCCTATAAACAATTTTGTGCCGTTGCCCAACAGTTTCAAGTTCTTTTGAAGAGGATTGTTGGCCAAAATTTGATTATCAAAAGTAGCAAAATGCTAATAAACACAACTCTTTGAAAATGAAGAATATGCAACCTGTATCTTTATTGTACAATCAAACATCGCTATATTAGCTGTGTTTATTTCCATATTTTTTAGATGTTATAATGAAGTATTGCCACATAGGATACATATTCTAATATAAAATAAAAAATTAATTTTAAAAAAATATTTACTTTTATAGTAAATGTTTGTTATACGTGAATGTTGTTTAGATAGAAGGTAAAAAATCGATTCTGAAAAAATTTGACTTTTATAATAAATAATTATTATACATGAATTATAACAAATGATTGTTATACATGAATGCTGTTAGCCTGTTATAATAGAAAGTCTGCAGTTTAATACATGTGATCAAGAAAAATATGAAATTTAAAATATATTGTAGTTTAATACTACAAATTAGCTCTTGCACGTAAAATACGAAAGTGACACTACCGTGAAAAAACATAGTTGTACTTATTTAGCTCAACGTCAAAAGTTATTTAATTACAAAAACCTTTGATACCCATCCGTTGCATATTAATAATCGTTTAAAGACTTTGTATTATCTTTTTTCTAAACCGTTACAAGAAAGGAGTCACCTCATTCCAATAATTGGTCGATAAAACAAAAATACAAAGTCAAAGATATGTTTTGTAGTGTGTTTAACGGAGTAAGACCTAAGCATACTCATTCTGCAAGAAAGATTACTTTGATTGAATAAGCAAAGCAAGTTTCTATCTATAGTTATTTATGTGCAATGAAAGTGAGATTTTCTATGAAATATATAAGCAAATATAGAAGACCAAGTCATCCACTCATCTGATTTTTTATTTTTTTATTTTTTTTTTATTTTTTTTTTTGGCTAAAACAACGAAATTTAGATGTAACCTTTTGGTGAGCTACTTTTTCTTATTTATGTCCGTACTCCATTATAAATAAAAATGTCGTTTAAAGAACCTAAAAATAAGTGTCCATAAAGATTGTCTAAATTCTGGTGGCTAATTTAATATCTGTCGGCATTTTTCTTTTTTCGTACTTCCAACAACAACAACAACAACTACCTAGTATAGTCCCACAGGATGGGGTCTGGGGAGGGTAGTATGTACACAGGCCTTACCCCTACCCGATAGGGCAGAGAGGCTGTTTCCAATCGACCCTCGGCGAAAGATCGAGAAAAGGAAAAAAGAACAAAAACAAAACAAAAACAAAAAGAAAGAGCATTAGTGACTCCAAAATAAACCACAAAAGAAAACTCACATATTAGAGAGCAAAGTAAACAAAGCAACAACATGAACAAAAGACATTAGTAATTCTAGGAGTACTCACAGAGATATTAACCTATCGGGAACCCTCCCCCCTCGACCCATCCCTATCCCGCGGAATAATAGGAGCCCCTAACCTACAACCTTGATACTAGACCTTTAGACTTTCCTATCAAGAGCCATGTCCTCGGAAATCCGCATAATAGTCATGTCCCGCCTAATCACCTCCTCCCAATACCTCTTGGGCCTCCTTCTGCCACGACTCGCGCCAACTACCGATAACCCCTCGCAACTCCTCACCGGTGCATCGGGGCTTCTCCTCCGCACATGTCCGAACCACCTGAGTCTCGCTTCTCGCAGTTTCTCATCAATTGGGGCTACCCCTACCATTTCCCGAATAACTTCGTTCCTAACCCTATCCAACCTGGTGTGCCCACACATCCACCTAAGCATCCTCATCTCCGCTACCTTCATTCTCTGGATATGGGAGTTTTTCACTGGCTAGCACTCTGCCCCGTACAACATAGCTGGTCTAACCACCGCTCTATAAAATTTTCCCTTGAGATACTGTGGCACTTTCTTGTCGCACAAGACTCCCGACGCAAGCCTCCATTTCGACCACCCAGCCCCTATTCGGTGAGTGACATCCCCGTCGATCTCTCCGTCCCCTTGGATCACCGACCCAAGATATCTAATACTGTCCTTCTTGGTGATGACCTGAGAACCAAGCTTAACGTCCCTACCAGCTCCCTCGCTCGGCTCGGAGCTAAACTTGCACTCCAAGTATTCAGTCTTAGACCTGCTTAGTCTGAAACCCTTTGACTCGAGGGTTTGTCTCCAAACTTCCAACCTGTCATTAACACCGACCCTCGACTCGTCTATTAAGACAATATCGTCAGCAAATAGCATACACCATGGTACGTCTCTTTGGATATGCCGAGTTAGCGCATCCATCACCAAAGCAAATAGGAGGGGGCTGAGCGCCGATCCTTGGTGAAGCCCCACTTCCACCGGGAAGTGGTCTGTGTTGCCACCCACCGTCCTAACCCTCGCCTTAGCGCCATCATACATATCCTTGATCATCCTAATATAGGCCTCCAGCACGCACTTCACTTCCAGGCACCTCCGTAACACCTCTCTTGGAACCTTGTCGTATGCCTTCTCCAAGTCGATAAACACCATGTGCAAGTCATTCTTCTTGTCCCTAAACTTTTCCACCAATCTCCTAAAGAGGTGGATAGCTTCTGTGGTGGAGCGGCCCGGCATGAAACCAAACTGGTTCACCGAGATTGACGTCATCGCCCTAACCCTCGCCTCAACCACCCGCTCCCATACTTTCATAGTGTGGCTTAGTAATTTGATGCCTCTATAGTTATTGCAACACCGGATATCACCTTTGTTCTTATACACAAGCACAATTGTGCTCCACCTCCACTCCTCTAGCATCTTCTTGGACCTGAAGATCGCATTGAACAACCTGGATAGCCACTCCACTCCTGCCCTACCCATGTATTTCCAAAACTCCACCGGAATTTCATCTGGTCCGGTCGCTCGACCCCTACTCATCCTCCGCAAAGCCTCCACGACCTCCTCTACCCTAATGTGCCTGCAGAACCCCAGATCCCTATGGCGCTCTGAGTCCCTCAGCTCCCCTAACTCTATGTCTTGGTCACCTTCCTCGTTGAGCAGGTCTCGGAAGTATGCTTTCCACCTCTGCCTGACCTGAGCCTCCCCTATCAAAACTCTACCATCCTCGTCTTTGATATACCTAACTCGGTCCAGGTCCTGCGCATTCTTCTCCCTCACTTTAGCCAACCTAAACAACTTCTTGTCCCCTCCTTTCTCTTCTAATTCCTCGTACATGCACTTAAATGCTTCATTCTTCGCTTCTGTAACCGCCAACTTCGCCTCCCTCCTCGCCTCCTTATAGCGGTCCGTGTACACTCTCATTTCCTCCTCGCTCGAGCTCTCCGCAATCCGAGCAAATGCCGCCTTCTTCGCCTCCACTTTTCCTTGGACAGCCTTGTTCCACCACCAATCACCTTGATGCCTGCCTGAATATCCCTTGGCTACTCCAAGCACATCTCGCGCTGCCTCCCTGATCCGATCAGCGATCGTAGTCCACATATCATCCGCTTCCCCAGAACTTCTCCAGGCACCACCATCAACTAACCTCCTTTCCAACTCCAGGGCATTCTCCTTAGTCAAGGCTCCCCACCTAATCCTCGGCCGACCCCGGGTACCCCTCATCTTCCTCTTCACCCATATACCTACATCCATCACTAGGAGTCTATGGGGAGTCGAGAGGCACTCTCTCGGGATGACTTTACAGTCCTTGCACAACCCTCTATCATTCCGTCTGATGAGGATGTAGTCTATTTGAGTCCTTGCTACCGAACTTTTGAAAGTAACCAAGTGTTCCTCCCTTTTCCGAAAAGCCGAGTTCGTGATCCAAAGATCGTAAGCCCTGGCAAAATCAAGCAGAGAAGAGCCTCCTCCATTTCTGACCCCGAGCCCATAGCCCCCATGCACCGCACTATAACCCCCAGCATCGGCACCAATGTGGCCATTAAAATCTCCTCCAATAACTAACTTCTCAGATAGAGGGATACTACTAGCGAGCTCGTCCAAGCCTTCCTAAAAGCGCCTCTTAACCTCCTCCTCTAATCCTGCTTGAGGCGCGTAAGCGCTGATGACATTGAGGACGCACCCACCTATAACCAACTTGATAGACATTAACCTATCATTCACCCGCCTAACCTCGACCACGGACTCCCGAAGGTCCCTATCCACTAATATACCTACTCTATTCTTACCCTTCACGGACCCAGAGTACCATAGCTTAGCTCCGTCAACATTCTTTGCCTTCGACCCTTTTCACCTAGTCTCCTGCAAACAAGCTGTGTTGACCCTCCTCTTCTGAAGAATTTTAGCCAGCTCCAAGGACTTACCAGTCAGGGTACCTACGTTCCACGACCCTATTCTTAAACGCAAAACATCCACTAACCCCTTACTACCCTTGCCTCTCGAGCCGCCCCCAGAACCATTCCCTGCCGCCCTGCCCACTCCTACCCCCACCCCCACCCCCAACCCCCGAGGACATGACCTTATAGTACCATCCCCAACCGCGACCAATTTCCCTCTTACCGTCTACGAATACCAGAGATGCACACCCAAAATTTAGCAATATGCGAAGAGAAGAGTAAGCTATAAATGCCCGAAAGAACCACACAGAAAGGTAGCTAGGAAATGCAGTATGAGTACAATGTAAATAAGGGATCGGGAGGTACCAATTGCCGGAGAAAATAATAACCTGGTGGTTGGTTTTGATGCTCCTGAAGTTGAATACTTTCAGCTCTTGCACTTCCCGGACGGAGATCGATTCTCTCTACTCGTCCAGCTATCTCGAGCTCGCCTCGTCCGCCGCGATTAACACCAACCCCCGCAAGTAGAACCTGAGAAATGTCTTGGTATATACGACGACGTTGTGTCCAACTAGCACGTTCGTGATCCACTTTTGCCGCCCCTCGTTGACCCTTGCCGGGGTTGTTCCTTATGTTTGCCCACACACGTTCCGCTCGCCGCTAATAGCCACAGTCCTTAACCTGAAAATACACACAAAATACCATGAAGACAGACAAAGAAGGGGGGTGGTCACCGCTACCACTGGTGAGGCCCCACCCGTAGCAAAGGAGCGTAAAAGGGTGAAATAGAACCTGAAATTGATGTACCAAACTAGGTGAAATAACTCCAATAAAGATTAATTCCTTGAATTATCACGTTAAAAATTCAATAAATCTTTGATTATTATAAAAAATGGAGTGCTATTATGTTGATATCTTGGGTGCAATTATTTTCAATTGGGCAGTGAGCAAACTGAAATACTAATTACTACTCGCTATCACCAGAGATGCAATTTGTTAAAATCGCCGGGAAGAGAACAAAAAGGTGAACAAGTGCAGGGGGAAGGATATGAACCAGTGAGGTGGGGGTGAGGGAAATACAATAGAAGAGAGAGAGGAGAAGGGAAGGGGGTGGGGGGGAGAGATGGGGGTAACCTGTTAGAAGGTGGTCGTCGGCGCCAAGACTTCGCCGGCTGTGGCTGGATCTGGAGATTGTTTTGACCATTGGGGGAGGAATGCTCTGTCAGTTGACCGTTCGTACTTCCACTTTAATTAATTTTTTTGTCTCATTTGTTGTTGTTGTTGTTGTAATTTATGGTATTTGATATTTTCAGATACTAAGAAGAAATTAACTTTTTTTAATCAAAATTATCGTTGGATAAAAAGTCTCAGACTATCTATCGTATTTTCAATAAACAAATTAAAAAGAAAATAAAAATTAATATGGTTAATATTATTATTAATTAATATTATAAAGTGAATCTCTTAAAATGTATGAAAACATGAAAAATTTAATTAAAGTGGATCATAGGGAGTATTATATTTACCAAATTAGATATCAATGTTTGAGAAATAATTGAGTTTCTTGTCAAAAGTTGGACAATGCTACCTGAAAATGGATTTTTCAAAAGTTTTAATTTTCTAGATAGACGACAGTTTCATTATTTTAGCTTTCAGTCCACAAAGATCCACTTGAGATTTTAGACATTATCTCCTACATTCTTAATTCTTATCTATTTCTTATTGTATTAATTTAAAAATGAAAGAGAAATGAGACACCCATTAGTCAACAATTAGTTATAGGCTGAAAACTATTTTTTCCCTTCCAAGTTTATTCTAAAAATCAAATACCTCTCTCAACTTTGAATAAGTAATAGATATTAAAATTCATCATCCGGCCATCAATAAATGAAAACCCAAAGAAGCTTCTTTTTGTTTGTATTGGAGTGAAATGTCTTTACTCTCTCACACATAAAAATTAAGAGAAAATAATATGCATTATATTATCGTCGAACGAAAACAAAGAAAATTAGAATAAGGATATTTGTTTTAATCCTAAATAATGAGGCATTTATCAACAGCAGATTTAATGAAAAAGCAATTGTTATTCTAAATGTAAGGTAAGATTGTGTTCATAGGTTTAATATACACCGAGGCAAAACCAAAATTTCAAGTTTATGGGTTCGGGATCTTAATTCTTTTAAGTTATTGGTGTATTAGAAAAAATTGAGTCTTTGAATAAAATTAAATATGAGGTGATATATCCTGATAGGTGGATTAGTAGAAGAGTGACTGATTGGCTAAGAAAAAAGGCACCAGCTTCAATAGGCACGATAGAGGAAAAACAAAAGCTCGTACCTATTGTTATTCAGCAGATATATCAGAAGGATGAACCTTTGTAGCAACAACGGCACATATACGAATTATTGGTAATTAATAGGCATTAATTACAGAAAGCGTTGTAGATGCGTGATTTTGCCCCTACCCGAGATTTTTTATATTTTTAGCGTAAAATATTTAGTTTAGTTTTAATATAGCTATTTTAGCTAATTTTGACTCTTTTACTTAATTTTTACCTTAAAATAAAAAAATAACAAAAAATATAGTTTTATTAATATTTCGTAGTCATTTTAAACTTGAAAAATACAAAAATAGTACTTTATATTTTTAGCTTTATAAAAAAAACGAAAATTATGAAAATAAATAAATAAATAGTTTCATCAACATTTTGGGGTTACTTTAATCTCGAAAAAATATATAAAAAATAATTTTGTTTTAATTATGAGTCTTATAGTTATTTTGCTTACGTAGGATTAATTAATAACACCGTGTTCTCATTCTCGATTCCGGGCAAAAAAATAATATTCAGTTTCAAATTACCCGGTTTTATAATTTTTGGACCTAGCCCATAACCCTTGAAACCCACGTGGAGACCCATCACTCTTGGTCCCTCACGTGAGCAGAATTTCCAACGCACAAAGGGGGACAAGGGTAAGTGGACACAATAGATATACAATTCATACATACATGGAGGGGGCATGTGCGGTGATGGGCTGGATATATCAACAGAGGCGCTGCTTAACCAAAAGAAAGAGAGAAACGACCTGCCATGAGCTTCTTCTTCGTGAAGCTCTAAGACCCTTCAGCCGCCACAGTGCAGAACGCCTACAATCTGGAAGGCAGCCGCAACACAGACAGAGCTGAAGCAAAACCGGCGCAGCAAAACAGAGGACCCTCCTCCCCCGCATCGTCTTCTTCTTCAACCCATCAGCAACCTCCATTAACCTAGACCATCAACCCAATCAAGACTGATTTTGAACCCAATCGAGGCTGAATTTTAAGTCCGAAGGAAAAAAATTCGAGCTCCTCATCCAGATCGATGAAAGCCACTAGAACTCGCAATAAAACAAATGCCTGTACTCAACGCTGAAACCCCATTTCCCTTTAGGATTTAGAGTTGGAAGCCGGAGCTGTTGATTTCTGTGGTTCCACAATTAAGATTCGTTCGATTTGTCATCTCTCAAACTGCTGTGATACCGTTGTTCCTTCTGCCTGCGCGAGGCCCTGTTCAAGGTTCCCTTCCCGTTGGTAACTCTGGTCGCTGAAATTTTGATAAATCGGAGAGCTATAATTCAGGTTCATTTCTGACTTTCATGTATTTAATGGGTTATAACTAGTTTTGATTTACATGTGTTTACGTGGAAATAGTAATCTGGATATGTTTTCTTCGATTCCGAAATTGGTTCGCTGAGTATCTTTATCGACGTATGGTGTTTGCTTTCACTGATCTTCCAGCTTCTTTCTACTTCTGTCGCTTGGTGTCCTTGGAAAGTTTTTGGCAAATCATGTTTGTTTAATTTGAAATGATTTGTTGCTTACTGATTTGTTTGATATATGCATGCTTGGCAATTCATGAATGTTTGGATCTATTGTTATCCGGATAACTATGAAGTAGTAACAAACTAGGCATCTTGATATCTTCATTTTATTGGATTTTTCTTTATTTGGAACTCAATGAATTGGAAAAGTTAAAGAGAAGTGAAGGTTGTATAAACTGTTTTGTTGAGTTGGTATTTCGTTTATTTGTGAAATATTGAAGGTTGTGCATGTGTTAGTGTTCATCGTACAATTTTCATTTTTGTGGATGTGCGTAATGAAAAGAATATTTGAACACATTGTTTGATGTTGCTGCTTGAAGCATTTTGGATTGGGCCAAGTTTTAATATTCAAATTGCTATAGGTATGATATTCAATGTTATGATATTCAATGTTATTGATGATCAGATGGAATCTTATCCTTCGGAATGTGTGGAAAAGTTCATTAATCTAGCCCTCAATTAATTGTAATAAAACTTAGACTCGGGAATACCGTTTAGCGAATTTCACGGTCTTTCCCAAAGTTAACAACACGATAGACCTTTAGGCGCGTTAGTTAATAATAATACCTTCCTAATCACGGGTGCGCATTTATGTGACCCAAATCTTACTCTCGGCGAAACCGAAATACATTAAAGTCACAGGCGTACTGGTTGCGGTGTGGCTCGAAATGTGTTTTCGTGACGTTGCAATTCTTCTAAAATTAAAAAGCGGAACATAAAAGCATATAGTTGGAATATATAAAGAAATCGGATAAAAACAAAAATTGCAGTTGAGCGACCGTGCTAAAACCACAGAATCCGGGAGTGCCTAACACCTTCTCCCGGGTTAACAGAATTCCTTATCCAGGTTTCTAGTTTCGCAGACTGTATTACAGAGTCATAAATTTCCTCGGTTCGGGATTAAATCGGTGACTTGGGACACCATTATTTTCCCAAGTGGCGACTCTGAAAAATTAAATAAATTGATCCCGTTCCGACTGTCCTTTAAGTGGAAAAACTCTTTCACTGATTATTATTATATCCCTTCTCGGGGTGTAGTATTAAACAGTGGCACCATTACGTTTATACGTATATGTGTATTGGGAAAAAGGAGGTGTGACAGCTTTGGCGACTCCGCTGGGGAAAATCTCAGAACTTCGGTTCAGGGTTTAAGAATTCGAGCTCAGTTAAATTGCTGTTTTTGTCTATATCTGATTTTATTATATGTTTAATTAATGTGCTATATGTTTACCGCTTTGATACTATATGAACTGTATATACAAACTGCTATATGTTTACCGCTTTGATATTATCTGAACTGTATAAACAAGCTGTGCCGAGTCCTTTCTTTTTCTCACCCCTGGGGATGTGCTCACTGGTTGAGACTCCTTATTCTGTTAGTGTCATACCCCGAAATAACAAAGAGGCTCGGAAAGTTTCTAAGCCGGCTGGCCTTTTGGTTCCCGGAAAGGAGCTCCTTCCTCAACCCGAGTTGTCCGCTTGGGTACACAGTCTAGATCACATACCGAGGTTCCGAGCTTAGAATAACATGACTTCATGCCGGATCCCTAGTAGGAAACGCTTATTTGCATCACGTTGCATTTGACTTAGGGGACTCAACACAGGGGTTGGGTCCGTCTAGGACAGGCGACCCGGTAATCAAAGACCGAGCATATTATATGTTGCATTTATTTATCATGTATTATTATGATGATTGGTTAAATTCCTGAAAACAAAAAAAAAAGAAATAGAATTTTGGAATAGAAAAATATCAAAAATATTGACGAAATGCTGTCGAAAATTTGAAAATTTGAAAAATAGGAAGAGCAATTTTGTTGAAATAATTGGTCATAAAATAATCCTGACCGAACTACGCTGGTTTGATTCTCGCCATTAGGTGGGATACGTAGGCAACCCTCATCGGGTCCAACCACCCCTTCAAAAAAAAATTTAAAAAAAAAATGTCGAAGTTTTAGCTTTCAATAAAATCAAAGTAACGCTGTTTTTGAAAATAGCCGAATGTTCCGAAAGGACGCCGGAAGGCTGTTTTTGCAAAAATGGCCACTTTGAAGTCTTTTCTTTTTCTTTTTGAATAATAGCCTTGAAATATTCCATGTGGAAATGTTGAAAGGCTGTAACCTCAAAATAAAGTTTGGGTTACCACCCATTTTTTTAAAAAAAATTATATAAAAAAAATGTGTATTTAATTTTTTCAATAAAATCAAAGTGACGCCGTTTTTGAAAAAAGCTGAATGTTCCGAAAGGACGCCGGAAGGCTGTTTTTGCAAAAATAGCCACTTTGAGTCATTTTAAATAATTTACGGGCATAGCCTTGAAATATTCCTTGTGGAAATGTTGCAAGGCCATAACCGCAAAATCAAGTCCGGGTTCACACCCCTTTTGCAAAAATAACCAAAAAATGTCAAATTTTTGATTTTGTTATAAATAAGTCGGGTGATGCTATTCTTGCTTAAAACAAGCCGAATGTCCCTCAAAAGGACGCCGGAAGGCCGTTCTGCAAGAATAGCCACTTTGAGTCATTGTAAATAATTTTTGGGCACAACCTTGAAATATTCCCTCGCGGAAATGTTGAAAGGTCGTATCCGCAAAATCAAGGTTGAGTCATCGCTCAACTTTACAAAAATAACCACTTTATCAAATAAGCCATTACATGGCCGGAATTTTGTTGAAATAACCACATTTTTGCATTTTTGACTTCCTCAGTCTTGTGTTGGCCTGTGTCGGTGCTGAACGATGCCCCATAGGCCCCAGGTTAAAATTTTTTGAATTTGTATCTCCTTAAATAAAATTTTGCAAAAAGAGTCACTTTATCTAAATAAGCCATTATATGGCCAATTTTGTAAAAATAGTCAATTGACATTAGAAACTTCTCAGTCTTGTGTTGGCTTATGGCGATGCCGAACGATGCCCCCATGAGCCACCGGATGAAAAAAAAAATTTCAAGTTTATCTTTCTTAAATAAATTTTGCAAAAATAGCCATTTTGCCAAATAAGCCATTACATGGCTAATTTTGTAGAAATAGTCATAATTGGCGCTAAAAATATTCTTATTCTTGTAGAAATATCCTGGCACAAGGTGTGAAAGTTTTTCATCAGAGTTTGTAGTTGGAGCCGGCTTTTATAATTTTTCTTCAAAAAAGAAAAAAAATCAAATAAACATCTCTTTATTTCTTGCATTAATTTGCAAGAACTACGCTCGGTCTGATTCATGCGGGGTCATGATACGTAGGCAATCTATATAAGATTCGACCACTACTAAAAAGAAAAAAAAATCGAAAAAGAAAAAGAAAAAGAAAAAAAAGAGTGAAAAATGTTGATAATAATAAGGACTGACTGAGCCCATTTCTAACATATTTTGTTTTGAATTGTTGAGAAAATTGAGGTGGTTGGTTTGTGGTGAACCGGAAACACAAGATCCAGGAAAACCTTATTTTGATCCAAGACAACGACATCCAGAATATCGCACAGAGTCCTTCACCTGCACGCCATGATGCACACTTTGTGGGAATGTATTGACTAAAACTAAAAATGTTGAAGCGGATAGTAGCCTTGGTAATATTGATGTGAAGCTCAATGGCCAAAATGTCGTGTTTGGTAATTGGGAAGACTCTCCATATATTGGCCAACCAGAGTGGAGTTTTGGTGGTTTATTTTGTTGTCATTTCTGTCGTCCAGATTATTTCGGGGTTGTTAATCGGGATATTGTCTTGTAACCCAAACCTTTCTGTCATTCTATTTTATACAGTTTTCTGTTGGTTGTAGTATCTCGTTTAGTGTTGTCTAGGTTTGTTCACAGGGTCTTACCCTAGTTTATTATGTTTGTCGTGTCGTCCGAACCGTTTCACTGTCTAATACAATTATCCGTCTTCCTTTATTTCTAATCATTTTTCTTTGATTTAAGTCTTTCCTCTTTATAGTCCCTTTTTCTGTCAACTCCAGTGACATGCCATCCACACATAATTTTGGCCTAATCTTAAAAGTTAATCATGAAGCAATTGGAAGATGATCGGGTCATTTAAAGGAAATAAAAACAATTTGAGATTATTTGGATCCCGAGTCATGTGAAACCGGGGCAAGTAAAAAGGAAACAGTCAAAGGCAAGCTGGCCAAATCGACGTGGGGTCGTTCATAATAATGAAAATGAAAGTGTTGTCCAACCGTGCTTTAAAGATATGACGAATGTTAATCGTGTTGTTTGCACTTGGTATGTTTTGAAGATTGGAATGACGAAGGCATTTTGTTCCGCTACCCAAACACTTTATCCTTCGTTAACCCTTCGAGCCTTATTTTGATTTCTTTCATACCCCTCCTTCGGAATCGGTACCAAAATTAGAAACACAAACGGGGAAGATAAAGAAAGAAAAAGAGAAAAACAAAAACAACCAAAAAGGAACGAAAGAGAAAAAAAAAATGAAAAAATGATGAAAAGGAAAACTAGAAAAACGAGGAATTGGGAACTACGTTTGACATGATTCCTCAAAGAGGATCCGTAGGCGCTTCACAGCTCGGTCATAGTGTAAATAAAAACCAAAAAAATCCCCAAGCAAGAAACGGGGGCAGTAAAAAAAGAAAAAAAAATTGTGTTTATGTAAGGAAAATATAGGATTCCGAATGTTGTAATTTTGAACCCAATTTGTTTTATTTTGAGCCTTTAATACCTTTTCTTTCTAGCCCTGTCCAAACCCACATTACGGTCCAAAGAAAGACCTTTTGACCAATCTTCAAAAGAGGCTGAGTTAGGCAAATGAGAGAAGTTTCATCGGGACATAACACTCCGATTCCCGGCAGAAAGACTCCGATCTCCAGCAGAAAATAAGAGAGTCTTAGCAGTAACACCACCAATCCCCAGCGGAAAAGTAACACAAATGATAGAGTCTTAGCGGTGAAAACCTTCACAGGCACCATAAGACGATGAAAGATGAGAGAAAAACCAAAATGAGAGAGGCTTGATAGTGAAAACCCCTCGGGCACTACAAGTTGAATGAAGATTGGAAATCAGATGGAAAGCCCCAAGCAAAGATTACAAAAGGCGGTTTAACAACGGAATATAGGCTATATATGCATGTCATGTCCATTAGAGTTGGTATCCACGTTTGATAGGTTTACTTTATAATTTTTCTTTTTTGAGAGTCATCCTCCTTTTTGTCTTTTATTCTGTTTCCTTTTATCTTTCTCCTTTTATCGAGAATTCCCCAATAGAGTCTGTTTGCAAGAAATGACTGCAAAATTTTCCATCAGCTTTCCAATTACGCAAGACGAGATTTTGATTGGTACACCCAAGTGGTATAAGTCAGGAAGGATCAAGCGCAAGGCAAATGTCCAGAGGGATATTCCCCATCAATAGGAAAATGACAAAGAGAGGGATTGGTGTCAATAAGGATATCTCCAGGAAGGTTAATGACCTCAAGGCCAAGGTTAATGAGACTCAAAGGTCGGGAAATGCCCAGTCCTTAGATATGACGCAAAAGAAGGGGAGATATCCCCAGTAGAAAGGTATTTCCAGTGACAAGGGTGAACAAAGAAAATGGTTCACCAGTAAAACATGCAAGGTCTTCACGCAGGGTCACTATCATAGGAATTCGGGTGGTCAGTGGAAAACCACGTGGAAAGGTTCGCGAATAAAGAATCGTCAAGGAAGGCGGGGAAGCAAGAAAGGAGAAAACTATCCCCAACATGAATATCATCAAATAATAACATCCCCAGCAAGTTCTGACAATGAAACGCATAGCAGGGAAAGAGGAGGAGAACCATCCCCAGCAGGAGCACCACAACCAGCCACCACATTTTAAAACTAACTAATTTTTCTTTGATTTGAAACAGGAAAAAGAGGGGTTGTTGGCAGAAAAGCATGCCATGAAGAAGATTCTCAAACTGGGGCAGAAAATTTTCTCCCGTTGCGAAAATTTTCTCGAAACCAAATACCCGATTGGGGAAAGAAGCCAGATATCGCGAGGAAATGATCTTTGAACCCGGTTATCCCCAACAGCTTTGAAAGAAAGAAAACAACAAGCTGTGATAGAGGAAATTATACCCCCAGCAGACAGGACAAAATGAGGAAGCTTGCGTTCAGAAAAGCAAGAGGCTGGTATCATCCCCAGTAGTTCTCGGAAAAATGAAACACTGATTTCGAGATTTCCCCGGCAGCATTATATCCTACAAGTTTTTCAAGGGAGCAAAGCGCGAGTCCCGAAGGAGGTTTGGAAAGAGAAAGAAGGAAAAGGGATCCCCCGACAGGGTAATCCCCAGCTGATGACATTTCAATCCCCAGCGATCTCGGGAGAGAATAAAGGTTTTGAAGGAAGTAGAAAAGGAGGAAATAAAGAAGATTTCCCCAGCAACATTATCCCCAGCAGGTAACTAATCAATGCCAAAGATATCCCCAGCAGTCAAGAGAAAAAATAACACGACCCAGGAGGAAAGCAATTCCGAAACAAGGTAATTCGGAAGAAAGGATGGCCCAAGAAGCGATGCAGGAAGAAGAAAGTGGTGCAGGAAGCAAAGGAAGGCGACATGGATGAGATGGAGTTAATGAGTTGATGATTGAAGTCAGGGAGCCCACCTGAAGAATGGAGTGGCGAGTTAGTTTTTAAGTTATAGTTGAAGTCAGGGAGCCCGCCTGAAGAATGGAGTGGCGATTTAGTTTTGAAGTTGTAGCTGAAGTCAGGGAGCCCGCCTGAAGAATGGAGTGGCGATTTATTTTGAAGTTGTATTTGAAGTCAGGGAGCCCGCCTGAAGAATGGAGTGACGATTTATTTTGAAGTGGTAGTTGAAGTCAGGGAGCCCGCCTGAAGAATGTAGTGGCGATTTATTTTGAAGCGGTAGTTGAAGTCAGGGAGCCCGCCTGAAGAATGGAGCGGCGATTTAGTTTTGAGTTGTAGTTGAAGTCAGGGAGACCGCCTGAAGAATGGAGTGGCAATTTAGTTTGGAGTTGTAGTTGAAGTCAGGGAGCCCGCCTGAAGAATGGAGCGGCGATTTAGTTTTGAGTTGTAGTTAAAGTCAGGGAGCCCGCCTGAAGAATGGAGTGGCGATTTAGTTTGGAGTTGTAGTTGAAGTCAGGGAGCCCGCCTGAAGAATGGAGTGGCGATTTAGTTTTGAGTTGTAGTTGAAGTCAGGGAGCCCGCCTGAAGAATGGAGTGGCGATTTAGTTTCGAGTTGTAGTTGAAGTCAGGGAGCCCGCCTGAAGAATGGAGTGGCGATTGAGTTTTTGAGTTGTAGTTGAAGTCAGGGAGCCCGCCTGAAGAATGGAGTGGCGATTTAGTTTTTGAGTTGTGGTTGAAGTCAGGGAGCCCGCCTGAAGAATGGAGTGGCGATTTAGTTTTTGAAGCTATAGTTAAAGATAATTTAATAGGAAGTGAAAAACAACAATTAGAGGTTTTAGATGAAAGCAACAAGAAGAAGGAAGCAACAATTGAAAGATTTCAAGTAAGGCATCAATTTAGACCTAGTCTGAGGAATTATCTCCTAGCGTCAAAATCTTAGTCCGATGAATCTTTCTCCTAAGATATCAAAATCTCAGTCCGATGAATCTTTCTCCTGAGATCACAACAATTTAGACCTAGTCCGAGGAATTATCTCCTAGCGTCAAAATCTTAGTCCGATGAATCTTTCTCCTAAGATATCAAAATCTCAGTCTGATGAATCTTTCTCCTGAGATCACAACAATTTAGACCTAGTCCGAGGAATTATCTCCTAGCGTCAAAATCTTAGTCCGATGAATCTTTCTCCTAAGATATCAAAATCTCGGTCTGATGAATCTTTCTCCTGAGATCACAACAATTTAGACCTAGTCTGAGGAATTATCTCCTAGCGTCAAAATCTTAGTCCGATGAATCTTTCTCCTAAGATATCAAAATCTCGGTCTGATGAATCTTTCTCCTGAGATCACAATGATTTAGACCTAGTCCGAGGAATTATCTCCTAGCGTCAAAATCTTAGTCTGATGAATCTTTCTCCTAAGATATCAAAATCTCAGTCTGATGAATCTTTCTCCTGAGATCACAACAATTTAGACCTAGTCCGAGGAATTATCTCCTAGCGTCAAAATCTTAGTTTGATGAATCTTTCTCCTAAGATATCAAAATCTCAGTCCGATGAATCTTTCTCCTGAGATCGCAACAATTTAGACCTAGTCTGAGGAATTATCTCCTAGCGTCAAAATCTTAGTCAGATGAATTTTTCTCCTAAGAATGGAGTGGCGATTTAGTGTTGAAGTTATAGTTGAAGTCAGGGAGCCCGCCTGAAGAATGGAGTGGCGAGTTATTATTTTGAAGTGTTGTTGAAATCAGGTGCCCGCCCGAAGAATGGAATGGCGATTTATGATTAGAGTTTGTCGATAAAGTCAGAAGCCCGCCGGAAAAGCAGAACGGCGTCTCAGTTTCCAAGATTTGATAAGGATAGTGAACAATCAGAAAGTGACCAAGTGTAACGGAAATCCCCAGCATGAATCAGAAGGAAGGCAACAAGGATCAGAAAAGATAGATTCAGACGTCGAATGAGAATAGCCCGAAGATCACAAGTAAGGGAATTCACTTCGGAGTGCAATGCAAGTTATCAACAAAAGAAGCTTGCGACCAGAATGCGAGTCAACAGCCCGAGATGATCAACAGAAGTTAGTCACAATGAAAAAAAAGGCAAAGAGTTAATCAAAGTGCAGAAGTTGATGAAAGATGTGGTATGCTCAAGACATGGCCGAGGTCACAAGCACTGCATACTTGGTCTTGATCCGAAAAGCAGCACCTGCAACTAGCAAATATCAAGGTTCAAATTTAGAGTCCGCATGAATCACCAACCAAATACTCAAGATCAAGCTTCAGAAGTCTTATAGATAGGAATCTTGTAACTAGTAGCTGATAGGCTTAGTTAGTCTTTCTCATGTTTTGATTTCTGATGTAATAGCAGGACCACAGACCAGAACTTCGATGGAACGGAACCTCGATGGAACGGCACCTCGACTGGCTCTCCACCTCGGTATACCCCTTCCTCACTCACTTCTGAACTACACGTGGCCTGATTCCTTTATAGCCAAGGATATGTAGGCAGCTCATATACAAGGGCTCGGTCACATCCTCTTCTTTTTAGTTTAGTCTCTCCGAATAAGGGTCGGGTCAAAAACACTTGTCTAGTCGTTCTTTGTCTGAAAACTCTTTGTGTTTTCAGTCAAAGAAGGGCAGCTGTAGATGCGTGATTTTGCCCCTACCCGAGATTTTTTATATTTTTAGCGTAAAATATTTAGTTTAGTTTTAATATAGCTATTTTAGCTAATTTTGACTCTTTTACTTAATTTTTACCTTAAAATAAAAAAATAACAAAAAATATAGTTTTATTAATATTTCGTAGTCATTTTAAACTTGAAAAATACAAAAATAGTACTTTATATTTTTAGCTTTATTAAAAAAACGAAAATTATTAAAATAAATAAATAAATAGTTTCATCAACATTTTGGGGTTACTTTAATCTCGAAAAAATGTATAAAAAATAATTTTGTTTTAATTATGAATCTTATAGTTATTTTGCTTACGTAGGATTAATTAATAACACCGTGTTCTCATTCTCGATTCCGGGCAAAAAAATAATATTCGGTTTCAAATTACCCGGTTTTATAATTTTTGGACCTAGCCCATAACCCTTGAAACCCACGTGGAGACCCATCACTCTTGGTCCCTCACGTGAGCAGAATTTCCAACGCACAAAGGGGGACAAGGGTAAGTGGACACAATAGATATACAATTCATACATACATGGAGGGGGCATGTGCGGTGATGGGCTGGATATATCAACAGAGGCGCTGCTTAACCAAAAGAAAGAGAGAAACGACCTGCCATGAGCTTCTTCTTCGTGAAGCTCTAAGACCCTTCAGCCGCCACAGTGCAGAACGCCTACAATCTGGAAGGCAGCCGCAACACAGACAGAGCTGAAGCAAAACCGGCGCAGCAAAACAGAGGACCCTCCTCCCCCGCATCGTCTTCTTCTTCAACCCATCAGCAACCTCCATTAACCTAGACCATCAACCCAATCAAGACTGATTTTGAACCCAATCGAGGCTGAATTTTAAGTCCGAAGGAAAAAAATTCGAGCTCCTCATCCAGATCGATGAAAGCCACTAGAACTGGCAATAAAACAAATGCCTGTACTCAACACTGAAACCCCATTTCCCTTTAGGATTTAGAGTTGGAAGCCGGAGCTGTTGATTTCTGTGGTTCCACAATTAAGATTCGTTCGATTTGTCATCTCTCAAACTGCTGTGATACCGTTGTTCCTTCTGCCTGCGCGAGGCCCTGTTCAAGGTTCCCTTCCCGTTGGTAACTCTGGTCGCTGAAATTTTGATAAATCGGAGAGCTATAATTCAGGTTCATTTCTGACTTTCATGTATTTAATGGGTTATAACTAGTTTTGATTTACATGTGTTTACGTGGAAATAGTAATCTGGATATGTTTTCTTCGATTCCGAAATTGGTTCGCTGAGTATCTTTATCGACGTATGGTGTTTGCTTTCACTGATCTTCCAGCTTCTTTCTACTTCTGTCGCTTGGTGTCCTTGGAAAGTTTTTGGCAAATCATGTTTGTTTAATTTGAAATGATTTGTTGCTTACTGATTTGTTTGATATATGCATGCTTGGCAATTCATGAATGTTTGGATCTATTGTTATCCGGATAACTATGAAGTAGTAACAAACTAGGCATCTTGATATCTTCATTTTATTGGATTTTTCTTTATTTGGAACTCGATGAATTGGAAAAGTTAAAGAGAAGTGAAGGTTGTATAAACTGTTTTGTTGAGTTGGTATTTCGTTTATTTGTGAAATATTGAAGGTTGTGCATGTGTTAGTGTTCATCGTACAATTTTCATTTTTGTGGATGTGCGTAATGAAAAGAATATTTGAACACATTGTTTGATGTTGCTGCTTGAAGCATTTTGGATTGGGCCAAGTTTTAATATTCAAATTGCTATAGGTATGATATTCAATGTTATGATATTCAATGTTATTGATGATCAGATGGAATCTTATCCTTCTGAATGTGTGGAAATGTTCATTAATCTAGCCCTCAATTAATTGTAATAAAACTTAGACTCGGGAAGACCGTTTAGCGAATTTCACGGTCTTTCCCAAAGTTAACAACACGATAGACCTTTAGGCGCGTTGGTTAATAATAATACCTTCCTAATCACGGGTGCGCATTTATGTGACCCAAATCTTACTCTCGGTGAAACCGAAATACATTAAAGTCACAGGCGTACTGGTTGCGGTGTGGCTCGAAATGTGTTTTCGTGACGTTGCAATTCTTCTAAAATTAAAAAGCGGAACATAAAAGCATATAGTTGGAATATATAAAGAAATCGGATAAAAACAAAAATTGCAGTTGAGCGACCGTGCTAAAACCACTGAATCCGGGAGTGCCTAACACCTTCTCCCGGGTTAACAGAATTCCTTATCCAGGTTTCTAGTTTCGCAGACTGTATTACATAGTCATAAATTTCCTCGGTTCGGGATTAAATCGGTGACTTGGGACACCATTATTTTCCCAAGTGGCGGCTCTGAAAAATTAAATAAATTGATTCCGTTTCGACTGTCCTTTAAGTGGAAAAACTCCTTCACTGATTATTATTATATCCCTTCTCGGGGTGTAGTATTAAACAGTGGCACCATTACGTTTATACGTATATGTGTATTGCGAAAAAGGAGGTGTGACAAGCGTTATGAAATTTGTATAGAATCTAGTTACCAATTATAATATTACATTAATATCATTAATTGTCATGAATACTCTATTACTTCGAGATAGCTATAAAAGGGGGAAGAATGAACATTTGCAAGGATACAATATACTGATATATTTTGCTTTCTTTAGCTTGCTAAAGTCAATTGCTCTTTTATATTTAATTATCAGTAACCCGAGTTCTTCTAAAATAAAGCTTTAACCAAAGTTCTAATTTTTGATAAAATAAATTGGTTCCGTTACCGGGAATCTGATAATTTATTTCTTCGTACATTTATCTTTTTATCAATCGTGTCGAATGTCAACGACAACAATAATCAAAGGGACCATCAACTCCGGGAGAATTTGCAAGGTGTTGGAACCCCTATCCCTTCTCCTTAAAGTTCTCCTCGACAATCCCGAGAAGGAACCCCTGATAGATCTCAATCAAATGCAAATGATCAATCGTAAAATGATGATGCTATCAACGAAGCTTTGCAAAAGTTAATCGCTCAATAGGTAAGAAAAGCCCTTGAGGCTTTCGCCAGCCAGTTGCCGGCCGCACTATCAACACCAACTTCAAACAATAACAATTTAGAAAACCCACATTCTGGGCTCGCTAATTCAGGCAGTGGTGGAACTCCTAGCGAAAACTCGCGATGGCAAACTAGGTAACATAGTTAATTCTGATTTATAAAATTTTGTATTAACCTTGCAAAAACAGCTTAAGGAGCAAGGCGATCCCATACAGAAAATACATGGTGTACCGCCTGTAATCAAGGGAATAGATATGGATAAATATTTGCAACAACCTTGGAAACCCAGTGCTTCTCCTTTAATGATTCCGAAGAAGTTCAAGATGCCCGACATCCCAAAATATGATGGCACAATTGATCCACGAGACCACGTGACTGCATTGACCATTGGTGGAAAGGGCAATGATTTAACCAAATAGGAAATTGAATTAGTGGTGGTCAAAAAATTCAGTAGAACACTCACTAAGGAGCACTAACATGGTATTCTCTTTTGCCCAAAAATTCTATAAATTCTTTTGGTGAGCTTGCAGATTCATTTATTAAAGCACACTCGGGAGCTCAAAAAATCCAAAAAAGAATGGAGGATATTTTTAAAATAAAGCAAGGAGATTCAGAGCCGCTCAGAGAATTCATAGACAGATTCCAGTGGGAACGAATGACGTTACCACGCGTACTTGATAACTAGGTAGATATGGCATTCACTAGAGATCTAAATGAGAAAAGTTAGGAAGCCACAAGACAACTCAAAGAAATCTTGCGAGAATTTTCAGCCACAACCTGGAATAATGTCTACCACAGATACAACACAAAGATGTGGATAGAAGAAGATACTGTTATCCAATTTCAAAAAGAGGAGAGAGTAAGTTCAAGACGTGCTGAAACTGAATAAAGATCTAGTAAAAATAGGTATGAGCCTTGTGAGCATATGATTTTTGCACTAAGCAATTAATTCCAAAATTAAAATAAATATGTTTTTGAGTGCAATTACTTGCCTTGTTTGTAATTAGCTATATTTTGTGTGTTTGAATAAGTAGAAATTAGAAGAAAATCAAAAAAAAAATAGGCTAAGTAATTAGTTTGTTAGTTTAATTAGTTAGATTCTAAGAAAATTAAAAATAGCTTAAATAGGAGAAAATAAAGAAAAAATAGCAGAAAAATTGCAAAAAAATATTAGAAAATTAGAGTAAATAGTAAATTAGGATTTATAATTTTTCATAAAAGAAAAAGAAAAAAAAAATAATAAAAGAAAATACATAAAAATAGGTTAATATCTGAAAATACAAAAATTGGTATTGTATTAGGCTTGGGCTGATTTGAATTAAAATGAACTGGCCCAAAGTTTTGGCCCAAAGGGACCCGGTCCAGAGATTAGGTCGAAGTGAATCTCGGCCGTTCGTTTCATCCAATCCAACGGCTGGGAATTCAGTGGAATTATATAAGTTTAATTAATATAGGTAAGGGTGATCTCAACCGTCCATTCATATGATCTGACGGAAGAGGCTCTTGGCCTCATAAGCGATGATGCGGCGTCGTTTTAGTAACGCCTGTGAGAGCCGTCGATTCTCATCAAATGAACGGCTGAGATTTCCTTGGACTCAATGGCTATATAATGCTTTGGTCTGAACGATTTTTGGCATTATACATGATTCTATAACCCTAGCCGCCCTTAGCATCTTCTTCATCTTCTTCGATCATTCGCCGGCCATGGAGGCCACCGCCTTCCATGGTGGTCTCCGGCTACATCTTTCACCTCCCTTCGTTTCTTCTTCGTGTCCACTCACCAAACACCAGAAAAACCTTAGAAAAAGCCCCTGTTCTTCAAATCCCGGTCACCGGAATTTACCGCCGGTGACCACTAAAGTATGAACCACCGCATAAAACCAATGCCATTCGAATCGTCTTTACATGATCTATCCAACCATGCTAGCCACTACCCTCGAATAAGCCTGGAGCGTCTCGAATATCCAAGAGAAGGTCGCCGGAAACCTAACTCCGGCGACTCCCAAATCCAAACCCCTAATAAAGGCCTCGCCTTTTACTCTCCCAAACACCCCCATAGATTCAAAAACCCTAAAAGGCTTCATCTTGAAGCCAAACACAGAAAACAGAAAAGAAAATAAAAAAAAGAAGAACAAAGAAAAAGAGAACAAGAATAAGAATGAGTCCAGAAGACCTGATAAGGAGTGGAAAATTGAAGAAGGGGAAGCTCAGGGGACAGGCCCTGCAAGCTAAGTCCCCCGACCCTTATGTGCTTTCTCTGTGCTTTATTCGCTTTCTTTGCTTCTCTGTGCTTTATTCGCTTTCTTTGCTTGTCTGTTCATGTATTCGATTTCTTTGCTTGTCTGTTCATGTTCTCTTGTCTTATGTCTTTCATCTTATGTTTCTGTCTGTCTCTTCTATTCTGTAGATTTTCTATATCTTATGTTTCATCTGTTAGTTTAGGTTTTTAACTTGCTCATCTTTCGTATCTTTTTCCTGTTTGTCTGTTCATCCTCTCTTGTTTCATATCTTTCATCCTGTGTATTCTTGTATGTTTTTCTGTTTCTTTTTAGATCCTGAAATCCCATGACTACATCTGTTTAGTATTAGGGTTTCTTAACTCGCTCATTTTTATATATTTGTTCTTCTGTTCGTTGGTTTCAAATCATGTTCTGTTTCTGATAAGTCAAAGTGTTACCTTGATTCTCTTCTCTTCTTCATCTTGTGAACCATATGGTCTTTGATCTGTTTGGCTCTTATAGTATAGCTTTTCTTCTACTGTCATGCATGCTTAGTTCTGATATTAGCTTAACTCTTATTTTCTTTTCATCTTTTAAGTTGATGTCCTGACTGTTCTTCCGTGTGTATTCTTCACTCTTGGTTTTAGCTAAGAGTTCTCTTATTTGTTTAGCTTGCAACATTTCATCTTTTAAAATTAGATATCTCTTGTGCCTCCCTTCATGCTTTAGCTTAGTTGTTTAACTCTCAAGTGGGGCTTGTTCTATTCAACTTGCCATGTTTTCTATTGTTCTCTCTTCTTAGTTAGATTCTAGGGTAAACAGTTTGATTCTCATGCCTACTTAAGGGCTTTTACTCTAGTAACATCCTCAATGGTCATTCACATGCATTTTTATTATCTTCTCTATGCCCTTCTGTTCTACATCCTTCATCTTGTCTGTCATGACTTGCATTGAAAATGGGTTGGTATAGTGGTTCTAAGTGATACCATAGGTCCTCTGATTCTTGTGAGCCATGCTTAATCTTTCATGTTGACTGTTTTTGTGAGAACTTAGTGTCTATGTACCTATAACCATGAATGCTAAGTAGGTTTTTGGCTTTCCAGTGAATCACTCAATATGAAATTGATTGTGACTCATGCCTGCTTAATGTTTAATTAACACTGTACCACTTGAAATTGAGTTTGTAAGTCTGATTAATTAAAATTCAACATTATCCAACTCCTTTCCTGAATTTTGATTAGTTGATAAACATATTTGGTTTCATGTGTTTATGTGTGCAATTGCATGTTAAAATGGCTGAGTTTGCAATAGTTTGATGTTAAGTATGATTACTGTTAATACCTTCATGCTAGGGTGAATTGGTTATAGCTGCTAGTACTAAGTTCCATGAAAGTGGTTAGTTTTTAAATAGGATAAAACACTGAAAATGCATAATTAGGCTATTAGTTAAATAATTGGCCTAAGAATGGTCAACCTTGCAAAAGGTTGACCTATTCTATAAGGCCCTAACACACAGCCCACTTTAAAAGTGGCTGGTTGTGCAAAATGGCTATGTCTGCAAATGCAGACTAGCCCAGGCTCTCTTCAGAGCCCTGAACAGCAAAGTGGCCAAACCTGTAAAGGTTTTGGGCCCAGCTGTTCAGTAATTGGATTTAATAGCCAAGCTAAGTCTCAACTTGAGACTGGCTAGTTTTTAAATAGTTTAATCTCAACAATAAAGCAGGCTAGTCCTGCAATTGGCTTAAAATTGAAATAACTTGGTCTTAATTAACTGGAACTAATTAAAAGTGGCTAAAATTGAAATAGTTTCTTAAAATAGATCTGGCCAGCCCTTAAATACCAATGCAAGGGCTGGCTATTAGTTAAATAGGTCCCCAAATGCTGAAATCTGACCTAGGTAGACTGTGTAAATAAGCAGTGCCCTTAAGGGCATAATTGGGTATTAAAAAGGTGAAACAGTAATAGTTTAGAACTTAAGAGGGTAAGTGAGTCCTTTGTACCCCTGATTTCTGCAATTTTGCAGAGATTTAAGGGTATAATGGTCTCCCTAAAAAGGGAAATCTGTAAAAATCTCAAACCCTTAGGGTTATACTAGTAAAAACCCACCAAAAGGAATCTTTAGAACCTTCCAGCACATGCTGGAAGGATTTCTGGTAACTGAAATGGGGACTTAAGTGTAGAATTGATAATTTTAGGAGGGGGAGAAGTGGGATTAATCCCATACTTCCTCCCCAAGTCTTCACCCCTAAAAATAACTATAAATACCTCTAAGAATGGGGCTGAATGGGGTGTTCAATTGGAGAGTAATCTGAAAACACACCTAAGCTGAAATTCATATAAAAGTTTTAGAGTTTAAGATAGCAATAGAATAGTAAGATTTCTAGGTTTTTCTATCGGATTTTTTGCTGGGTTTCTTAGCTCGCTGTTGCTGGTTTATTCTACTATTGTTGCTGTGTTGCTGTGTTGCTGTGCTTTCTTCATCTCACTGTTGCATTGTTGTTCGAAATCTTGCTGTGCTTACCTGCTCTACCCCCTAGAACTCATCGGGTGTCTCTTTGTGATTCAGGTACACCATTCTTATTTAAAGCTGTAATGCCAATTGTTGAATAAAATGGAAGCTCCAGATTTTGATTATGCTGCTGAGTAGTATAGTTTAATTTCATTTTCAATTTGTAGTGAAGTATGTAGTAGTATGAAAACAAAAACAAAAAATGCTGTAATAGTTAGTAGCAGTAGCATAGTAGTAGTATAGTGTAGATGGTTTATCACTTAGTTTAATTAGGTAAAGGCCCTAAAACATAAGCCAACTCATAATACCTGCAAGACCAATAAACACTAGTTCACATTAATTTCGCAAAACATGACCGTATAGTTAATTACATCTTCACGGATCTGCATTTAGGTAATAATAAGTGTTGAAAGAGGAAGTGTTAGGTCAAGCCGTGACTCCGTCAGTAATGGGTTGATAATCTGGTAATAAGTCATGAGAAAATTATTAGTGTAAGCATGCATAAGTATCTGATTCATTCATCCATGAGTATCTGAAGTGAAACAATGGGATCATTAGATTGTATACTTGTCGCCTACATAATCTTAAGAGTCAAAGAAAACAATATCACAGCAGGCTATAGAAAGGAAGAACTGGGGATATAATACTAAGTATAAGTTGCAATTGAAATTGGTACTGTAATTACACGCGTGTAGTTAATTAGTTAGTTCATATTTATAGTTAATTAGTTTAATCATTTTTTTTAAGTTTTCTTATGTAATCAAATCGCCCTCTTAGATTAATTATTTACCTTAGAAGCTAGTGTAATAAGAAAGAACAGTCTGTTAGTTTTAGTTTATGGTGGTAAACATTTGATTTATAGTTGATGATCATGAATTGATGTATTGGTTCCTTTACTGGATAAATAAAATTGCTTTCTGCTTCAAATATTGTGTCTCTGATCTGTTATTTCACTCCTTACCATCGTCATTTGATTTAGGCCCAGTTTACGTTATGGGCCTGAATTGTTATATGAGACTAACGAAGCCAGCGAGCAGGATGTCAAAAATAGCCTGGGTTTTGAGTACCTGGGCAGTTCGGATGAATATTTAATTGAAGAGAAGACCAGGCCCAATAATAATAAGAACTCGACGGGCCTGGATTATTATAGTATTAGCAACACGAATAAGGAAAAAACAAATGTAGAAAACATAGTTAAATATTAGTATCCTTTAATAAAAAATTGGGACGAGCCTCGCCCGAATAACACCGGGGCCCCCATTTAGTAATAAGATAACATAGTAGAATTGGAGAGGCTAATAGTGAATTCCATAGCCTCTCCCAAAGCTAAAAGCCGATATAGACTATCATAAGGCACGATTTTAATATACCTTCCTACGAACGAGTGTGCACTTGGTGCGACTCAAATCCAAATCTCGGTAAAGCTGAAATACACCAAAAGTCATAGGCGTACTGGTTGCGGTATGACTCGAGGCGTGTTTTCGCGATACCGCAAAATTCTTAAAAAATGGTATTTAACGTAAAAGCATATTATGTTGTTTAAAATCTATAATTGAGTCAAATAAAAGTCAAGAACGACAGTGGAGCGACCGTGCTAAAACCACGGAATCCGGGAGTGCCTAACACCTTCTCCCGGGTTAACAGAGTTCCTTATCCAGATCTCGGCTTCGCAGACATTCATAAGAGTCAAAATTCCTCGGATTCGGGATTAACCGGTGACTTGGGACACCATTGTCATTCCCAAGTGGCGACTCTGATTAATCTCTAATAAAATCCCGAACCGATTGTCCTTTAATTGGAAAAACTCCTTCCCTTACGTTATTTTATCCGTTTCGGGTAATTGAGCGTCGGGGTATACCCTACAAGTGTATTCATACGCATTTAAGTAGTTTGGGGTAGTAAAAAGGGAGGTGTGACAAGCCTTATATAGGACCAGCGGGAAGAGACCAATGATCTAAACAAGATAATTCAAGGTATGATCACAAGTCGAGAGATAGAGAGTCAGGTTCGTCATTAAGGTTTAGGCAAGAAAAAAATGCACGAGAGACGCGTGATGATGACAAAAGTTCTAAAGCAAAAATTGGCAGTTACAATTCTAATGTAAACACGTCTGAATTGGTGACTACTTTAAGAAGTATGGGCGACAAAGTACGCTGGCCGAAAGAGATGAGATCAAATCCAAATAGATGAAACCCTGATCATTGGTGCGAGTTTCATCACGATCACGATCACAAAACAACAGATTGTAGATTGCTGCAGGGTGAAGTTGATCATTTGTTAAAGGAGGGATATCTTACTGAGTTGTTCAGCAAAAAAGGTGTCACAACCCGGATTTTCCCCAACATCGGGATCGTGATGGCGCCTACTCATGGTAGCTAGGCAAGCCACTTTATTCACACTATCCTGTTTTTAGCAATATTTCATATTCAATTTATCAACCAAACCATAACCTTAATTAAATAAGTGCGGAAGACTTTATCAAAAATAGAAATAAGCAGTTTCAAAGTAAAACAATACTGAAATCCTCTACCCAATACGTGGAGTTACCAACTCATGAACTACTACCGAATACTACACATAAAGGTCTGAAAGAAGTATAACATAATCTGTTTGTCTCGGAACAAGGAGACTACAGCTAATAACATAAGTAAAAAGAAGAGACGCCGGGCCTGCAGACGCCTGCAAGCTAGCTCGGTCTCAATATGCTCAACTCCCACGTAAAAGATCTACTGCTGCTGCTCCTGATCGAAACCTGGACCTGTGCAAAAACGCACAGAAGTGCAGTATCAGCACAATCCGACCCCATGTGCTGGTAAGTGCCTGGCCTATCCCGGTGAAGTAGTGACAAGCCTAGGACCAGACACCCACATAAACCTGTGCAGTTATATATATATACGTACACCACAAGATAACAAGGAATAATTAAGTAACAACTCAACAAGGAATATCATAGAGGAAAACTCAACAGTTAACAACAGCTATTAAATCAACAAGGCAACCAAAGTATAATGGAAAACAGGTAATATCAAGTCAAGGAATAGCAAATAGTTGCACGGCATCACCCTTCGTGCTTTTACTCTCATCCTCGCCAAATAAGCAAATAAAGTGCACGACATCACCCTTCGTGCTTTTACTCTCATCCTCACATCCATGGTACGGCATGATCCTTCAAACATGGTTCAATATAAGGCACGGCATGATCCTTCGTGTATAATCAATAACATGGCACGACATTAACCTTCGTGCATAATCAATAACAAGGCACGGCATTGACCTTCGTGCATAATTAATAAAATCATGGCACGACATTAACCTTCGTGCATAATCAATAAAATCAAGGCACAGCATCACCCTTCGTGCATTATCACGCTTCCTCACCCAAATAACAATCACAGTTAAGGGCAAAGAATGAAAACAATAAATCATGAACCGTCCCGGCAAGGGACACCATAATCATCACAAAATCTGTCCCGGCAAGGGCAATCAATATCTCACTTCACAACAAGTCCCGGCAAGGGAGAACAATAACAATTCTACAACCCGGCAAGGGTTCAACAATTTATCTTTAAATATGTCTCACAACAAGTATTAACAATGACTCACGGTCATGCAAGACGCCAGCGTATGGATGCTCGTCACCACAGCCCATACACTGCACTCGATCACATAGCACGTAGCACATAATCCTATTCCCTCAAGCTAGGATAGAACAAACACTTACCTCTAGCCTTGAAGTCCAAATTATTCTTCAAGTATAGCTTTTTCCCCGAATTTCCGCTTTCAACTAGCTCGAATCTAATCACAATTGATTCCATTACATTAATAAATACTAAATAACTTGGTTTGAATGCTTAAAATGGTTTTCTCAAAGTTTACCCCAAAATTTCCCAAAATTCCCCGGGCCCACGTGGTCGAAACTCGGGGTTCAGACCAAAATCCGGTTACCCATTCCCCCACGAGTTCAAATATATGATTTGTTTCAAAATCGGACCTCAATTCGAGGTCCAATTACCCAATTCATGAAAACCCTAGGTTCTACCAAAAAACATGAATGTCTACTATGAAAACCTTTGATTTCTATTGAAAAACATGTTTAATGTTGTTAGGAATTGAAAGAATTAAGTAAAAAGTGACTTACAATTGCTTTGGAGTGAAATTGCTCTTGAGAGGTCGTGTGTGGTGTGTGGGTTTTTGAAAGAATGAAGAATGAGCTTTAAAATTCGTTTAAGTAAAAATTGCACAGCTGCGGGTATCGCAATTGCGAACATTTGTTTGCAATTGCGAATACTACAGGGCTGGGGGACTGTCATTGTCGCATTTGCGACATAATGTTCGCATTTGTGAACAAGGCCGGATTACTGGGGTTGTCGCAATTGCGACCATAAGTTCGCATTTGCAAACTTGGGTTGATTGCTGTCAACCTCGCATTTGCGAACCACTGCACACCCCGGCCAACTTCGCATTTGCGAAGTCTTGTTCGCATTTGCGAACCAATGCCCAACCCTGCCAACTTCGCATTTGCGAAGTATGGTTCGCATTTGCGAACCAAGGCCAGCCTGGGACTTCTCGCAATTGCGAGGAAATCTTCGCATTTGCGAAGACAACAGCTGGGTGAAAAACCAGCTGTGCTAAAATCCAGAAATTGAACCAACGGCCTATCAAATCTTTACCCGAGCCCCCGGCTCCAAACCAAACATGTACACAACCTCAAAAACACATTACAAACTTGTTCGCGCGATCACATCGCCAATATAACATCGTTTTAATCAATTCAAGCCTCAAGTTCATGATTTTCATACCTTTGGTTTTCAAAACTTTCAAACTTGGAACTCAAGGTCCAAAACATATCAAACGACATCCAAATGTCACCAAACTTTGCAGAAAGCACATATATAATATTTAAGACTTGTACCGAGCGTCGGAACCAAAATACGAGCCCGATACTAAGGTCATTTAATTCATTTTCCTTTAATAATTACAGCAAAAACAATTTCACATAAAAATTCATAACTTGGGCTCTAGGCCTCAGAATTCGACTCCGGACGCATGTCCAAGTCCCATATTTTCCTACGGACCTTCCGGGACCGTCCAATCTCGGTTCCGGGTCCGTTTACCAAAAATGTTGACCGAAACTATATCAATATTAATATCATTTTTCTTCAAATTTCTCATAGAATTCATATATTCTATCACAAAATCTTTCCGGCTACATGCCCGGATCGTGCACATAAATCGAGGCAACATAGAATGAGGTTTTCAAGGCCTCGGAAGTGCGGAACAAGTGAGGAAAACAAGTGATAACCCTTTGGGTCGTCACATCCTCCACCTCTAAAATAACCGTTCGTCCTCGAACGGACAAGAGAAGGAAGTACCTGAGTCGGGGAACAAATATGGGTATCGGCTCCGCATATCAGACTCGGACTCCCAGGTCGATGCCTCAGGAGGCTGACCTCTCCACTGAACACGCACAGAAGGATAACTCTTCGACCTCAACTGTCAAACCTGCCGGTCTAGAATGGCCACCGGCTCCTCCTCGTCGGATAGATCATTGTCCAATTGGACAGTGCTGAAGTCTAACACATGTGTGGGATCTTCGTGGTATCTCCGAAGCATAGATACATGAAAAACTGGATGCACGACTGATAAGCTAGGCGACAGAGCTAGTCTGTAAGCCACCCCTCCCACTCGGTCTAGAATCTCAAATGGACCAATATACCTAGGGCTGAGCTTGGCCTTCTTCCCGAACCGCATCACGCCCTTCATAGGCGACACTCGGAGCAATACTCGCTCACCAACCATGAAATCTACATCTCGAACCTTACGATCCGCATAAGTCTTCTGCCTGGACTGAGCTGAACGCAATCTCTCCTGAATAGTCTTGACCTTGTCTAAGGCCTCCTGAACTAAGTCTGTTCCCAGCAGCCGAGCCTCTCCCGGCTCAAACCATCCGACCGGAGATCGACATCGCCTACCATACAACGCCTCATACGGAGCCATCTGAATGCTAGATTGGTAGCTCTTGTTGTAGGCGAACTCTGCTAATGGTAGAAACTGGTCCCACGAGCCTCCAAAATCAATAACACAATCTCGGAGCATGTCCTCTAGGATCTGAATAGTCCTCTCGAAATGACCGTCCTTCTGAGGATGAAAAGATGTACTCAACTGAACTTGGGTGCCTTGCTCCTGCTGGACTGCTCTGTAGAAACGCGAGGTAAATTGCGTACCTCGATCTGAGTTAATAGACACCGGCACCCCATGAAGGCGAACAATCTCCCTGATGTAAATCTCTGCTAGCTTCTCCGATGAGTAAGAGACAGATACTGGAATGAAGTGTGCTGACTTGGTCAGCCTATCAACAATGACCCAAATAGCATCAAATTTCCTCCGAGTCAAAGGAAGTCCAGTAACGAAATCCATTGTGATCCGCTCCGATTTCCACTCGGGAATTTCAATCCTCTGGAATACACCACCAGGCCTCTGGTGCTCATATTTCACATGCTGACAATTTAGACACCGAGCGACATACGCAACGATATATTTCTTCATTCTGCGCCACCAATAGTGCTGCCGTAAGTCCTGGTACATCTTCGCGGCGCCCGGGTGAATAGAATACCGCGAACTGTGGGCCTCCGCTAAGATCAACTCTCGAATCCCTTCAACATTGGGCACACAAACTCGACCCTGCAATCTCAATACCCCATCATCATCTAGATTTACCTCCGTGGCACCTCCCCACTGTACTGTATCTCTCAAGTCACGCAGATGAGGATCATCAAATTGCCTCTCACGGATACGCTCTAATAGAGAAGAACGAGCGACCGTGCAGGCTAACACCCTGCTGGGCTCAGAAATGTCTAATCTCACGAACTGGTTAGCTAAGGCCTGGACATCTAGAGCGATGGTCTTTGACTGAACCGGGATAAAGGCAAGACTACCCATGCCGGCGGACTTTCTACTCAATGCATCGGCCACCACATTGGCCTTACCCTGGGTGATATAGGATAGTAACATCATAGTCTTTCAGCAACTCTAACCACCTCCGCTGTCGTAGATTCAACTCCTTTTGCTTGAACAAGTACTGTAGGCTTTTGTGATCAGTGTACACCTCACATGTCACACCATATAGATAATGCCTCCAGATCTTTAAGGCATGAACCACTGCTGTTAACTCAAGATCATGAACTGGATAATTCTTCTCATGTATTTTTAACTGTCTCGAAGCATAAGCAATAACCTTACCATCCTGCATCAACACCGCTCCAAGCCCTGTACGAGATGCATCACAGTAAATTGTATAAGGCCCTGCACCCGTAGGTAGTATCAACACTGGTGTCGTAGTCAAGGCTGTCTTGAGCTTCTGAAAGCTCGCCTCACACTCATCTAATCATTGGAACTGGCACCCTTCTAGGTCAACCTAGTCATCGGGGCTACAATAGAAGAAAACCCCTCTACAAATCGACGGTAGTAACCTGCTAATCCCAAGAAACTCCGGATCTCATTCACTGAAGCTGGTTGAGGCCAATTCTGGACTGTCTCATTCTTCTTTGGGTCCACCTGAATACCTTCCACTGATACAATGTGGCCCAGAAATGCTACCGAACTCAGCCAGAACTCACATTTAGAAAATTTGGCATATAGTTGGTTATCTTTCAGAGTCTGAAGAACCACTCTGAGGTGCTGCTCGTGCTCTTCCTGGTTGCGGGAGTACACCAGGATGTCATCTATGAAGACTATCACGAATAGATCTAAGTAAGGCCTGAATACCCGATTCATCAATTCCATGAATGCTACTGGGGCATTGGTCAACCCGAAGGACATGACCAAGAACTCATAATGCCCATATCTAGAGCGAAAGGCTGTCTTAGGAATGTCAGCCGCCCTGATCTTCAGCTGATGGTAGCCTGACCTCAAGTCTATCTTTGAGAACACCCTCGCTCCCTGGAGCTGGTCAAACAAATCATCAATCCTCGACAGTGGATACTTATTCTTTATCGTCACTTTGTTCAATTGCCGGTAATCAATACACATCTGCATCGAGCCATCTTTCTTCTTCACAAACAACACAGGTGCTCCCCAGGGGGAAACACTGGTCCTGATAAAGCCCTTCTCAAGAAGGTCTTGCAACTGATCTTTCAACTCTTTTAGCTCCGGTGGGGCCATACGATAGGGTGGAATAGAGATGGGCTGAGTGCCCGGTGCCTGATCAATACCGAAATCAATATCCCTATCGGGTGGCATGCCCTGCAGGTCTGAAGGAAAAACCTCAGGAAACTCCCGTGCAATAGGGACTGACTCAATGGAAGGGACTTCTGCGCTGGAATCACAAACATAAGCCATATAAGCTAGACACCCCTTCTCGACATGCGTCGAGCCTTAACATAGGAAATAACAGTGTGAACGGAGTGGCTTGAGGTACCTTTCCACTCTAGTCGGGGTAATTCTGGCAAGGCCAAGGTCACAGTCTTGGCATGACATTCTAGGATAGCATGGTATGGGGACAACCAATCCATCCCCAATATGACATCAAAATCCACCATGTCCAAAAACAACAGATCAACACGGGTCTCAAGACCCCCAAAGATAACGACGCACGAACGATGCACCCGGTCGACTACAATGGAGTCACCCACCGGTGTAGACACATAAACTGGAATATTCAGAGCACAGTTAGATACGGCCATGTACGGTACAAAGTGGGAAGACACAAATGAATATGTAGACCCAGGGTCAAATAATATCGAAGCACCTCTGCCACACATAAGAATGGTACCTGTAATCATGGCATCTGATGCCTCTGCCTCTGGCCTGGCTGGTAAAGCATAAAATCGGGGATCAGCACCTCCCCTCTGAGCTACATCTCTGGGACGATCATCTACTGGCTGACCTCTACCTCTGGCTGGACGGTCTCCACCTCTACGGTCTCGACCTCCACCTCTATGATCTCTACCCCCGCCTCTGGCTGGCTGGGCAGGCTGAAGGTCAGCTGGGGCCTAAATCCTAGGACGAGGACCCCGCTGCTGAGTGTTGCTCGTCGCTCGAGGGCAGAACCTGACAAAATGACCTGGGTCACCACAACCGTAGCAACTCCTAGGCTGATGGGGCCGCTGGCCTTAACGTCCTGAATGGCCTTCGCGAACACTCTGAAGAGGCTGGGCACTAATAGGGGACGGATCTGAATACTGCTCACGAAACCCATGATCACCTGGTCCACCCTGTGAAGCCTGAAGGGCGGAATGGAAAGGCCTAGAAGACTGGCCCCTATCAAAAGATTCCCTGCCACCAGAAGAAGAACCACTAAACTTGCCTGAATGATGAGGCCTCTTGTCTGAAGAATAACCACCTCCCCGAGCAAGAGCCATCTCAACTCTACGTGCTGCATTAGCTGCCTCCTGAAATGATATATCACTCCCCACTCCCATAGCCATCTCGAGTCTAATTGCCTGATTAAGCCCATCTATGAACATGCGGACCCTCTCCCGCTCTGTGGGGAGTATCACCACCGCATGACGTGCCAGATCAACAAATCTCATCTCATACTGAGTGACAGTCATAGTGCCCTACTGGAGGTGTTCAAACTGCCTCCGAAGTGCATCCCGCTGAGTACTAGGGAGAAACTTCTCCAGAAATAACTCTGCAAACTGATCCCATGATAAAGCCGGGGACCCCGCTGGTCGAGTCAAACAATAATCCCTCCACCAAGTCTTGGCGGATCCTGAAAGCATGAATGTACAGAAGTCAACTCCATTGGACTCCACGATCCCCATAGTCTTGAGAATCTCATGGCAACCGAATAAGAAATCCCGAGGATCCTCCGATGTGGCACCGCTGAAGGTAGTGGTTAACATCTTGGAGAACCGATCAAGTCTCCAAAAAGAATCAGAAGTCATGGCGGCTCCATCTCCGGCCTGAGCTGTGGTACCTGACTGAGTGGCTACAGTTGGCTGAACAACTTGTGCCTGAGGCTGAGGAGCTACTGGCTCTGGAGTACGAGCAATATGAGTCTGGGCCCCTCTTCCAGCCTAAGAAGCGGCTGGTGCAATTGGTAATAAGCCTGCTCTGGCAACGCTGTCCATAAATCCCACTATCCTGACCAAAGCCTCCCGAAGATCCGGGGTAAATAAAGCATCTCCTGGGACTGGAACCTCCTCGCCAATCTCAATATGAGGCTCCACCTCTGGAATAGCTGCTGGGGGCTGAGCTCTGCCCCTACCACGGCCTCTAATACGGCCTTGGCCCCTGCCCCTCACGGGAGCTGCCTGGGGCTCGGGCTGCTGGTCAGCGGACGAAGAAGCGCGTGTCCTCACCATCTGCGAAAGGACAAAGTAGAAGTTCAATCAGGTATTTGAGGAACAAGTCGCACGACAAGAAAGAACAAATGAGAGACTCTTTCCTAACTCAATAGACTCTGGAGGACAAGTACACACGTCTCCGTACCTACCTCTCAAACTCTACTAAGCTTGTTCGTGAGTGGTGAGACCTATGTAACCTAGAGCTTCGATACCAACTTGTCACGACCCGGATTTTCCCCCAACATCGGGATCGTGATAGCGCCTACTCATGGTAGCTAGGCAAGCCACTTTATTCACACTATCCTGTTTTTAGCAATATTTCTTATTCAATTTATCAACCAAACCATAACCTTAATTAAATAAGTGCGGAAGACTTTATCAGAACTAGAAATAAGCAGTTTCAAAGTAAAACAATACTGAAATCCTCTACCCAAGACGTGGAGTCACCAACTCACGAACTACTACCGAATACTACACATAAAGGTCTGAAAGAAGTATAACATAATCTGTTTGTCTCGGAACAAGGAGACTACAGCTAATAACATAAGTAAAAAGAAGAGACGCCGGGCCTGCGGACGCCTGCAAGCTACCTCGGTCTCAATATGCTCAACTCCCACGCAAAAGATCCACTGCTGCTGCTCCTGATCGAAACCTGGACCCAAAAACGCACAGAAGTGCAGTATCAGCACAATCCGACCCCATGTGCTGGTAAGTGCCTGGCCTATCCCGGTGAAGTAGTGACAAGCCTAGGACCAGACACCCACATAAACCTGTGCAGTTATATATATATACGTACACCACAAGATAACAAGGAATAATTAAGTAACAACTCAACAAGGAATATCATAGAGGAAAACTCAACAGTTAACAACAGCTATTAAATCAACAAGGCAACCAAAGTATAATGGAAAACAGGTAATATCAAGTCAAGGAATAGCAAATAGTTGCACGGCATCACTCTTCGTACTTTTACTCTCATCCTCGCCAAATAAGCAAATAAAGTGCACGGCATCACCCTTCGTGCTTTTACTCTCATCCTCACATCTATGGTACAGCATGATCCTTCGTACATGGTTCAATAACAAGGCACGACATGATCCTTCGTGCATAATCAATAACATGTCACGGCATTAACCTTCGTGCATAATCAATAACAATGCACGGCATTAACCTTCATGCATAATCAATAAAATCAAGGCACGACATTAACCTTCGTGCATAATCAATAAAATCAAGGCACGACATCACCCTTCGTGCATTATCACGCTTCCTCACCCAAATAACAATCACGGTTAAGGGCAAAGAATGAAAACAATAAATCATGAACCGTCCCGGCAAGGGACACCATAATCATCACAAAATCTGTCCCGGCAAGGGCAATCAATATCTCACTTCACAACAAGTCCCGGCAAGGGAGAACAATAACAATTCTACAACCCGGCAAGGGTTCAACAATTTATCTTTAAATATGTCTCACAACAAGTATTAACAACGACTCACAGTCATACAAGACGCCAGCGTATGGATGCTCGTCACCACAGCCCATACACTGCACTCGATCACATAGCACGTAGCACATAATCCTATTCCCTCAAGCTAGGATAGAACAAACACTTACCTCTAGCCTTGAAGTCCAAATTATTCTTCAAGTATAGCTTTTTCCCCGAATTTCCGCTTTCAACTAGCTCGAATCTAATCACAATTGATTCCATTACATTAATAAAAACTAAATAACTTGGTTTGAATGCTTAAAATCTTTTTCTCAAAGTTTACCCAAAAATTTCCAAAGATGCCTCGGGCCCACGTGGTCGAAACTCGGGGTTCGGACCAAAATACAGTTACCCATTCCACCACGAGTTCAAATATATGATTTGTTTCAAAATCGGACCTCAATTCGAGGTCCAATTATCCAATTCATGAAAACCCTAGGTTCTACCCAAAAACATGAATTTCTACCATGAAAACCTTTGATTTCTATTGAAAAACATGTTTAATGTTGTTAGGAATTGAAAGAATTAAGTAAAAAGTGACTTACAATTGCTTTGGAGTGAAATTGCTCTTGAGAGGTCGTGTGTGGTGTGTGGGTTTTTGAAAGAATGAAGAATGAGCTTTAAAATTCGTTTAAGTAAAAATTGCACAGCTGCGGGTATCGCAAATGCGAACACTACAGGGCTGGGGGATTGTCATTGTCGCATTTGTGACATAATGTTCGCATTTGCGAACAAGGCTGGATTACTGGGGTTATCGCAATTGCGACCATAAGTTCGCATTTGCGAACTTGGGTTGATTGCTGTCAACCTCGCATTTGCGAGGTATGTTCGCATTTGCGAACCACTGCACACCCCGGCCAACTTCGCATTTGCGAAGTCTTGTTCGCATTTGCGAGCCAATGCCCAACCCTGCCAACTTCGCATTTGCGAAGTATGGTTCGCATTTGCGAACCAAGGCCAGCCTGGGACTTCTCGCAATTGCGAGGAAATCTTCGCATTTGCGAAGACAACAGCTGGGTGAAAAACCAGCTGTGCTAAAATTTCGGAAATTGAACCAAAGACCTATCAAATCTTTACCCGAGCCCCCCGGGCTCCAAACCAAACATGTACACAACATTAAAAAAACATTACAAACTTGTTCGCGCGATCACATCGCAAATATAACATCGTTTTAATCAATTCAAGCCTCAAGTTCATGATTTTCATACCTTTGGTTTTCAAAACTTTCAAACTTGGAACTCAAGGTCCAAAACATATCAAACGACATCCAAATGTCACCAAACTTTGTATAAGGCACATATATAATATTTAAGACTCGTACCGAGCGTCGGAACCAAAATACGAGCCCGATACCAAGGTCATTTAATTCATTTTCCTTTAATAATTACAGCAAAAACAATTTCACAGAAAAATCCATAACTTGGGCTCTAGGCCTCAGAATTCGACTCCGGACGCATGCCCGAGTCCCATATTTTCCTACGGACCTTCCGGGACCGTCCGATCTCGAGTCCGGGTCCGTTTACCAAAAATATTGACCGAAGTCAACTATATCAATATTAATATCATTTTTCTTCAAATTTCTCATAGAATTCATATATTCTATCACAAAATCTTTCCGGCTACATGCCCGGATCGTGCACGTAAATCGAGGCAATATAGAATGAGGTTTTCAAGGCCTCGGAAGTGCGGAACAAGTGAGGAAAACAAGTGATGACCCTTTGGGTCGTCACAAAAGGTAAACAAGCATAGATGAAAAACATGCAGGAGCCCCCTAAACCTCCTTCATAAAAAAGAATTGTTAACGTTATAAACATGGGAGATGAAATCAATGGCGTAACGTACACAACAACCAATAAAATTTCAAAAGTTACAGTTACGCATAGGAAGAGGGTCTGATATGTTTTGGAGAAGGAGTGTATTACGTTTGATGATACAGATGCTAACGGCGTGTTAACTCCACACAATGATGCAATGGTAATATCTCTACTTGTACATGATACTAATGTGAAACGAGTTTTGATTGATCCAGGTAGTTCCATGAGCATAATTTTGATAAGAGTATTAAACGAGATGCAAGTCGAAGATAAAATAGTACCTAAGGCACATACATTATCTGGATTTGACAATTCAAGCGTTGTGACTAAAGGGGAGGTAATACTTACAATATTCGTAGAAGGAGTTGTCAAAGATATGAAATTCCAGGTGTTGGAGATAGATATGGCTTATAATATGATTCTTGGGGGATCATGTATTCATGAAATGGATGTTGTTCCGTCTGCATTACATCAAGACATTAAATTCCCATCACTATGGGGAATCCGTCAAATCCGTGGTGATCAACAGGCACCTAGGAGCATTAATTCAGTAGCAGATTCAGGCGCAAAAAATGAAGAAAAATAGCAATTACAGAATCCAGTTGAGGATACTACAATGCGAACATCAGTTGAACATGGGCAAACAGTTGTGAATTCAAGGCCCGACTACATCCAAGAACCGGAAGAAAATTAAAACATCAAAACAACAATTGAAGAGTTGGAGGCTGTAGAGTTATTCGCACAAAAGCTTGAAAGAAAAGTCTATATTGGGTCCAACTTGAGCCACAAAATGAAATTTAAATGAAGATCCATCATTTACACCTATCAAACAAAGGAAAAGAAAGCAGTGAGCATTCAAAAATCAGGTGACACAAGATGAGGTGCAAAAACTTTTAAAATTAGGTCCATTCGCGAGGTAAAGTATCCTAATTGGTTAGCTAATGCCATAGTGGTACCCAAAAATAATGGTAAATGGCGAGTTTGTGTAGATTGCACTGACCTAAATAAAGCTTGTCCGAAAGATTCTTTTCCATTAACAAATATAAATCAACTAATTAATACTACTCCAGGGCATGAGTTGTTAAGTTTTCTAGATGCATATTCGGGGTATAATCAAATCAAAATAGATCATGTGGATGAGGAGAAAACTTCATTTATAATATACAAGGGGACTTACTATTATAAAGTAATGCCATTGGGCCTCAAAAATACCGGTGCCACATACCAAAGGTTGGTGACCAAAATGTTCCAAGAACATTTAGGGAAAACCATGGAAGTCTATATAGATGATATGTTGGTCAAATCCCAACAATCAAGTCATCATATACAACACTTGATTGATATATTTTAGATTCTCCGTAAATTCAATATGAAGTTGAACCCTAAAAAATGTGCATTTGGCATTTCATCAGGTAAGTTTTTAGGTTTTCTTGTTTCTAACCATGGCATTGAAGTAAATCCTGCGTAGATTAAAGCTATATATTAAAGCTATAGAAGAAATTCCTGATATGCTTACGAGTAAGAAAAAGGTACAGAGACTGACGGGAAGAATAGCAACCTTGGGAAGATTTATTTTCAAGTCATCAGAAAAATGCTTTAAGTTCTTTTCAGCTCTTAAAAAGCAAGATCAGTTTGATTGGTTTGAAGAATGTTATCAAGAACTCAAAATCTTGAAATCATATTTGCCAAAACCACTGTTACTCGCAAAACCAAAAGAGGGGGAAATATTGCTTATCTACCTTGTTGTTTCAAAAGTAGCGGTGAGTGTTATTTTGGTTCGTGAAGATCAAGGTAAACAAGCTCCTATTTACTATGTTAGTAAATCAGTACTAGATGCTGAAACATGGTATCCTCAACTAGAAATTCTTGCACTTAAATTAATCGTGGCTTCTACGAAGTTAAGGCCCTATTTTAAGTGTTACCCTATCTCTGTAGTAATTGCTTATCCCCTATGTAACATACTGCACAAACATGAGTTATAAGGTAGATTAGCCAAGTGGGCCATAAAGTTAAGTGAATATGACATTACCTATCAACCTAGAACTGCAATAAAGTCACATGTGTTAGCAGATTGTTTGGCCGATTTTAGCCAAGGGAGGCAACCGGAAGCAAAAAAAGAACTACAAGTATTCAATAGATCTAATCTAGGAACTTGGACCTTATTTACTGATGGCTAGGAGCAAGTCTAGGAATTGTTTTAGTACCACTTATGGGTGAAACCATATGACAAGCTATTAAATGTCATCCTATGACTAACAATAAAGAGAGTATGAAGCTGTGATTGCAGGTTTAGAACTGGCACACGAACTTGGCATATAACAGGTTGTAATCAAAAGTGATTCACAACTTGTAGTTAACCAGATACTGGGGACTTATACAGCCAGAGAGGCAATAATGCAACAATACCTAGAGAAGGCACAAGATCTGGTGAGACAATTCTAAACCTGGAAAGTTGTGCAGATACCATGAGAGGAGAATGTTGAGGCAGACACCTTGGCTAATCTTGCATCTGCGGCAAAAGTAACAAATGATGAAAATGCTTCTGTAATACATCTATTCCATTCAGTTTTTGATCAAGATAAAAATAAGGTAAATTTCAATAATTTAACTTGGTATTGGAGGAATGAGATTATCGCATTTTTGCAGTATGGAACTGTCCATGAAGATAAGAAAAAAGCTCACGCACTTCACAAAAAAGTTGCTCGCTACTGGTTAAAGCAAGACAATCTTTATCGTAAAATGTTTGGTAGTCCTTTAGCAAGATGCCTCAGACCTTCTCAAATAGATTATGTGATGAAAGAAATACATGAGGGATATTGTGGAAATCATGCGGGAGAAAGATCTTTAGTGAAGACCATGATTAGACCAGGTTATTATTGGCCCAAAATGGAAGAAGAAGCGGAAAACTTTGTAACTAAATATGACAATCGCCAAAGATACAGTAACAATATGCATAGACCCACGGAATTATTACATCCACTCATTGCACCATGGCCTTTTAAGAAGTGGGGGATGGATATCATGGGTCCACTACTACAAGCAAAAGGCAAGATAAAATTTTTGCTAGTACTCACTGATTACTTTACTAAGTGGGTAGAAGTAGGTGCTTTTAAACAGGTAGGAGAAAAAGAGGTCAGAGTTTTCATTTGGCAAAATATCATATGCCGATTCGGCGTACCAAAGGAAATTGTATGTGAAAACGGCCCACAGTTTATAGGCTCACAAATTACACAGTTTTTTCAAAGTTGGCAAATCAAAAGGATTACCTTAACACCTTATCATCCGGTGGCTAATGGACAAGCTGAATTGACGAATAAAGTCATTATTAAGAATATGAAGAAACGATTGGAGGAATCCGAAGGTAATTGGCTAGAGGTGTTACTTGGTGTTTTATGGGCTTATCGCACGACAACAAAAATAAGTACGAAGGAAACACCATTTTCACTGGTATATGGAGCTGAAGCCTTGATTCTAGTCGAGATAGGGGATCCGAGCACAAGATATGCACAAGCAACTGAAGAATCTAATGAACAAGAAATGGAAATAAACTTAGATTTACTTGAGGAAAAGAGGGAAGCTGTGTTAATAAGAATGGCAACACAAAAATAGGTTATGGAATGATATTATAATCGGAAAGCTCACTTAATATACTTCAAGATTGGGACTTCATACTCAAAAAGGTTTTTCAATCTACTGGAATGGCAAATGCAGGAAAGTTAAGTCCAACTTGGGAAGGACCTTATAAGATTCATGGTATTGCAAGAAATGGAGCATATGACCTGGAAACAATGGATGGTAAGATTTTATCTTCGCATTGGAATGTCGTTCATCTGAAGAGATATTATTTCTAAGGAAAAGAAGTGTCCACGGATAGGTACCCTCATTTTCGAAATTTAGTTTTTGAATTATTAAAAATTTTCTAACAATTTTAGATGATAGGCAAAAAGCTAATCTGTACTAAATGATGAGTCACGACCTGCAAGACACGTGGAAAAACATAAATTCCCGGTCTAGGGTTACAATTTATTCTAACTAAAATTCAAACGGGTTTAGAAGTCTTCATTTATTATCGCACCTACGAGCCCGTAAGAGGAGTAAACAAGTGATCGAGATTTCATACTTCAAAGTTCAAAGACTTGGGGGACTATATGATATACTACATACATATAAAGAAGGCAAAGAAGACTAAGAAGACAGTCAAAATAGCATAAAATCAAAGCCTCAAAGTCTACTCATTAAATGAGTCAAGTTCAGAGCAAAGTTACGAGCCAAATAACCCAGCCATTCAAAAAAAACTTATAGATTTCAAGAATATCTAGGTTAAAGGCAATGTATGGAAACATGTTGTAAAGTAAAACCTTGAGTTTTATTTTCTCTTTTGAAATCTGTTGTACAAGAAACAGTTACGAGAAGAGTTATAGAAGTTATTTGAACACATATAAGATGTTATTTAAACTTGACAAAGTTCAAATAAAAACTTTATCAGAGTTATTTCAAGAAACATGTATGTTCCTATTTTATTGTCGTACATTTACACCATTATGAAGTTGAGACGTCTTCTTCATTAAGTGTCAAAAATAAAAGGGCCCTCTTTTATAAATTTCATATGTGATTCAAAAATCCATGAAGTTAATAAGCATTTTATAAAATAAAAGATAAATTCAAAAATGGGTAAAACATAAACCCAAGAATTAATTAATAAGTCCTTAATGTATAAAGGCAATAACGAGCAAAACAGAAGCTCAAAATAATTAAGTTAAAACAGAAAACTTCATAAATATTAAAAAGTTCAGACTAAGTACAAAACTTAGTCATAAACTACTTGTCATTTATACAAAAGTTCCCCGAAAAGGTCTGGGGACTTATCATTTCCAAAAAAAACTAAACCCCCAAATGGGATCGGCGGTTACAACCACATTCTACAAAAGAAAAAAAAAAGAAAAGTAACATGTCATAAACGTTTCACTGAGGGGATGAAGAAGGAACTGAAACAGCGTCTTTGGTAGCAGAAGGTCTGATATGGCTTGAATGAGTTGGAGTATTCACCGTACCCATATCATCTTCAATATGCTCGGGAATATCAGCCATGGGAGAAGATAAATCTTGGTATTGCTGAGCTCTTTCAATAGTCTCTTTTATTTTGGCTAACTCAGCATCCAAACTAAAGACCTCCTGGCTAACTTCCACTAGGGTATCGTGGTGTGTGTTTAAAATTGCCCAACTCACTTCCATTGCAGTTTTGTCCTCAAGAATCTCGTAATCTTGTTCCCACTGATTAATCTCGTTTGTAAGTTTTTCATTTTCAGCCAGTGCAGAATCTTAAGAAGCTTGCAGATGAGTGAGTGAACTCTTTAAAAAACTGACATTGTTAGAAGACTCACGAAGATCTTCTTAGGTCTAAGAAAGTGTTTGCACGAGTTCACCGGCATAAGCTTCTTTCTTGCTTAGCAAAGCCTTCAGTTCTCTAATTTTTTCACTGGCTTTAGAAAGTTGTTAAGAGAAAGATGTTTCAAGGAGATTCTTATCCTTATCATCTTGATTTGACGAAGCCTTCTCGATCGCTAACTTTGAAGTTAAAACTTTCAGTTGCTGTTCCAAGGTACACTTACTTTCTTTCAGCACTTCCATGTCAATTTGAAGACCTTCATATTGTTCTCTTCACTTGTCTGCTTCAACTTGATAATCATGCATTAATTGCTCCATTTGGGAAACTCTCTACATTATCCCCGTGGCAACTAAATTGATCTAAAAAAAAGAGTAAGCAAGAACCTTAAATAGAAGAAATATGAAGTAAAGTGTAAGAAAAATATACCCTTAAAGACGACTTCACTATATCATTCATCCAAGTCAAAGAGTTGTGACTCTCAAGCTTAAATTTTTCAATTGGACCAATCAGAGGCTTCAACCACACATCAGCCCCACCTAATTTCTGCAAAAGGTTACCATCGGCAGGAACCTTGATGATAACTTGCCTCATAGCTTCACCTCTACTTAAGGAACCAACCTCAGTATGATGGATAATAGTAGGAGGGACTGTGGAAGGAGTCAAAATAGCTTGGGGCGGAGAAGCAATGGAAATAGTCACAACTGGTAAGGGAGATCTCACAAGAGCATGTATAAAAAGTGAGGCAAGAGGAACTTCATCAGAAACTGGACCTAAACCTTCACTATCAAACCTACGAGCGAAAAGCTGATCAGCAGAATCATGAGCAGTCGTGGGAGTGTCATCATCAAAAATCACCAAGGAGGCTTTAATAGGCTCAGTTAGAGGAAAAGAACGAGGAGGAGATGCTTTAACATCTAAAATAATGCGTCTTCCTACTTTACCATATAAAATAATGCTTCTTCTTCTTCTTCTTCTTCTTCTTCTTCTTCTTCTTCAGAATCTTGGTCATTGGAAGATTCCCTTTTCGATGAAGAACCCAGAACAATATCTTGGGCTCTTTCCAAAGAAACTATGGAAGCTATGATGGCCTCAACACTTATGCCTCGAATGGGAAATCCTTATAGAAAGAAGAACTAAAGCAAATTTTAAGGGAAGAAATGAATGGAAATGTGAAGAATATGAACACTTTCCCGCCAAACCGATGAGAAAGGTTTTTCGAAGATCTACCTTCCATCGGAGCAACACTTAACAACTTTTCGACCCAACCAAGGAAATTGGGAATTTCACTAACAATTCGCATAGTTGCTGAAAAAGAAGAAAGGGTTAAAATGACATCCATTAAAAAAGAAAAATAAGAAAAAGGCATAAAAAAGTTATGAAAAGAAAACTTACGTGCAAAATTCCATTTCTCGGGAAATCAGACATTCTCTTCACCCACTAAACCAATAGTGGGGGAAGTGACAAACCTGGTATACTAGCCATGATCTTTATCATCTTCTGGGCTGACCAGAACTCTTTTACTTCTTGCTACTAAGGTAAACGTTCCATGAGGAAAACGTTTCGGAGAATAAAAGGGTATGTATATACGAAAGAAAACCCCATCAAATAAGAAGTGATTCTTTGGTTTGCATTAGGGATTGTGATGGGAAAATTATGACTCCAATGGCAGTCTCTACAAACTACGGGAATTAAAGCTTTAGTGATCTGAGTTGGATAAATATCAGCATGATCTAATGAAGATATAAAAGAAACTTGGTTTCTGATGGACTCTCTATCATTGTAAAAAAATAGTCCAGCAGGCACAATTTCGTCAACCAAAGGTTCACGAAGAGGTTCATTGGGCTCTTTATTTCTAGATGAAGACCTTTGAGAAAGGGAATCTCTAGTTGTAGAAGGTGTAGTTAAACTTATAGAAGGAAGAGAAGGACCCCGGGAAGATGAAGAACCTAAACTATAAAGTCTTCCTCCTCTCCTACTTCTAATAGAAGCAAGAGAAAGGTTATCAAAAATGGGAACTTTATGAGGGTTAGGGTTTGAAGAAGACTTAGCAGCACGAGGAAGAAGAAGACTAAAGTTGAATATTCTGAACGTTTTTATGAAAAAGACAAAGATAAAAGCTTATATCTATACTCATAAGCAATCGACAGAGGAAAAAATGCAATGATGGAAACATCATGATGAAAGCTATCATTTCGTAATTAATGAAGCCGTAAAAAAGCCCTAAAAACACTGAAAAATCACAGAACCAACCGAGAGGTCCTACGTGTCGTGAACAATAAATGGAAGTGACATATGAAGCGTCAGTTCCAGAAAAGAAATAGTGGCGGCAAATATTCCTGCTTTAATAAGATCCACTTCCTAAATATTCTATTGAGAATAAATAACAAGTGATGGGACTATCTGTATTGAAAAAAATTGAGTCCTTGAATGGAATTAAATATTGTCACACCTCCTTTTTCCGCTAACCCGCGTGGGCGCAAGATATAAAAGAGAGTTTTTCCAATTAAAGGACAACCAAAACGGGATTCATTTATTGAGAGATTCGGAGTCGCCACTTGGGAGATTTATGGTGTCCCAAGTCACCGGTTTGAAACCCGAATTGAGGAAAGGTTTGACTCTATTTAATGGTCCGCGAACCAGAAATCCGGATAAGGAATTCTGTTAACCCGGGAGAAGGTGTTAGGCATTCCCGAATTCCATGGTTCTAGCACGGTCGCTCAACTGTCATATTCGGCTTATTTATCTGATTTTTTACAGTTATATTCTTAATGCAAATTAATATCCCATTACCACTCTTATTATTATTATGATTTACGAAAAAGAATGTTGCAAAAATATGTTTCGAATCACGTCACATGAAATGCACCCGGATTATCGACACATTCTTATTCAACATTTTGGGATTTGGATTTGGGTCGCATGAAATGCACACCCGTATTTAAGAAGGTAAAATTATTAAAATACGCGCCTAGAGCGATTACTTATTTACACTTTTGAGAAGGCCATGATATTTGCTAAGAAACGGCACATCTCGAAATCTAAGTACTTTATATATACACTTATGAGGGTCCTGCGATTTGTATAACTTGTTAGGCGAGGCACACCTCTAATTCAAATTTAAAACGAACTACATCCCGCTATATTTGTTTAGGAGTTGATTCCAAATTATCTAAAACATGTTACGAGCCACACTACATGAAATGCACATGTGGTTCCTGACACGCTTTATTTGATCTTGTTCAAAATTGGAGTCGGGTCACATGAAATGCACCCCCGATTCCTTTAATCTAATTACGTCGTTCAGTTGAATAATAACGCACCAATTTCTACAATGTGACAAAATCCTACTCAACTATAACCAATTTAAGTAAACATACGATTAGTTAACTAAATGAGTAGATTCGAGACTATGGTGGACAATTATATGGAAAAACTTACTTTGAATTCAAAGAATCCTTAAAGAGCCACTGTCACATATTTTTTGCAAGTTCAAGATATCATTCCTCACGGGTGTTCAAATCACCTTAAACTTTCTACTTAAACAGATAGTTAATCTCAATTTTTACATAAGATCTAGTATTAACAGATTTGGAAATCGCACCCCATGAATAGAGAAGATTTAAGCATAGATACAGCGGGAATAACTCAAGTTCCTGTACATGTCCAATGACAGTGTGTTTTGGATCTAAATGCATTTTTTATAACCCAAACCAGTATGATAGATTTAATTACATGTACTCATACAAACACAAGAACTTTGGACAACTACATGTATTCAACAGATTTAAAAGGGAACTTCAGGCTTCATTTCCTTTTCGAACCAAGAAGCTACAATGACAGGGATGTGTACCTGGAATATGGAAAAAGAAGGAAGAGTGAGCAGTGAAAACAGTGTGGCAATCTGCAGTTCAACAACAATCACAGCAACCCAAATAATCCCAGCAAACAGACTCCAAGAAAAGAAATCAATGACAGAAGGCTCGAATACTTCAAAGAAAACCACAGCAAAGAATTCCCAATCAAGCAAACCCCTACACCTCTGAAATGCCCCAGAGAACTTGTGCACCCAACTGATTGAACCCCAATTGACTTCAAACAACAATCCAAATACCCAAAGTTCTGCCTATTATTAAGGTCCAAGTGTATAACAGAAACACAGAAGACCAGCTCTCTTTTAGTTTTAGAGTCAACTCACAATAGAACTCAAACTGGAAAACTCTCCTGTATGTATTCTATATACTCTCTTCTCTGTATTTCAGACTGCTATGCTTAAAAAGACTCTTACTCTAATGTCTGCTCCCTTTGTCCAGAAGAAAAAAAAAAGATCCCTACTATTCTGTTCAAACCTTATACTTATAGTTGAAAAGCCAATGACACTCTAAAGTACAATAATCAGCAGACCCACCCTGCCCATACTCTTCTCTGCCAGCCCAGTAGATTCCCCTAGGCAGACCCATCCCTCTGCCTGTGCCACTATATTGTGTCTAAGTGTGGGCTTTAAAAAATGTGAAGTGTAAACTTGGTGGAATGCCCTGCTGTAATAGCAGGCTCCACTAGGCTGTCTTATGGGCAGGTGATTAAACAACTAGCCTTAATCCCATCTTAACAATTATATCCAGTTAACTTCCTAATCCAGAATCAAACAGATAACGAGCCCTAATGGCGAATGGCATACGAGCAGACAAGGTAATGAATCAATCATACAAATAAGTTAACTCGTTGACGACGTTAAATAAACTACGCATACAAAGCAATTAGCATTGAATTCAAACAGATAAAGATGGGGATCGACCGAACAAAAGGGTCTATTGGAGATGAAGAACAAAACAGAAAACTAAAAGCAAGAAGATAAAATTCAACTGATTAACAAACGGAATATGAAGAAATAAAAGAATACATACCACGTGAGAAGAAAAATCCGCACTTGAACGGACCCCGGACCCGTCTTGGGTTCAATTCGAACTTGGATTCAACTCGAACTTGGATTCTTCGTTTTTGAGGCCAATGGACCTTAATTGAGATGTTTTCAACAATGAAAACATCCCAATTAAGGTCTATTAGACCTCAATTAGGCAGAAATCGAAGTCTAGGGTTCACGGCCGAGATTTGGGGCTCGACTGGTTCTGGCAAGATTCGAGCCAAACCAGGGCCGGTAGGGGTATAAGGGAGGTCATGGGAGGGTTTGGGGTGAGTTTGGGGTGGTTTGGGATAGGATTTCAAATCCCGGCGACCTTTGATTCAATATTCGACACGTTTGAAATGGATTCGAGACCAACGGAGGCCGGATTCGAGGAGAGGGAGGTGAGGAGAAGGGTTGGTGTAAATTTGGTGGCCGTTGGCCTACCGGAACCGCCGTGAGGCGATTTCCGGCAGGCGGCGCACGGTGGTGGACGGCTAGGGTGTTTTATCGTCTCTGAGAGAGACGAGAAAGGGTCTGGGAGAGAATGAAAGGAGATACGGGGGTTTGGGGGGTATGGGGCTTTTGGTATATTGAAATGGACGGATTATTTTTAGCCGTTCGATCTGATGAGATCAACGGCTTGGATTCGTTCCTTAATGGAAGCGACGTCGTTTTGGGTAATGGCCGGGCCTGGGAGACGGGTTGGGTTGTTGGATCAAGAGAAGTGTGTAATTGGGCCTGGGATTAATTTGGCCTGGTCTTTTTGGTTTGGGCATAGTCCATTCCGATTTCCTCTCTATTTTCTTCTTTTCTTTTATTTTCTTTTTAATTCTTAATTTATTAAAAACCAAAACTCTATAATACATTACAAAAATTAACTTAGTTTATAAGAATACTAATTAGGTTCTTATTATAGTTAAATTAAACTAAGATCACACAATTGGGACATTAAATGCTAAAGATACAAAATGTACATATTTTGTGATTTTTCTATTTTTGTCAAATAACCTTGATTACTTTCAATCGTAAATTAAAACCTAAGAACGCAAACACAATATATTTTTGTATTTTTCTTAATTTAAACAATCAAACATGCATACACAAAGAATACAAATAGTAAGAAAATTGACACAAAAATCCACAGATATTACAACGATACAAAAACAATTTTATTTTGAATTTTTGGGAGTAAATCTCACGTAGGGCAAAAATCATGTGCTCACAGCTGCCCCTCTTTGCGCGGAAACATGAAGAGTTTTCGTGCAAAGATAAGTGAGCGGATACGAGCGATTTTTGCCCGTTCAAGCACTCCGTATGAAGCATTTTTTGGAAAAGTTTGACCGAACCTTGCTTCAAAGGTCTCCTACATATCCCTGGCTAAAAGGGAATCAGGTCAATGTAGTTCGGGAAGTTTTGGTAGCTGGGACTACCATGACTGCTGTGATCTTGCTGTTACTGCTGTTGCTGCTGTTGCTGCTGTTGCCACTGCTTAACCGATCTCCTTATTACACCGTGCTAAACAAAAGGTAAGAAGCTAGACTAAATTACAGTATTGCAAATTCTTATCTATCTTTTTAGCTTGATCTTGTCATGTTTATTGCCATCTTGCAGGCTCTGATGTTTCTTCATGTGCTTCTTCTCTTCCGACAATTGTTATCTCAGCCCATCTTGATTGCCGAACTCCGACCATAGGTCTCTTCTTTGTGATCTTCGAACTATTCTCCTTCGAAGTCTGAACCTGTCCTTCTGATCCTTGTTACCTTCCTTTTGATTACGAACTTGGATTCACGCCGGGGATTTCCGTTATACTCAACCGCTTTCCTCAAACAAATTTCAAAAAATAAATTGCCACTTCATTCTTCAGGCGGGCTCCCTGACTTCAGCTACAACTTTAAAATAAATCGCCACTCCATTCTTCAGGCGGGCTCCCTGACTTCAACTACAACTTCAAAACTAAATCGCCACTCCATTCTTCAGGCGGGCTCCCTGACTTCAACTACAACTTTAAAATAAATCGCCACTCCATTCTTCAGGCGGGCTCCCCGACTTCAACTACAACTTCAAAATAAATCGCCACTCCATTCTTCAGGCGGGCTCCCCGACTTCAACTACAACTTCAAAATAAAATTGCCGCTCCATTCTTCAGGCGGGCTCCCCGACTTCAACTACAACTTTAAAATAAAATCGCCACTCCATTCTTCAGGCGGGCTCCCTGACTTCAACTACAACTTCAAAATTAATCGCCACTCCATTCTTCAGGCGGGCTCCCTGACTTCAACTATAACTTCAAAAATAGATTGCCTTCCTTTGCTTCTTGTACCATTTTATTCTTGCTGCATCGACTCTTGAACCATCATTCCTCCTAAATTACCTTTTTTCGGAACTGCTTTCCCCCTGGGTCGTGTTGCTTTCCCCCTGACTAATGGGGATATCTTTAGAACTGTTTACTTGCCTGCTGAAGATAATGATGTTGGGAAAATTTTCCTTCATTCCCTCATTTCCTTTGACTCATGCGCTTGAATTTGCGTTGGGATCTCTTGTTGTAACCCTCTGCTTTATGGTGGGTTACTGGTTTCAAGGCCTGCAATGTAAAGACTGTAGACTTGCCTCTTGTTATACAGGTAGGCGCCTGTTTTTGTTAGCAATGCATTCTGGCAATAATTTATGAAATATGCAAAGGACAATGTAAAATAAAACAAACGTAAAAATATCCTATTCGAGGGCGGATAGTCCCATCGTATTCTATTCGAGGGTGAATACTCCCATTGTATTCTATTCGAGGGCGAATACTCCCATTGTATCCTATTCGAGGGCGAATACTCCCATTGTATCCTATTCGAGGGCGAACACTCCCATTGTATCCTATTCGAGGGCGAATATTCCCATTGTATCCTATTCGAGGGTGAATACTCCCATCGTATCCTATTCGAGGGCGAATACTCCCATTGTATCCTATTCGAGGGCGAATACTCCCATTGTATCCTATTCGAGTGTGAACACTCCCATTGTATCCTATTCGAGGGCGAACACTCCCATTGTATCCTATTCGAGGGCGAATACTCCCATTGTATCCTATTCGAGGGCGAACACTCCCATTGTATCCTATTCGAGGGCGAATACTCCCATTGTATCCTATTCGAGGGCGAATACTCCCATTGTATCCTATTCGAGGGAGAACACTCCCATTGTATCCTATTCGAGGGCGAACACTCCCATTGTATCCTATTCGAGGGCGAATACTCCCATCGTATCCTATTCGAGGGCGAATACTCCCATAATATCAATGTATGAAAGTGAACAAACCTGAGACGTCCTGTTCGAAGGTGGACAAACCTGAAACATCCTATTTGAAGGTGGACAAACCTGACACGTCATCTTGAATTGCCTTCCTCGTTTCTCCGAGAAAATTTTCAACAACGGCAGAAAATTTTCTGCCCCAGTATTGGTGTTCTTCCTTGTGGCATGACTTCCTGCTATCAATAGCACTTTCTTTCCCTATTTCAAATCAAAGAAAAATTTGTTAGTTCAAAACATTGTGAGCGGTTGTGCCGCTCCTGTGGGGTGGTTTTTCCTTTTCTCCTTTCCCTCGCTCGGGGTTCCCAAAACTTGTTGGGGAATGATTTCATTTGCTGGAGATGATATTCCTGCTGGGGATGGGTTTTTCCATTTATCCCTTCCTCGTTCCGTGTTTCTCAACTTGCTGGGGTTATTTTGTTGTAGATGAGATTTCCTTTCTCCCTTTACGACTCTGTGTTTTCTGACCACCTCGGAACTTGCCGTAGATAACATTGCTGGGGGATTTTCATTTCCTCAAAATTGGTGTTTCACTCTTCTTGAAGGTTGTTGAGGATGACACTGGTTCGAAGACCATTTCCCTTAAGACTTCCCTTCTTCCCCAAGTGGGTATTGACTTACAGAAAATTTTCAAACTGAGAAGAAATTTTTCTGCCCCAGTTTGATAATCTTCTTTGCACCATACTTCTCTGCCGTCAATGGCATTTCCTTGCCTTGCATAATAATTGGAAAGTTGGTGGTAAGTTTTGAAGTCATTTCTCATTTGTTCTGACTAGACAGACTTTGATGGGGGAATTTGTTTTTGACAAAAAGATAAAGATAAAAAGAAACAAAATATAAGACAAAGGAAAACTGACTCTCTAACAAGAAATGACTATAAAATCTTATCAAACGTGAATACCAACTCTACTGATCATGACATGCATATATGGCCTATCCACTGTCGTTAATCGCCTTTCACAATTTTTGTCTTGTGATTTCCCTCTGATTATCACCTTTATTCGATTTGTAGTGCCCGAAGGGTTTTCACTTTCAAACCTCTCTCATTTTGATTTTCTCTCAGCTTTCGTCGCCTTATGGTGCCTGTGAAGGTTTTCACCGGTAAGACTCTCTTGTTTGTATTACTTTTAGCTGGGGATTGGGGTGTCATTGCTAAGACTCTCTCGTGTTTCCTTTCTGTTGGGAATCAGAGTCTTTTCTGCTGAGAATCAGAGTGTTATATTCTGATAGGACTCTCTCACTCACTTGAAGTGGCATCTTTTGAAGACTGATCAGAAGGTCTTTCTTTGGACCGTAATGTGGGATTTGGATAGGGCTAGAAAGAAAGGGTATTGAAGGCTCAAAACAAAATCAATTTTGGGTTCAAAATTTACAACCTTCGGACCTAAATTTATTTATAATCAACACAATTTTTCTTTGCCCCGAGTTTTTTACTTGGGGATTTTTATTTCTTTATTTACACTATGACCGAGTTGTGAAGCGCCTACGTATCCTCTTTAAGGAATCAGGTCAAACGTAGTTCCCAATTCCTCCTTTTCAAATTTCTTTTTTTTCACACATTTTTCTTTTTCTTTTCTTTTCTTTATCTCCTTTTGTTGTTTTCTTTGCTTCCCTTTTTTCTCTTGTCTTTCAAACCTGTATTTCTAGTCTTTGCAACTAACTTCGAAGGAGGGGTATGAAAGATTTAAAATAAAGCTCAAAGGGTTGACGATGGATAAAGTGTTTGGATAGCAGAACAAAATTCCTTCGTCATTCCAATTTTCAAAACATGCCAAGTTCAAACAACATATTCACGACATCTTCTGTTTGTGCCCTGATTGATAACCATATCGTCCATTCGCCTTTTCATCTGTCATTTCAAAGTATTGCTGGATGACACTTTCATTTCAGTATCACAAGCGAACCCCGTCTTAGCATAGCCAATTTTCCATTAAGGGTTTCTTCATGTCTTACCTGTCCCAGTCTCACATGATTCGGGCTCCAAATAATCTCAAATCATTTTTATTTCTTTTTAAAATGACCTGATTATCTTCGAATTGCTTCATGATTAACCCTTAATATTAGGCCAAAATTATGTGCGATGCCACATCATTAGAGTCGGCGTTCGAATAAATGACAAACTTAAAGATAGAAGAACTAAACAAAAGATGACTGGGGTGATAAAAGACCGAAAGTTTCATAAAACTAAACGGCGAAATGATTCAAATACAAATAAGCAAACCAAAATACAAAACTAAAATGAAACTTGAAACGACTAAGCAAATTGCAATGACCAAAATGGAAAGATAAGAGGGTTTCACTTCAAAACAAAATCCGGGTCACAACCCCGAAACAACTCGGACCAAAGAAATGACAACAAAACAAACCACCGAGACTTCTCCTGATTACCAAGCATGACTTCTTATATGTTGGGTCTAAGGGTGAGCTGGCAATGGATTCTGATTAATGTTGGGTGCCTCTGGTGTCTGCACCTCGATCTTATTGGTGTCAATAAGATTTTGTACTGCATGTTTCAGTTTCCAACATTTCTCGGTATCATGTCCGAGAGCCCCCGAACAATACTCACAGCTTACTGAGCGATCCACATTTGGGGGTAGGGGATTTGGCAATCTTGTCTCAACGGGATTCAACAAACCTATCTGCTTCAATTTGTGGAACAAAGCAGTATAAGTTTCTCCCAACTCAGTGAAGGTTCTTTGTGCCTTTTCCTTTCTGAAGGCATGATTCCCTCGAAAATCTGGTCCTGGAGGATTATTGTAAGCCCTTGGTGGTGGATATGTGTTTCGGGGAGGGTGATTAGGGTGATTTGGGTGGTAGGGTCCGGCTTGGTAATGAGGTGAAGGACCTTTCGATCTGGACCAAGTACCCTCCTCTACCGTTGCAACTTCTTCTCTTCTCTTCTTCCCGAATGCAACCCCTGTGCCATTCTGAATAGCTTGAGTTGTTGCTTTTAACGCGGAATAGCTCAAGATCTTATTGGACTTAAGTCCCTCTTCTTTCATTCCGCCCATTTTGACCACCTCATTGAAAGATTTACCAACCGATGTCACCAGGTGACTAAAGTAAGTTGGCTCCAGTGTCTGCAAGAAGTAATCCACCATCTCGTTCTCTCTCATCGGGGGATCTACCCTCGCTGCATGTTCCCTCCAACGGAACCCAAATTCTCTGAAGCTTTCGGCGGGTTTCTTCTCTAGCTTTAGCAATGATAAGCGATCAGGGATTATTTCAAGATTATATTGAAACTGGCCGATGAATGCTTGGGCCAGGTCATCCCATGTAAACCATCTGCTGGGATCCTGCCTGGTGTACCACTCTAGTGCAGACCCTCCCAAACTCTGACCGAAGTAAGCTATCAGAATTTCATCTCGCCCTCCGGCTCCTCGCATTTTGCTGCAGAAACCTCGGAGATGGGCTACCGGGTCACCATGCCCCTCGTATAGATCAAACTTGGGCATTTTGAACCCAGCGGGCAACTGGACATCTGGAAATGGGCATAGATCTTTGTAAGCAACACTGACTTGGTTGCCTAAACCATGCATATTCCTGAAGGATTGCTCTAGGCTTTTGACTTTCCGAATAACTTCCTCATGCTCCAAACTTTTGAAGTGCTTTTCCGGTTCTGCCGGGCTATCCCGGTGAGGGGTGTGTGAATGCGGTTCAGGAGCCTTAAAGGTAGGCTCGGGATCATAACAATGATTGTCATGTATTTGGAAAAGCGGTTCACCGGACGACTTCTGTAAAGTAGCAGGTGGAGGTGCCACGAAAACAGGGGTGACCGGAGGAGGAGTATTTTGTCTAGCTGGTGGAACCTGGGATGTATAAGGGTTTTCCCCTTGATAATATGGATAGATCGGTGCACTTGTCGAGGGATCAATAGGCGGACGCTCTAGTGCTGGTGTAAGAGTAGGAAGGTTTAGTGATGACTGTCCCCTAGCCCAAGCTAGGTGCATCTCTGTTATCTGCCGTTTCAACCGATCTACCTCTTCTTTCATGATCCGTATCTCTGATTTCTCTTCCTCGAGACTTTTACCCGAACTAGACATGCTTGCTGGAATTGGCCCTTTAGATCTAGTACGGTAATGGTGGCTGGCCAGTATATTCTGTCAAGTTAACTGCTAAACTTTTCTGAAATTGCAACAAACTTGTTAGCTTACTGAGTTTAACAGATATGTTATAGCACGTAGGATGCAATGCACCTAGCCAGTTAACCATATACGTATTCACCGCATGCGTCATTCCAGTTTTGCTTTTTCAATTATCCTTGAAAACCTTGCTGGTTTTTTTTAATTTTTTATTTTTATATATATACATATACAGTTGTGGTCGAATCTTATGGAGATTGCCTACGTATCATGACCCCGCATGAATCAGACCGAGCGTAGTTCTTGCAAATTAATGCAAGAAATAAAGAGATGTTTATTTGATTTTTTTTTGATTTTTTTTTTGAAGAAAGATTGTAAAAGCCGACTCCAACTACAAACTCTGATGAAAAACTTTCACACCTTGTGCCAGAGATTTCTACAAGAACAAGAATATTTTTAGCGCCAATTATGACTATTTCTACAAAATTAGCCATGTAATGGCTTATTTGGCAAAAATGGCAATTTTTGCAAAATTTATTTAATAAAAAAAAGATAAACTTGAAGAAAAAAAAAATTCCTCCTGTGGCTCATGGGGGCATCGTTCGGCATCGCCATAAGCCAACACAAGACTGAGAAGTTTCTAATGTCAATTGACTATTTTTACAAAATTGGCCATGTAATGACTTATTTGACAAAGCGGCTATTTTTTGCAAAATTTTATTTAAGAGACTACAAATTCAAAATTTTTCATCTTAGGGCCCATGGGGCATCGTTCAGCACCGACACAGGCCAACACAAGACTGAGAAAGTTTAAATGCCAAAAGTGGCCATTTCAGCAAAACCATATGTTGTTGTTGTTTTTTTTTTTTTTTTTTGCAAAGTTGAGTGATGACTCAAACTTAATTTTGCGGATACGGTCTTTCAATATTTCCACGAGGGAATATTTCAAGGTTGTGCCCAAAAATTATTTACAAAGACTCAAAGTGGCTATTCTTGCAAAAATAGCCTTCCGGCGTCCTTTTGGGGAACATTCGGCTTATTTTAAACAAGAATAGCATCACCCGATTTATTTATAACAAAATAAAAAATTTGACATTTTTTGTTATTTTTGCAAAAGGGGTTGAACCCGAACTTGATTTTGCGGCTATGGCCTTTCAACATTTCCACATGGAATATTTCAAGGTTATTATTCAAAAGAAAAAGTAAAGATTTCAAAGTGGCCATTTTTGCACAAACAGCCTTCCGGTGTCCTTTCGGAACATTCGGCTATTTTCAAAAACAGCGTTACGTTGATTTTATTGAAAACTAAAACTTCGACATTTTTTTTAATTTTTTGAAGGGGTGGTTGGACCCGGTGAGGGTTGCCTACGTATCCCACCTAATGGGGAGAATCAAACCTACGTAGTTCGGTCAAATAAAAACAAACTACATCTGTAAATGAAACAAACTATTTATTATTTTTTCACACATTTTTTTTTAATTTTAAAAAAAACTTTTTTTTCTTTTTTTTTAAGTAAAAAAAAAACTATTTTGAAACTATTTTTTATTTTATTTTAATCACACATTTTTTTTATTTTTCAACAAACGTTTTTTTTTCCTTTTTAAGTAAAAAAACAAACTATTTTGAAACTAGTTTTTTTTTTCCTCAATATATAAAAAAAACGGTTAGCCTGCAAATCTGAAGCAAATAAATGCGTAAATCAAACAGGATGCAGCAGGATGGTCTTTTCATTTCAGGTCACCTGTCCTAGACGGACCCAACCCCTATGTTGAGTCCCCTAAGTCAAATGCAACATGATGCAAATAAACGTTCCTACTAGGGATCCGACATGAAGCTTTGTTATTCTAGGTTTAAAAACCTGGGTTTATTGTTCTAGACCTGGCTTACCCGAGCGGACAACTCGAGCCGAGGAGGAGGCAGCAACCCGGGAATACAGAAGCTTCACCGGTTTTGCAACTTATCCAAACCTCGTTCTAAAGTGGGAATTAGACACTATACAGAAAAGAAGTCACACGAAGTGCACCCTTCTTCATGATTTAGAAGACTCGGAGAGGAGATTGGTTTCGGCACAATTTATATGTACAGTTCAAAAAATATCAAAGCAGTAAAAATAATATTTAGCACATTAATACAAACATATAATAAAATCAGATAATAAATAAGCCAAATACAACAATTATTCCAAGCTCGAATTCTTAAACCCCGAACCAGTGGTTCTGGGTTTGAGTCCCCAGTGGAGTCGCCGGAGCTGTCACACCTCCTTTTTACGCTTACTTGCGTGGGCGCAAGATATAAAAGAGAGTTTTTCCAATTAAAGGACAACCACAACGGGGTTCATTTATCGAGAGATTCGAGTCGCCACTTGGGAGATTTATGGTGTCCCAAGTCACCGGTTTGAAACCCGAATTGAGGAAAGGTTTGACTCTATTTAATGGTCCGCGAACCAGAAATCCGGATAAGGAATTCTGTTAACCCGGGAGAAGGTGTTAGGCATTCCCGAATTCTATGGTTCTAGCACGGTCACTCAACTGTCATATTCGGCTTATTTATCTGATTTTTTACAGTTATATACTTAATGCAAATTAATATCCCATTACCACTCTTATTATTATTATGATTTACGAAAAAGAATGTTGCTAAAAATATGTTTCGAATCACGTCACATGAAATGCACCCGGATTATCGACACATTCTTATTCAACATTTTGGGATTTGGATTTGGGTCGCATGAAATGCACACCCGTATTTAAGAAGGTAAAATTATTAAAATACGCGCCTAGAGCGATTACTTATTTACACTTTTGAGAAGGCCATGATATTTGCTAAGAAACGGCACATCTCGAAATCTAAGTACTTTATATATACACTTATGAGGGTCCAGTGATTTGTATAACTTGTTAGGCGAGGCACACCTCTAATTCAAATTTAAAACGAACTACATCCCGCTATATTTGTTTAGGAGTTGATTCCAAATTATCTAAAACATGTTACGAGCCACACTACATGAAATGCACATGTGGTTCCTGACACGCTTTATTTGATCTTGTTCAAAATTGGAGTCGAGTCACATGAAATGCACCCCCGATTCCTTTAATCTAATTACGTCGTTCAGTTGAATAATAACGCACCAATTTCTACAATGTGACAAAATCCTACTCAACTATAACCAATTTAAGTAAACATACGATTAGTTAACTAAATGAGTAGATTCGAGACTATGGTGGACAATTATATGGAAAAACTTACTTTGAATTCAAAGAATCCTTAAAGAGCCACTGTCACATATTTTTTGCAAGTTCAAGATATCATTCCTCACGGGTGTTCAAATCACCTTAAACTTTCTACTTAAACAGATAGTTAATCTCAATTTTTACATAAGATCTAGTATTAACAGATTTGGAAATCGCACCCCATGAATAGAGAAGATTTAAGCATAGATACAGCGGGAATAACTCAAGTTCCTGTACATGTCCAATGACAATGTGTTTTGGATCTAAATGCATTTTTTATAACCCAAACCAGTATGATAGATTTAATTACATGTACTCATACAAACACAAGAACTTTGGACAACTACATGTATTCAACAGATTTAAAAGGGAACTTCAGGCTTCATTTCCTTTTCGAACCAAGAAGCTACAATGACAGGGATGTGTACCTGGAATATGGAAAAAGAAGGAAGAGTGAGCAGTGAAAACAGTGTGGCAATCTGCAGTTCAGCAGCAATCACAGCAACCCAAATAATCCCAGCAAACAGACTCCAAGAAAAGAAATCAATGACAGAAGGCTCGAATACTTCAAAGAAAACCACAGCAAAGAATTCCCAATCAAACAAACCCCTACACCTCTGAAATGCCCCAGAGAACTTGTGCACCCAACTGATTGAACCCCAATTGACTTCAAACAACAATCCAAATACCCAAAGTTCTGCCTATTATTAAGGTCCAAGTGTATAACGGAAACACAGAAGACCAGCTCTCTTTTAGTTTTAGAGTCAACTCACAATAGAACTCAAACTGGAAAACTCTCCTGTATGTATTCTATATACTCTCTTCTCTGTATTTCAGACTGCTATGCTTAAAAAGACTCTTACTCTAATGTCTGCTCCCTTTGTCCAGAAGAAAAAAAAAAGATCCCTACTATTCTGTTCAAACCTTATACTTATAGTTGAAAAGCCAATGACACTCTAAAGTACAATAATCAGCAGACCCACCCTGCCCATACTCTTCTCTGCCAGCCCAGTAGATTCCCCTAGGCAGACCCATCCCTCTGCCTGTGCCACTATATTGTGTCTAAGTGTGGGCTTTAAAAAATGTGAAGTGTAAACTTGGTGGAATGCCCTGCTGTAATAGCAGGCTCCACTAGGCTGTCTTATGGGCAGGTGATTAAACAACTAGCCTTAATCACATCTTAACAATTATATCCAGTTAACTTCCTAATCCAGAATCAAACAGATAACGAGCCCTAATGGCGAATGGCATACGGGCAGACAAGGTAATGAATCAATCATACAAATAAGTTAACTCGTTGACGACGTTAAATAAACTACGCATACAAAGCAATTAGCATTGAATTCAAACAGATAAAGATGGGGATCGACCGAACAAAAGGGTCTATTGGAGATGAAGAACAAAACAGAAAACTAAAAGCAAGAAGATAAAATTCAACTGATTAACAAACGGAATATGAAGAAATAAAAGAATACATACCACGTGAGAAGAAAAATCCGCACTTGAACGGACCCCGGACCCGTCTTGGGTTCAATTCGAACTTGGATTCAACTCGAACTTGGATTCTTCGTTTTTGAGGCCAATGGACCTTAATTGAGATGTTTTCAACAATGAAAACATCCCAATTAAGGTCTATTAGACCTCAATTAGGCAGAAATCGAAGTCTAGGGTTCCTGGCCGAGATTTGGGGCTCGACCGGTTCTGGCAAGATTCGAGCCAAACCAGGGCCGGTAGGGGTATAAGGGAGGTCATGGGAGGGTTTGGGGTGAGTTTGGGGTGGTTTGGGATAGGATTTCAAATCCCGGCGACCTTTGATTCAATATTCGACACGTTTGAAACGGATTCGAGACCAACGGAGGCCGGATTCGAGGAGAGGGAGGTGAGGAGAAGGGTTGGTGTAAATTTGGTGGCCGTTGGCCTACCGGAACCGCCGTGAGGCGATTTCCGGCAGGCGGCGCACGGTGGTGGATGGCTAGGGTGTTTTATCGTCTCTGAGAGAGACGAGAACGGGTCTGGGAGAGGATGAAAGGAGATACGGGGGTTTGGGAGGTATGGGGCTTTTGGTATATTGAAATGGACGGATTATTTTTAGCCGTTCGATCTGATGAGATCAACGGCTTGGATTCGTTCCTTAATGGAAGCGACGTCGTTTTGGGTAATGGCCGGGCTGGGAGACGGGTTGGGTTGTTGGATCAAGAGAAGTGTGTAATTGGGCCTGGGATTAATTTGGCCTGGTCTTTTTGGTTTGGGCATAGTCCATTCCGATTTCCTCTCTATTTTCTTCTTTTCTTTTATTTTCTTTTTAATTCTTAATTTATTAAAAACCAAAACTCTATAATACATTACAAAAATTAACTTAGTTTATAAGAATACTAATTAGGTTCTTATTATAGTTAAATTAAACTAAGATCACACAATTGGGACATTAAATGCTAAAGATACAAAATGTACATATTTTGTGATTTTTCTATTTTTGTCAAATAACCTTGATTACTTTCAATCGTAAATTAAAACCTAAGAACGCAAACGCATTATATTTTTGTATTTTTCTTAATTTAAACAATCAAACATGCATACACAAAGAATACAAATAGTAAGAAAATTGACACAAAAATCCACAGATATTACAACGATACAAAAACAATTTTATTTTGAATTTTTGGGAGTAAATCTCACGTAGGGCAAAAATCACGTGCTCACAAATATGAGGTGATATATCATGACACGTGGAGTAGTAGAAGAGTGACTGCTTGGCCAAGAAAAAAGGCACGAGCTTCAACAGGCACGGGTAGAGGAAGGACAAAAGCTCGCACCTATTGATATTTAGCAGTTATAATAAAGGAATAAACTTTGTAGCAAAAGCGGTACGGATACGAATCATTGGTAATTAATAGGCATTAGTTACGGAAAGCATTATGGATTTTGTATAGAATCAGTTATGATTACCAATTATAATGTTACATTAATGTCATTAATTTTCATGAATGTCACACCTTTTTTTTTTCACACAACCCTATTACGTTGCTGATTTAGAAGAGTTTTTCCAATTAAAATGATATTTTGAAAGGGGATTATTTATTATTTAGAGTCGCCACTTGGAATTGAGTTTTGGTGTTCCAAGTCACCTTTTATTTGAATTCCTTTTCAAAAGGAAGTTTTGACTCTTAATTATGGTCTATGAAATAGAAGACCGAGTAAGAAATTCTGTTGATCGAGGGGAAGATGTAAGGCACCCCTCGAGTCCCGTGGTTCTAGAACGATCGCTTTTATTGACTAATGTAAGGCTTAAATCAATTCTTGACTATTCTTATATTTTATTGGTTATGTCTTGTCTATTACCACTTCACCTAATTATTATATTTTATTAATTGTTTGGATCCAGATGCGATACGCACACAAGGTATTTGTTTGAAGTTAGATGTTAAACCAAGGTACGGAATGTACACATGATTATAACATAATTATTTTAAATCTAAAAGCATCAAGACGCGGAATGCACACATGATCCTTTTATTAGTTAAGCATATCTATCCAAGATTCTAGTATGAACACATGAGCTAATATTTAATGTACATCTAAAGTTTTTCTAGTGTTTTAAAGTATTTCATTTGTTTTGTCTCTTTCATATTCGAGACATTTATTTGTATAATTTTATTATTATTACTTATTGTAATGAGTCTTAAATTAGTCCATGATTCATCTCGCTACCTAAAATTTACCACTATTTTATTTTATTGTTATCAAATTAATGAAATGATTAATATGATGTTATTTAGCAAAAATTATGACTAAAACAAAATGAGCTTTAATAAAAACTATTTAAATAAAATTCTTGGACAAACAGCGTCACGACCCAAAATTCACTAAGGGTCGCGATGACGCCAGACGCTACTGTCAGGCAAGCCAACCAAATTACTTGATAAAGTTCACATTTTTAACAATCTTGAAAACTAAGATTTCCTCCAATTTTTCATAAATAAAAAGGTAAGTGCTCCAATTCAAATTAAATAATAATTAATTAATATAAAATATTTCAAAACCATCCCAGAACCCGGTGTCATAAGTGCATGAGCATCTACTAAGGAGGAAATAAAATACAACATTCGTTCGGAATACAGTGGACATCAAGTAAATACAAAATACTGGAAGAGACTATACTAGTTGCGGGCCGCCTCGAATAGTGCAACTCACCTAGTCCTCGAATCATCCATGCTGCTACGCCCAGTAGGCCACTAGTTACATATACCTCTGCAATAAAAATGCACAGAAGTATAGTATGAGTATGAAAATAACGTGTACTCAATGAGTATCGAGATTGTCGACTTAGATAATTACTAGTGGTCCAATAATAATACAGTGAAGATGTGAGAAAAACATGGGTTAATCTAGCAATTTTAACTCATAGAGCAAGAAAACAGATAACACATGCTCAAATAATAAGGAAATTTCAAGATTTACTTTTCATTATCTTTGTTAGTTTATAGCGGACCGTAAAGGCAATATCAACTCCAATAAGTTCAGGATAAGCAATGGAAGCACACGCATATTATGCCGAGGCGACGACCCGATCCAATAGAGATAAACTGTGCACTTGCCGAGGATCAATGGTGCGCCTATAGATGCATCTATTTAATCTGCCGAGGCGTTCGGCCCATTCCAAAAATAAACACACACACACAGAGACAGTCAGCCAAGAAGTCAACATGGAACAATTATCCAAAGAAAGACCAATTCTCTTTAATAATTTAAGAAAATGAAGTTTAAACCCTTTTAGAAATTCATTTACTGGTTCGATATGATTTAAGCAGTACAAGCTGTCAATAAAATAGCGCGTATTCCAAGTATAACATGCCTTTAGGTCCTAGACTACCGGACAATAGCATGATAGTTGCTACGCACGTACTCTCGTCACCTCGTGCATACGTAGTTCCCACAAATAGGAGCACATAACCAATTAACTCACCTATGGGGACAATTCCCTCTTACAAGGTTAGAAAGGAGACTCACCTCGCTCCGAAGATCCATAACCGACATTCCTCGCCCTTCAGAAGACCCGAATCGATGCACAACGCTCCAAAACTAGCCAATAATGATACCAATCCATTAATATATGATCAATTATTCATTACAACCCAATTCATAACAAATTCCTAACCCCCAAAAAGTTGACAAAAATGCCCTCGAGCCCACGTACCCGGAATCCCAAATTTTCTGAAGATAAAGTTTACCCATAAACTCACAAACTCAAATATATGATTTTATCTAAAGTCCATACCCAAAATCATGGTTAAATTCCAAGAATACTAATTTTTTCCTAGGTTTTCCCTAAAACCTCAAGTTTTCTACAAATTTCATACTCAAATCCATGCATAATTGATGTATTTAACTCAAAGTAGACGGAGATAACTTACCTTGATATTGAAAACGATAATCCTCTCTTGAAGCTCTCCAAAATCGCCCATTCCAAGTGAAAAATGGAAGAAGAATGGCCAAATCCTGGATTTAAAACCACTCTCTGCCTCCAGCTATTTCCGCACCTGCAGCCCCTTAACCGCTTCTGCAGTTTCGCGGGTGTGGTCCAAACGCTGCACGGGGCTCCCAGCCCATTTCGCTTCTGCAGATAGGACCACCATTTCTACGGATATTAGGCCGCTTCTGCGAGGTTGCGACCACTTCTGTGGTTCCGTTCCTGTGGATTTTGGGCCGCTTCTGCGGTCCCTTCTCTTCTAGCCCAAAACCGCATCTGCGGTTAAATCTCCCGCTTCTACGGGGCCGCTTCTACGGTCCTCCATCCGCAGAAGCGGTTATACCAGCAACTGTCACGATCCAAACCCCGCACTGGTCGTGATGATGCCTCTCGTGAAGACAAGGCCAACCAACTAACCCAACTCGTCTCTTTCAAAATAGTTAAGCATAAATGAACATAAAAAATATGACTTAATGATATTAATTAACAAAATTACAACCCAACAGAGCCCTAATCGGGATGTAACAAGTCACAAGCATCTATAAGAATGTAATTCCACTTTACAGGTCTAGAAATACACTGAACAGGAATAATGAATAACATAGAAAGGCAGTGGTGCTGCGAACGCTTGGAGTCACCTCGCTAAACCTCTACAGCTCTGCCTCCATGCAGCCAACACCCGCTATTGAGTGAATAAATACGTGCAACTGCACGCGAGGTGTAGGGAGTAAAGTGAGTACTCCAACTCAGTGAGTAATAAAGGTAAATAACAACTGAGCAGTAAGAAATCATGTAAAGCAACCAACATGCTGTATAAAAGCCGAGTACAATTCTCTGAGAAATCAGTGAAACTGTGAAATCTTTAGAAATATCTTGGCTTAGTTTAAATATCTTTTGAAAATGATCCTTTCAATAGTTATGAAATAATTTCAAAATAGTTAGTGCTGGTAAGCACAGAAAAATCCGCCCCTCGGGCACAAATACCACAGTATAACAGGTAAAAAGGCAAATAAATATGCAAAATGCGCACATAAAAGTTTGCCCCTCGGGCAAGATCTCAAAACACTACCAGCCCCTCAAGCTCAATATCAATCGCTCAAAACAGTATCATCCCCTCAGGCATAGTATCAGCCACTCAGAACAGTATCAGCCCCTCGGGCTCAGTATCATATCACATGGGTACCCGCGCTCACTAGGGGAGTACAGACTCCGGGAGGGCCCCCTTACGGCCCAAGCGCAATATCAGGCAACCTCGTGGCACATAAAACAATGCCTGAAAGCCTTCTCACATCACACTCGAGGCCTGCAAGCCTTCTCACATATCACTCGACGCCTTAAAGCCTCCTCACAATACACTCGAGGCCTGAAAGCCTCCTCATAATACACTCGAGGCCTGAAAGCCTCCTCACATCACAATCAAGGCCTAAAAGCCTCACCCTGTCCAGAAATATCATAAACTCTTCGGGCATCAATAAAAAAATAGTTCTCAGCCCAGACAACAGTGCAATATCAATATCTCAAAATTAATTTAAAACGGTTGATTTTGCAAAACAGTATAAATCACTAGGATTGAGTTCAAATAACGTGTCAAAATAGTGATAACAATCCCCGAAGGATTCAAATAATTAGCACAAAGCATAAATATAGCAATCAGCCCAAATCATGATAATATCAATTAAGTTTCAGTCAAATACAGGGTAAAATCAACAATCAGGACGGACCAAGTCACAATCCCCAAAGGTGCTCTACCCCACGCTCGCTATTCTGCGTGCAAGTCACCTTAATATAGCATTACGATGTGCAACTCCGAGGTTCCAAACCCTTATGATATCATTTACTATCATTACTCACCTCGAACCGGTGAAATTTCTAGCTCGCGATGCCCTTGCCCCTCAAATCGACCTCCATGCACGTTGAATCTACCCAAAATCAGAGAGAGTACATCACAATAGGCTAAGGGAACATAACCCAATAAAAAAGAATCTAAAAACATCGAAAATCATAAAATTTGCAAAACTCGAGCCCAGCCCACTTCTCAAAAATCAGAAGTTTATACATCAATATGTTCGTTATCTCCTCACGAGTTCATACATACCAAACTCTCGAATCCGAGTTCAAATGGTCGTCCAAATCCCTAAATCAAATTTCAAAATCTCAAGCCCTAGTTCATCAATTTTAGGCTTAATTTCCGTGAATTTCTCGGTGGATTTCACGATAAAAATGAGTTGTAAGTTAAAAAATCTTACATCCAATCGATTCCGCTTGCATCCCTCTTTAATCTTTACCAAGAAGCTCTCAAAACGATCAACCATGGAGGAAAAATGACCCAAAATCGCGGATGGAAATGTTAAATAAACTCACTGCCCAACACTGGAATTCCTTCGCGAACGCGGTCAAACACCCGCGAACACGTAGCACAAAAATGCGTTAACCAACTTTTACCTTATGCGAGTGCGATCTCCCAGTTACGAACGCGATGCTTCACAACCCTGACCTTCGCGAACGCGCTCTATTCTATATGAATGCGATGAACATTTGTCCATCAGCTCTAGCACCTCTTTCGCGATCGCGTACCCTCACTGGCAAACGCGATGCAGCCTTACTCAAACCTTCACCGATGCGGCATAGAACCTCGCGACCACGATGGTCATGAACTCAGGCCCTTCGCGAACGCGGAACCTCCTTCACGAACGGAAGTCCAAAAATGCCTGCAACTGACCTGCAATGTTTCTGCATTATTTTCCAAGTTACACCTTCCCGTTAACCATCCGAAATCACCCCGAGGTCCCCGGGACCTCAACCAAAAATACCAACACCTCCTATAACATCATTCAAACTTGTTCGAGTCATTAAAACACCTCAAACATCACCAAAACCATCAATTCACATCGAATTTAAGCATAAGTTGTTTGAAAATTTTCGAAACACGCATTTGATAAAAAATCCAACCAAAACACCTCCGAACGACTTGAAATTTTGTACACACATCTAAAATCACATGATGAAGCTACAACAACTCTCGGTATTCCATCCCATAATCAAGACAAATTATACTATAATTTTATGCTACATTCATCAAGATATTTTGTCCAACAATATCTTTGATTGTGAACGTAGTTTATTAATTATGAGAACCAACAATTTAATCTTCTGTGCATGAGCTAACGCTCTATACTTTACTACATAACTAAAAGGACACACTTGTAACAAATATTCTATTTAAAATGGTACTTTATTGAATTGTATAAATAAAATAAATAATTAGTCCATAAAGAATAAAATATAATACTATGTCTCAACCGCATGGTTAATAGTATATCCCAACACATCATACTTCACTCAATGTCTACATTCCAAGTAATGGTTAGGGAAAATATTATTTAATGATTTCACACAAACAACTTTTTTAGACAAAGATATTTGTCATCTCGGTCATTTTAATCATTTTTTGTAGTTATTTTTGGTATCAAGTTTAGATATTATTTTTTAATTTTTTCCTCGATTAGAGATTAGAAACTTAAATAAATAATTTAGGTCCTAAATTTTTATCATTTGTTCGACTGATTTTTTTAAAATATAAAGAACGGAAAATACTTTTAAAAAAAGTTCATTTTTGTTAGGTGGTTTACTTGGAGTTGTTTTATGTTTATAATATTAACGTGAATAATATATGTTGTATGTTTAAAATGATTATCTGAAACTTAACACCAAGATACGAGTTAGCAGGTGAGTTCCACAGAAAAAGATGTTAAGAAATAGAAATATCATTATGTTATAAATATAATTCTATTTATGTTGAATGTTCATATTTAGAGAGATTCTAGGGTTTATTATTTGGTGGCTAAGTCAAACTCTCTCTATAAATAGAGGGTTCTATTCCATTGTAATTCACCCCAAATCAATAAGAATTCTCTCTCCCTACTTTTCTCTACAATATTGTTCTTCTTCTTATATTATTTCATAACACGTTATCAGCACGAAACTCTAACCAATTGAGTAGAAGCTTTGGGATTGAGCACAGTGATTGTCAATTGCTCCATGAACTTCCTTCATGATTAAATTTTAGATTTAAGGTAAGTATTTTACTTTTCTCTTTCAAATTCTTGACATTCTATTATTTGATTTTAAATACAAGCAAAGACGATAAATTTTGTTTGCAACTCTAATGGAGTTTGAAAGAAATTATAACCACCCAAAGTGGTAAAATTTCTATGCCTTGCCATAATTAAATTCATGTATAATTGTGGGCAAAGAATTGAAAACTCGTCCCATTGAATTTGCTCCATTCTCATTCCCTTTAGAGAATGTGATAGCAGTATGTAAGAAGTCTGAAAGAAGACAAAATTATTACCATGAATAATCAATGTATATGGACGTGGCAATAGACAAAATTTTATCGTCATCATTGTGGTAATGAGAACAATAAGTATTCTTAAAATAATCCTTCACTCTGTGAAAGTAATATTTGTCATCGATTTGACATGAGATTTTATAAAGCACATACAGATAATTATGGTCCATTCATGATGTGAATGTGACAACATCTTACTTATGAATACATATTCATTCTTTAGAGAATATGAACGTGCTAGTGGAAGTGAATATACCACACTCACCTCTAGAAGAAGGTTTGAGATTATACCATAAATAATGTCATTATTATGGCATGAACGGTCATTGGTCACGTACCTATTGTAAGCCAAAATATTTTAGCATTGTGATTATTAAAAGACAATGGTAATGCAAGAAACATATCTTGCATATAATTTTGACCATACACATAATGGTATAACTGTAACGACTCGGCCCGTCGTCACGGGAATTACCACCCCGTTATGTTGTAATTACATATTTTATGCTTTTATATCAGTGTTAGAGTCTATCGGGTGAGTTAGGAGTGAATTGGATTGAAAATGAGGCATATAGCCTTTTTGAAGGAAACTTGAATAAGGAAAGTCAACCCGGAGTTGACTATTTAGTTAGAGGGGTCAGAATGGAATTCTGACAGTTGCAGTAGCTCCGTTAGGTGATTTTGGATGTGCTTGCAAAATTTCAAGTCATTCGGAGGTCGTTTGGTCGGGTTTTTGATCGAATAAGAATTTTGAAAGTTATAGTTAAACTTAAGCTTGAATTTGCTGAAAACGGATGATTTTGATGTTAACGATAGTGATTTTATGATTCAAGCAAGTTGGAATGAGGTAATAGATCATGTCTGTATATTTGGTTGAGGTCTCGAGGGTCTCGGGTGTGTTTCGGATGTCCAACGGGTCATTTTTGGAAGATTTTTGCCGTTTTCAGCATAAATATAATGATCCAAAGGTCTATTTTTAGTTCTAGAGATCCAAATTTGATTTCGAGACTTCGAGAATTTAAATCATGAATTATAGGACTGATCTGAAAATTTTGGTTTAATTTCATCTAGTCGCGATTAGGTTTTTGACGCGATATGTGAGTTAATTATTTAACGAGCAAAATTGATGTTGCACTGAGTAAATGAGATCCAAATTCAGTTTTGTTTGAACCACTGGATCCGTATCGAAATTACGGAGCCATAAGAAAAAGAATCGTCGAATTCCGAGTTTGTATGATGGAGTTAGAGCCATTTTAGTGAAAATGGCTGTGTGCTGCAATTTCTGTATTGCTGCTGCATTTTTCTGCAGCGTATGAATAGTAACTCCCGCGCGTGAACAGTAACCGCACGCGTGAACAGTGTCGACGCGCATGAACAGTAACCCGTGAACAGTGTCGACGCGCATGAACAGTAACCCGTGAACAGTGATTTCCGAAAAATTCAGTAAGTTGATAAAAAAATCGATTTTGGGTCATTTTTCCACCATTGTTGAGCTCTAGAGTGAGAAAGTGACGGGAAATAGCTGGGAGATCATCGAGATATTGTCGGAGGTAAGTTTCGAGGTTTAATTACACACTTTTATCATGAAATCATGGATTATTTCTATGAAAATGGAGGATTAAATGTGGGTTTAAGCCCTATAGAAAAATACCGATTTGAGCGGGCAAATGGAGTCCGAATTTGGTAAATTTGATATGCCTAGACTCGTATTGAGACGAGGGTTCCGAATATATAACTTTTATAATTTTTCGAGAAGCACACCAAAAGTCGGGTTTTAACAACTTGTGGGTTTTGATATAATTTGGGCTATTTCGAATGAATTGCGTGAAATTAGCATATATTGATGCATTCTCTATGATTTTGAGCAGATTTGGCATCCGAGGAGATTGATTTTCGAGGCAAGCGCAAGGCGGATTGAAGTTTCTACCGGTTCAAGGTGAGTGGTAGTAGTAAACAATGTACCGAGGGTTTGAAACCCCGTACTAGCACTTCACAGTGCTATGTTGAGATGAGACACACGTCTTGAGACGAGCGTGGTGACATTGTGATTGGGGACTTGGACTTGGTCCTTCCCGGCTAATAGAATACTCTGTTTTATGACTGTTAATGAGATTATAACTGTACAATTGGGGCTAATAGCCATGTTTGGGGCCTTGTGCCGATCTGTAGAGCATTAGGGAACCTATAGAGCTAGGTGACCCTTATATCGTGTTGGAAATATTCACTCACCCGTAGCTCTAGCTGTATAGCATAATATGAGCCCAGTACTAGATGTGTACATTGAGAAAGCTTATCTAGGGTGGAATTTCCCGTTCTAGGTGAGTGGGCCTGAAAGGCCAAGTCTATATTGACTGAGACAGGGTCCAGGACCCACTATGATATATTATATTGGGCCTGAGAGGCCAAGCACATATTGACTGGGATAGGGTCGAGGACCCATTATGACATATTGTATTGGGCCTGAGAGGCCAAGTATATACTGGCTGGGATAGGGTCGAGGACCCATTATGAGGTATTATATATATATATATACCTATATTGGATCGGGCCGCACGCCGCAGCAGTATATATATTGGATCGGACTGCACGCCGCAGTAATATACATGTAATATACATGTGGGACGGACTGCACGCCGCAGTATTATTGCGCTTGGGCTGTAGGAGCCCCTTCGGAGTCTGATTGCACTTGGGCTGTAGGAGCCCCTTCGGAGTCTGAGTCTGCACACATTCTCAGTGAGCGCTGGTGTATACTAAGGGATCGGGCTGCACACCGCAGCAGTATAGTTACATATGTATGTATATATATTGGATCGGACTGCACGCCGCAGTAATATATATGTGGATCGGGCTGCACGCCGTAGTATCATAACGCTTGGGCCTAGGGATCCCTTCCGAAGTCTGTATACACCCCAGTGAGCGCCGTCAACATTAAATAGATCAGGCTATGGGCCGCAGCGGTATATGTATTGGGAGCGGGCTGCACGCCGCAACATTATACTTATTCATATTCATATACATACTTAAGTACTTATACATTATAGACATATGTATATATCTACTTATATTGAGATGGCCGTACACCGTAGGGGTACGAGTGAGGGTTTGATCAGTGTGGGATCTGGTAGAGATAGAAGTGGACTGGAGATCAGAGTACTTACTACAGTGATGACGTTCCCGTGAGGGTTGCCTTAGAACTGCTAAGTGATAGCACATGATTTCTTACCTTCAGTTATTATTTATTATTGTTACTCACTCAGTTGAAATATACTCACCCCACTCTCCTGCACTTTCTGTGCAGATCCACAGGTGCCCGAGAGCAGTTGAGACATTGTAGCTGATGATCATTGTCTACTTTTGCGGAGATTACGAGGTAGCTGCCAGCGTCCGCAGAGCTTGTTTTCTCCTTCTTTATCATCTTGTTGATTACCTATTTGCCTAGACTTGTTTGTATTAGGATGTTATTCTGTAGAGGCTCAGTCTCGTGACACCACGATATGGTTGGGACCGTATTTTGTATGCTTTACATTTCGCTTATCACCTGATATGATCATTTACTGTTTAAGTTTAATTTGATTAATAACTGGCTGGTTTAAGGGATAATATGGTCGGGCTTGCCTAGCATCATGTTGGGCGCCATCACGACCAGGGTTTGGGTCGTGACAATAACTTTCTCTTTAAAAGAGATATTCACCACATGGATGTTGATGAATCTGTGGTAGTACAAAATTAATTGAGAGCTTTGGAAGAGCAAATTATTACTATTTTGGAGAAACACAATTAATTACCAATAAGGTATTGTATTGTAGTAAGTCTCAAATAAACTTATTCAGTTTCCAAATACGTGAAAGCGATTGATTATATTGAGACTATAAATAAAGGAAAGATTTAATATCTTCTATTACTACATCTTGTAGCGGGATAATATGTATTTGAAACGCTACCCGCTTTATTCTCTAATTTGTACTACGTAAACAAAAGAATACCACAATAAAGTGGATGTCTATTGATATAAAAACTCATATCATAATAAACTTGGAGTTTATTGATAATTGCACAAGTCATGGTGTAAATTTGAAGTTTATCAATATTGATAATTTATCCAGTTGGCATAATTGGTTTAGCCATGTTAATTCAAGTATGATGTGCAAATAAAAGAGAATTTACATGGGTAAATATTAAAGAACTAGAAAGTTCTTTACGCATTCTCTTATACATTGCTTGTTCTCATTAATTAATAGATCAATTAAAATTGGGATTGAATCCCATGAATGCTGGAAATATCAAAGGTGAATATGGGCTCATTCACCCGCCATGTATACCACATAAGATGCATCTATGAGATGGTTACATGTGTAATTATTATTAACCCGCAACCTGGCCGGTGTGTGCGAGGTAACTTGCTCAATAATTTGATTTCGAGCATAATTTTCAGATTTTTTATTCAAGAAGTTCATCTTGATAAGTTGGTCTACATCATAGTTGGTTTAGCAAAATGATTTATTGAGTACCTCCACTTAATAGCTAAATTATTGCTTATGAGAACAAAGTTATATATATCAGTTTGATATACATTATATACGAAAATATATTATTTTCTCGCATCACAAGTGGTTTAGGGTCAGGAACCAAATAATTTCATCTTATTATTATTGATGTGCAGTGTATATTTTGATTAACATCATAACGCACAAAGAGGGTTCTCAAAGTTGAGGAAACAAGGTAGTTTTTCTAACATGAGGGGGAGACATGATAAACAATTGAGAAAAGTTATGAGGAATGAATTATCGTTTCTACATCTAGATCCTCAAATAAAATAATATGAACTTGAAGTTCATAAAATGTTAATTCATGTGCAATTTATTTCAAAACATGCTAGATGTATTTGCTGATCCAAAGAAAGTAACTATATTCTCATTGCAAATGCTCATACTAAGTCCGAGAAGGACAAAGTCTATGGTAAGCTTAAAACGTATAGACAATCAGCTTCAAATAAACTTCTTGACAATGAAGATGACCAAATGATCGAAATGATCATAATAAAGGAGGCAAGTGATCTAGAAGATTACATGACATAACACTTCATAAAATCTCATGAGAGATTCAGGTACCTGAATATATGAATGAAGAGATCTCTATGTTATGTCATTATGAAAATATTGAAACAGATATAAAATCTTTGTCGACGTCAACCTTCAAGAAGCTAGTGCACAAGATTGGGATGCGAAGGCTCAAGGATGTGAATTGACGCTATCATCAGGGGGAGTTAATGCGCGTTGCACTCTTTTTCCCTTACAAGGTTTTGTCCCATTGGGTTTTCCTTACAAGGTTTTTAACGAGGCAACCAAAAGGCGTATTGTTAGATATGTGTACTCTTTTTTCTTCTCTAGATTTTTTTTCCACTGGGTTTTATTTTAGTTAAGGTTTTAACGAGGCACATTATCTCTTGAATAGATATTCAGGGGGAATGTTATAAATATAATTCTATTTATGGTGAATGTCCATATTTAGAGAGATTCTAGGGTTTATTACTTGGTGGCTAAATCAAACTCTCTCTATAAATAGAGGGTTCTATTCCATTGTAATTCATCCCAAATCAATAAAAATTCCCGCTTCCTACTTTTCTCTACAATATTATTCTTCTTCTTTTATTATTTCATAACACATTAGTTTAATTAAGAGAAGTGAAGATTTCAATAAACCTGGCCAGACCAAGTTGGATTGGAAATGTAAAATTTACATTAACGCATATGAAACTATATCAAAGGTACAACGTCAATGATCTCATTAAGGGTAGAATTGTAAGTTTATGCTAAATTGTTACCAAATATAGAAATGTGTCATTCTTTTTTAAACGGACTAAAAAGAAAATAAATTCACAATTGGAACAGAAAAAGTATTACAATTAAGATTAGAATAATGATTGGGAGAAATATGAAAAAATGAAAAAAAAAATCATAATTTGAAATCCTTGCTTAGGAGAGTGCCACATCCATGCCAAAGTTCCTCAATTATAGATATATATAAATAGATAGATTTAAAAACAGCCCATCTAAATAATTAGAACTCCCAATAAAACATAAAAGTCAAAGAAGGTTCTTAGAAATAGGAATCCTTAAATTCAATAGATAAAATCAGTACTTAATTATGTGCTCGAGAATTTGTTAATTGTTAACTGATTTCCTGAGAAGTGCCAGATCTAATACACCTTAATTATTCATAAATAATCTAAACGATCATTTGGATTATTATTATTATTAATTCCTATTGTTTATTGGCTAAGAAAGTGATTGTCATCAAACGACCACATTAGAATTTTATTTATATTATTTAACCAAACAAGCTACTTTTCAGGTATGAATATTAATTATTGGAGATTCTTTAATTGTATTATATAAAATATTTTGTGTCAAAAGAAAAATTTCCAATGAATTTTCAAAGTTAAGGTTCTCATAATTGTAAAAATTGCGCGATAAAATTAATTAAAGTTAACTCTTTCTTACATTGTTTCATCAGAAATGAGAGAAATCAACCGCACATTTTGGAGTCGTGATACTACTACTGGAATTACTTATTTTCTTTAAATTTGGTTTTAGAAAATGCACGTCTCAAACTTAAGCTATTATTCAATTATAAATATCACTTAATGATTCTCTACTTCTATAAGTTGCAAAAGTCAAAGAAACTTCTTTTTCCATCGCTACCTAAACTGTCTAAAGAATAATAACATCAAGAAAAAAAGAGTAGGACCAAGTCTTCATTACAAGAATTATATCAATAGAACTCACAAATAGAGACTAGTATATGAGGTCTAAAAAATATCATAGACTGCAATCTCAACTTTTAAATGAAAATATTTATTTTACTGCAACATTTGCCAAGTAAAGGAAAAAGAAACGAGATTAGAATTACTCACAATTTGGCTATAATTTTATTTTTCCAAAAAAACTTGAAAATATTATTTAGTTATAAAAAGTGACTAGTTTTTGGGAGTTTTTGAAGATGAGTTTTTCATGTTTCAAGAAGTGGTTAGACTAAATTTATGTCCAAACACTAATTTAGTAGTTACAATATCACATTAATTGGTGGAATCTGAAATTCATACAAGGAAAAAAAAAAACATAACTGTGATTGAACTATGACCTCAAGTAATTTAGGAACCATCTTTATCACTATATATTGGTGAAAATATAATTATGGTTGAAAAATTAAAACGAATAAAATAAAATATCTTCAGGCTGAGGCATAGATATCTCGCTCTTTTTAAGGAGATTCGAGTTCACAGCGATAGCATCTTCACCAGTTCAGCAGTAATACTCTTGACTTGTCCCCTCCAGGATAAAACAACCCGACAATGTCGTATGACTCGAACAAATTCTGAACAAGTTGTTGAGTCCAAAGCTCCACCAAAATGTGACGACCCAAAGGGTCATCACTTGTTTTATTAATCATTTCGAGCTTCTAAGGTCTTGAAAACCTCATTATAGTTGCCTCGATTTGCGTGCACAGTTCGGGCGCGAAGCTGAAAATTTTTTATGTTGAAATATGTGAAATATGTGAAAAATTTGAAGAATTTTGATATTAATATTGATATGGTTGACTTTGGTCAATATTTTTGGTAAACGGACCCGGACTCGTGATTTGACGGTCTCAGAAAATCCGTAGAAAAATATAGAACTTGGGCGTATGCTCGGAATCGAAATCCGAGGTCTAGAACCCCGGTTAAAGAATTTTTCTGTTAAATTATTTTCTGAAAATGTTTAAGGAAAATGAAACTGAATTTTGATTAAAAAGTACTGGTATCGGGCTCGTATTTTGGTCCCGATGCCCGATACAAGTCATATATATTGGTTAAGCGCTTCCTGTAAAGTTTGGTTGAAAACGGACGTCGTTTGACGTGTTTTGGCTTTAAATTGGAAATTTTGGAAGTTATGAAATTTTGAAAGAATTCTTGAGTTTTAAGGCTCAATTCCTTGATTTTGATGTTATTTTGGCGATTTGATCGCGCGAGCAAGTTCGTATGATGTTTTTGAGTCAGTGTACATACTTGGTTTGAATCCCCGAGGGCTCGGGTGAGTTTCGGATAGGTAACGGGATGGTTTTTGGACTTGGAAATGCAGCAGAAATTCTGCAATTTTTGCACAGAGATTTTCTTCTATGCGATCGCATAGGTGTAGCTGCGATCGCATAGAGAAAAGATCAGGGGTCCCAAAATCCTTCTATGCGATCGCAATAGTTCCCATGCGATCGCATAGCTTCAACTTTCCCTCCTATGCGATCGCACAATATCCTTCGCGATCGCATAGAGTAAGACTTGAGGCCCAGAATTTCCTTCTATGCGATCGCATTGGCCCTCCGCGATCGCATAGAGCAATTTTGCTGTCCCCTTATTTTCTTCTATGCGATCGCATCACAGGCCCTGCGATCGCATAGAGTAAATCTGCCCAGTGATTTTAAGTTCTGCAAAAACAGAACAGACGGGATAAAATCCCATTTCTCTCAACTCTCTCTTCTCCAAACAGCTTATTGGGGCGATTCTTGGGCGATTTTCATCAAAACTTCTTGGGTAAGTGATTCTTGACTCGTTTTCTTCATTTTCCCTCATTATTGTTTGAATTCCTAAGCCTAAATATGTGTAAATGGGTAGAAAAATTGAGAATTGAGTATAGTAAGGGTTTTCAAAGAATTTGCGATCTAGACCTCGTTTTGGAGTCGAACTTAAGAACAAATTGTATATTTGAACTCATGGATGATTGGGTGAACTTATTTTGGTTCGAAACTTGAGTTTCGATTATGTGGGCTCGGGGTCGATTTTTACTATTCCGGGCAGAATGTTGTAAAAATCATATTTAGCAATATGAACTAGTTTGTTAAGTAGAATTGATGATATTAAATCAATTGTGTATAGATACGATTGGATTGGAGCCAATTCGAAAGGAAAAGGCATTGCTACGGATTGAATCGTTCGTAAACTTTCGAGGTAAGTGTTTGTTCTATCCTAGCTTAAAGGAATAGGAATTTAGTTATGTATGAATTGTTGATTAAGAGTTATTGGTGTCACACCGGTAACGGAGATAAATTGTTGATTTATTATTAATTATTGGTTCAAAACCGGTAATTATAAATATTGTTGATGCAGAGATTATTGGTTAAATGCCGGTAATATATATATTTATGAATTGGGATCGTGTGGCGCGCCGACCACTTATATATTAATGAAGAGATTATTGGTTAAATGCAGGTAATATATATATTTATGAATTGGGATCGTGTGGCGCGCCGACCACTTATATATTAATGAATTGGGATCGTGTGGTGCGCCGACCACTTATATGATAAGAAATGGGATCGTGTGGCACGCCGACCACAAAGTGATTTAAATCTTGGCATTGGCCATAGTTGCCGGTAGCCTATTGATATATTTGGGAGCGGGTGGTACGCCTACCACAAGGTATAATCTATTGATATATATTTGGGAGCGGGTGGTACGCCTACCACAAGGTATAAATTATTGATACAATTGGGAGCGGGTGGTACGCCTACCACAAGATATAACTTATTGATACAATTGGGAGCGGGTGGTACGCCTGCCACAAGATATAATTTACTGTTACAGTTGGGAGCGGGTGGTACGCCTACCACGAGATATGAAATGAAAAAGGAATTTAGACATGAAAGTAAGATTTATTCTGTTGACTAGATTACTTTGGATATTATGAGTTATTGACTGTTATTTCAGAGCAGAGTCTTTCCTTATAAATGTTGAGCAGAGTCTTTCCTTATAAATGTTTTGTATATGTATATATATTGCAACTGTACGGGTTTATGTGGGTGACTGGCCTTAGTCTCGTCACTATTTCGCTGGGATAGGCCGGGCACTTACCAGCACATGGGGTCGGTTGTGCTGATACTACACTCTGCGCTCTTTTTGCGCAGATACAGGTTACGGACAGCAGTAGCGGCAGTAGCCATTGTGGATATTCCGACTAGTGAGACTACGAGGTAGCCTTGCAGGCGTCCTCAGGACCCGTTGTCTCTTCTATCTATGTTTTTCATTCTGTTATCTCATGTATTCGAGATAGACAGCTTATATTTCTTTCAGATGATTGTGTGTATTATTCTTAGAAGTTCGTGAGTATTGTGACACCAGTCTTGGGTAGTGTATCATGTTTGGGTTTCTTTATCATATTTGATAAGATTGACTAAGTCTTCCGCTAAGTTTAATTATTCCGCTGTAATTTATATGTTTTTAATTTTAAAGTCTTAATAAGAATTTGGTAACTAATGGAGATGTAAGTAATATTTGGCTTGCCTAGCTTTCACTAGTAGGCTCCATCATGACTCCCGATGGTGGGAAATCCGAGTCGTGACAAGTTGGTATCAGAGCACTAGGTTGCATAGGTCCCACAACTCACGAACAACCTTAGTAGAGTCTGAGGGATCGGTACGGAGACGTCTGTATTTATCCCTTAGAAGTTACAGAGTTAGGAAATTTTGACCTTCATTCTTTCCTATCGTGCGAGTTTGTTCTTCAAATGTTAAGTTGAATTTCTACTCTTGTCTTCCCACGAATGGCGAAGGCATGCACCGCTTCTTCAGCCGGCAGTGGCACAGGTTGGTGATAGATCAATGATGCTTTCAGAAGCTTTACGGAGTTTTGGATAAGTTTCACCAAACTCTTCGCTATCTCCTTCAGTGGTGCATCTTTTGAGAACCTAAGATAATTTATTGACCGTTGCTATGAGATATTGCAGAACGCGGGAATAGTTGAAAACAAGAGGGTTGATTTTACTGTGTTTCGGGTAGCGAGTGAAGTAGTGGAAACATAATGTATTACTAACCGGCTGTGATTTTAATGGACCTTGACGTCTGGTTGATTTATTTGAAGTTGTGAAGGATAATTATTGTGGACTATCAGATGTTGTGACTTTGACTTATAACCAAAAGGGGGGAAATCCACTATTAGTGAATGGACCGAATGGCCATGTGTTATGTCAGTTTTGGCTTGGAAAGTATACATATGGTATGGAAAGGTTCCCCAAATAAATTATGCATGTTTGAGGCTTAGTACTCTACAGGGGGTAAGAATCGGCCCAAAGAGTAATAAAGAGTATATGAGCAAAAGAGGTAACTGGTCGTCAATGTTTGTGACGAGCCTATGAAGAGGGCAGACCTGCTATGCGACATTACCTACTCAATACTATTTGTAGAAATGTTTGGAGGAGTTACCTCCCCTGACTCTTTGAAAGGTGTGGTATGTATGATCTGAACGATCATGCCAGGTTATTATGACAGTGTCCGAATATGTCGTCATGTCCAATAAGTTAGCTGAGCCTCAAAGGAATTGTTGTGAATGTGGCAGATTGGAGAAATATAATTTACGAAGGCACTCAAGCTACGTGCCCGTTGCAGTCAAAACTTAATTCACATGACCATCCAGGGTTAGAGGTCAGGATGTTTGAGGCAGAGGTGAGACTCCTAGAGGTGGAGATCTAGTTGTTGACATAATTTTTATGGTGTGACTGAGGTCACTACACCAGATGATGTTATCACATGTACAATTCTGATTGTTATAAAAAGAATATTTTTCCTCAATTTGATTTGATCTTTGAAGAATTGAGGCAAGTCCTCTTAATATGCTCCGCTCATGAGTGAGCTTCGAAATCATCAAATCTACTTATGTGAATACTCACGTTGTGCTATTAAATGGGGATAATTATCCCTATTATTATGTGTTGGTCACTAGGAATATTGATGAGGTCGAAAGTGACTTTATATTATTTACTACAATGGGAATTGATGTAATTCCTGAAATAATTATTTTCAATGGTTAAATTGTATACCCTGTCGGTATGAGGGTTCTTTTATGCCGTGATACTCTTTGACGGACAATAGTTGAAAAGAAGAAAGAAAGGAAATGAAAAACATCAGTGGCACAATGTGCAAATACTTGTGATTTAGAGTGAAGGATGAGATCCTCAAAATTTTTGTATAACGTGAAAATATTTGTTTTAAAAACCGAGCTGCAAGCTGCGGTGAATTTTATATGAGGACAAGGTCCTGGTGGTGAAAAGTTTGTGTTTAAAATTTTCCCTTTCTCGAAATTAAAAAAAAATCTAGCACAATATCCTAAATTTGAGCCATGCCTGTTAGGATTCTTTGACAATCCTTGCATAGTTTCTATTCATATCTAACCATTTCTATTTTGTAACCATGGAGTTATAGACTTTGAGAGGAGCACCAGCTAAGAATAAATATGACTCATTAATTCGGGAAAGTAATCATGAAGTTTTCATAGCTCAATGTGAGTAAAGTGGGAGTTTTGGAATAAGATATTTGGTAACAGGGTTAATTGACAATGTTGTAATTTAGGAACAACTCTTATGGCCAGAGTCATGAATATGTTCATACGTATGAGGTGTTCGTGCCTTATGTAGACTTACCGTTGTATTCTTCATTGCTGCCATATTGACATACTCCCGCAGTCAGAAGGAGCATGCGCAACATCTCAGAGTGGCTTTGCAAAAAAAAAAAAAATAGGCAACTATATGCCAAATTTTCGAAGTGTGACTTCTGGCTAAGTTCAGTTGCATTCTTGGGTCATATTGTGATGGCAGCAGGTATTCAGGTTGATCCAAAGAAGATTGAGGCAGTCAAGAACTGGCCTAGACCGATATCAACCACAGAGATTCGGAGTTTCTTGGGATTAGCAGGTTATTATTGGCGATTCATGGAGGGGTTTTCGTCTATTGCAACCCCACTGACCAGATTGACCCAGAAGGGTGTTCAATTTGAATGGTCCGATGAATGTGAGGCGAGCTTTCAAAAGCTCAAGACAACCTTGACCACATCACCGGTATTGGTTTTACCCACAGGTACGGGACCTTATACTATTTATTGTGATGCTTCCCGTATTGGGCTTGGTGCAGTGTTAATGCGGGATGGCAAGGTTATTGCCTATGCTTCGAGGCAGTTGAAGATTCATGAGAAGAACTATCCAGTGCATGATCTAGAATTGGCGGCGATTATTCACGCATTGAAGATCTGGAGGCATTATTTGTATGGTGTAGCATGTGAAGTATACACCGATCATAAGAATCTTCAGTATTTGTTTAAACAGATAGAGTTGAATTTGAGGCAGAGAAGGTGGCTAGAATTGCTGAAAGATTATGATGTCACCATTTTATATCATCCGGGAAAAGCAAACGTGGTGGCCGACGCTTTGAGTAGGAAGTCAGCCAGTATGGGCAGTCTTGCTTATATTCCAGTCAATCAGAGACCACTTGCTTTGGATGTTCAGTCCTTGGCCAACCGATTTGTGAGGTTGGATATTTCTGAGCCTAGTCGAGTACTAGCTTACACGATCGCTCGCTCTGCATTATTGGAGCATATCCGTGATCAACAATATAATGATTCTTATTTATGTGACCTTAGAGATACGGTTCAGCGAGGAGGTGCTAAATATGTCACCCTAGATGCTGATGGGTGTCACGACCCGGATTTCCCACCATCGGGGTCATGATGTTGATAGGCTTAGAGAATTGATTCTAGAAGAAGCTCACAGTTCGCGGTATTCTATTCATCCGGGCGCAGCGAAAATGTATCAAGACTTGCGGCAACACTATTGGTGGCGCAGAATGAAAAAGGATATTGTGGCATATGTGGCACGGTGCCTTAATTGTCAGCAGGTTAAGTATGAACATCAGAGACCTGGCGGTTTATTTCAGAGAATTGAACTTCCTAAATGGAAGTGGGAGCGAATCACGATGGATTTTGTTTTCGGACTTCCGAAGACTCGGAAGAAGTTTGATGCTGTTTGGGTGATTGTTGATAGGCTGACCAAGTCAGCTCATTTTGTTCCTATTGCCACTACCTATTCATCCGAAAGGTTAGCTGGGATTTATATTAGGGAGATCGTTCGCCTTCATGGCGTGCCAATCTCTATTATTTCGGATCGAGGTGCACAGTTTACCTCATATTTCTGGAAGGCGGTTCAACAAGAGTTAGGCACGCAAGTTCAGCTAAGTACAGCCTTTCATCCCTAGACGGATGGTCAGTCCGAGAGGACTATTCAGATACTGGAAGATATGCTACGGCGTGTGTTATTGATTTTGGAGGTTCGTGGGATCAATTCCTGCCGTTGGCAAAGTTTGCTTATAATAATAGTTATCAATCGAGCATCCAGATGGGTCCTTATGAAGCATTGTATGGTAGGCGGTGTCGTTCTCCGGTTGGATGGTTTGAACCGGGAGAAGCTCGGTTATTGGGCACGGATTTAGTTCGGGAGGCCTTAGATAAAGTCAAGATTATTCAAGAAAGGCTTCGCACAGCTCAGTCCAAGCAAAAGAGCTATGCAGATCGCAAGGTTAGAGATATAGCTTTCATGGTAGGGAAGCGAGTATTGCTCCGAGTATCGCCTATGAAGGGCGTGATGAGATTTGGAAAGAAGGGCAAACTTAGCCCTAGGTTTATTGGACCATTCGAGATTCTTGATCGTGTGGGAGAGGTGGCATATAAACTTGCCTTGCAAACTAGCTTATCAGCTGTACATCCAGTGTTTCATGTGTCCATGCTTCAAAAATATCACGGCGATCCATCGTACGTGTTAGATTTCAGCACTGTCCAATTGGACATAGATCTGTCCTATGAGGAGGAGCCAATAGCTATCCTAGATCGGCAGGTTCGACAGTTGAGGTCGAAGAGTTTTCCTTCTGTGCGAGTTCAGTGGAGGGGTCAGCCTCCTGAGGCATCGACCTGGGAGTCCGAGTCTGACATGCGGAGCCGATATCCTCATCTATTCCTTGACTGAGGTACTTCTTTCTTTTGTCCGTTCGAGGACGAACGGTTGTTTTAGAGGTGGAGAATGTGACGACTCAAAAGGTCATCACTTGTTTTATTAATTATTTCGAGCTTCTGAGGTCTTGAAAACCTCATTTATAGTTGCCTCGATTTGCGTGCACAGTTCGGGCGCGAAGCTGGAAATTTTTTATGTTGAAATATGTGAAATATGTGAAAAATTTGAAGAATTTTTATATTAATATTGATATGGTTGAATTTGGTCAACATTTTTGGTAAACGGACCCGGACCCGTGATTTGACAGTCTCAAAAAATCCGTAGAAAAATATGGAACTTGGGCATATGCCCGGAATTGAAATCCGAGGTCTAGAACCCCGGTAAAAGAATTTTTCTGTTAAATTGTTTTCCGAAAATGTTTAAGGAAAATGAAACTGAATTTTGATTAAAAAGTACTGGTATCGGGCTCGTATTTTGGTTCCGACGCCCGGTACAGGTCATATATATTGGTTAAGCGCTTCCTGTAAAGTTTGGTTGAAAACGGACGTCGTTTGACGTGTTTTGGCTTTAAATTGGAAATTTTGGAAGTTATGAAATTTTGAAAGAATTCTTGAGTTTTAAGGCTCAATTCCTTGATTTTGATGTTATTTTGGCGATTTGATCGCGCGAGCAAGTTCGTATGATGTTTTTGTGTCAGTGTACATACTTGGTTTGAATCCCCGAGGGCCCGGGTGAGTTTCGGATAGGTAACGGGATGGTTTTTGGACTTGGAAATGCAGCAGAAATTCTGCAATTTTTGACAGAGATTTTCTTCTATGCGATCGCATAGGTGTAGCTGCGATTGCATAGAGCAAAGATCAGGGGTCCCAAAATCCTTCTATGCGATCGCAATAGTTCCCATGCGATCGCAATAGTTCCCATGCGATCGCATAGCTTCAACTTTCCCTCCTATGCGATCGCACAGTATCCTTCGCGATCGCATAGAGTAAGACTTGAGGCCCAGAATTTCCTTCTATGCCATCGCATTGGCCCTCCGCGATCGCATAGAGCAATTTTGCTATCCCCTTATTTACTTCTATGCGATCGCATCACAGGCCCTGCGATCGCATAGAGTAAATCTGCCCAGTGATTTTAAGTTCTGCAAAAACAGAACAGACGGGATAAAATCCCATTTCTCTCAACTCTCTCTTCTCCAAACAGCTTATTGGGGCGATTCTTGGGCGATTTTCATCAAAACTTCTTGGGTAAGTGATTCTTGACTCGTTTTCTTCATTTTCCCTCATTATTATTTGAATTCCTAAGCCTAAATATGTGTAAATGGGTAGAAAAATTGAGAATTGAGTATAGTAAGGGTTTTCAAAGAATTTTCGATCTAGACCTCATTTTGGAGTCGAACTTAAGAACAAATTGTATATTTGAACTCATGGATGATTGGGTGAACTTATTTTGGTTCGAAACTTGAGTTTCGATTATGTGGGCCCGGGGTCGATTTTTACTATTCCGGACAGAATGTTGTAAAAATCATATTTAGCAATATGAACTAGTTTGTTAAGTAGAATTGATGATATTAAATCAATTGTGTATAGATACGATTGGATTGGAGCCAATTCGAAAGGAAAAGGCAATGCTACGGATTGAATCGTTCGTAAACTTTCGAGGTAAGTGTTTGTTCTATCCTAGCTTAAAGGAATAGGAATTTAGTTATGTATGAATTGTTGATTAAGAGTTATTGGTGTCACACCGGTAACGGAGATAAATTGTTGATTTATTATCAATTATTGGTTCAAAACCGGTAATTATAAATATTGTTGATGCAGAGATTATTGGTTAAATGCCGGTAATATATATATTTATGAATTGGGATCGTGTGGCGCGCCGACCACTTATATATTAATGAAGAGATTATTGGTTAAATGCCGGTAATATATATATTTATGAATTGGGATCGTGTGGCGCTCCGACCACTTATATATTAATGAATTGGGATCGTGTGGCGCGCCGACCACTTATATGATAAGAAATGGGATCGTGTGGCACGCCGACCACAAAGTGATTTAAATCTTGGCATTGGCCATAGTTGCCGGTAGCCTATTGATATATATTTGGGAGCGGGTGGTACGCCTACCACAAGGTATAATTTATTGATATATATTTGGGAGCGGGTGGTACGCCTACCACAAGATATGAAAAACCTATTGATATATATTTGGGAGCGGGTGGTACGCCTACCACAAGGTATAAATTATTGATACAATTGAGAGCGGGTGGTACGCCTACCACAAGATATAACTTATTGATACAATTGGGAGCGGGTGGTACGCCTACCACAAGATATAATTTATTGTTACATTTATTCTGTTGACTAGATTACTTTGGATATTATGAGTTATTGACTGTTATTTCAGAGCAGAGTCTTTCCTTATAAATGTTTTCTCAATAGTCAACTCTAGGTTGACTTTGTATATTCAAACTTCTTTCAAATATGCTATTTGCTTCATTTTCAATTCAATTCATTCCTAACTCACCCGATAGGCTCTAACACTGATATAAAAGCATAAAACATGTAATTGCAACATGACGGGGTGGTAAATTCCCGTAACGACGGGCCGGGTCGTTACACAGCGATAGTAGCGATTGTGGATATTCCGACTACCGAGACTACGAGGTAGCCTTGCAGGCGTCCGCAGGACCCGTTGTCTCTTCTATCTATGTTTTTCATTCTGTTATCTCATGTATTCGAGATAGACAGCTTATATTTCTTTCAGACAATTGTGTGTATTATTCTTAGAAGTTCGTGAGTATTGTGACACCAGTCTTGGGTAGTGTATCATGTTTGGGTTTGTTTATCATATTTGATAAGATTGACTAAGAGTTACGGGTTTCATTCATGAACCCTCCTGTCACGACCCCAAATCCGGTCATGATGGCGCCCAGCACATTGCTAAGCCAGCCTGACCAATCCATATCAACCACGGAGCTTGAAGCTCTCTTTAACCCATTTAAACAAATTAATTCAAGAAATAACAGCAATACATGTAACGAAAACGGGGAACCAAGTCCCATAATACATCAACTCCCATAGACCAAGGGTCAAGAGTCATGAGCCTCTAAAGAACATAAGTGTATAAAGGTTTACAAAATACCAAGTGCGGAAAGAAATGTCAATACAAAATCCAAAGACAAGTAGGAAGGAATATCGGGTCCTGCGGACTCTGCAGCTACCTCGAATATCCACAAACGTCGCCTCGCACAGCCACTGGATCACTGCTGAGAGGTACCTGGATCTGCACACAAGGTGCAGGGAGTAAAATGAGTACTGCCAGACTCAGTGGTAATAAACAAGGGTAAGACAGCGCAGATAAGAAATCCGCAATAAAGCACTATGTAAAGCTATAATCGGCTACCCTGTCATAGAATCAATCTTCACTGTACCTGTTCCAACAATTACCAATAAATAGCATAACAGCTAGCAGATGTAGCTAAATGCAATGCAATGCATGATATGACCGCTACGGCGTGTAGCCCGACTCCAATTTTGGGTACCCGTGCTCACTGTGGGGGTTCAGACTCGGAGGGGCTCCTACAGCCCAAGCACATCTCATAGAGATATTCCTGTGACGTGCAGTCCGATCCAACATATATCTCGCTGCGGCGCGCAGCCCGATCCGCTACTAGTCAGCTAATATGCAGATACAGCCTCGCAGGCTCAAAAATAGTTTTTGAAAACTCTTTTATCATTTTTCAGTTGGAACACAGTAATATCAAGTTCCAGAGATTGGAAATTAGCATAATAACAAAATAGCTGCGGACTGGTAGTAACTAACATGTCAATATGATAAGACAATGATAACGATCCTCGCGGGATCCAATAACCGGCTCACGGCCCACATGTATACTCAACCGCCCAAGAAGGGGGTTCCTCGGCTCAAGAGTGGCCATTATCACAATATATAATATGCAACCATCCGAGAAGGAGGTTCGACGGCTCTAGAATAGCCAATAATACAGTATCAACAGGTTGGACTAATATGTAGTCTCCAGTTCATGATCGACCCCGCACTCTCAAGAGCGTGCGTGTCTCGCCGCTATACAGCGTCACAAAGTGGTATACCGGGGTTTCGAACCCGCTGGTCATCACCCACATCCATTACTCACCTCAATACAGCGCGACGACTATTCCGAAATGCCCTTGCCACGAGAATCAAGCTCCGCACGCGTAGAATCTGATCAAATACAGTAGAAATACAACAAATTAGGCCAATGGGACGACACCCAATCAATATAACTCAATTTACATCAAAATTCCCAAAGTTGTCAAAACCCGACTTTCGGTACGCTTGTCGAAAAATCACGAAAGTCACATATTCGGAACCCTCATCTCAATACGAGTCTAAGCATATCAATTTTACCAAAATCGGACTCCATTTGCCCATTCAAAACCTTGATTTTCTAAAGTTCAAGCCTAGGGCTAAATCCTCCATAAATTACCCCAAATTCCTCCATTTTCATGATATAATTGCGTAATATTATCAATACTAATCATAATATGAGTTCATAGTTGATTACCTGATGATTTCCCTTGATTTTCTCCTCAAAATCGCCCAAAATCGCCCTTAAGCCGAGACCCCCAAATGTTTGAAATGTTCTGAAATTTTTCTAACTTCTGATACACTTAACTTACAGCGATTTTCGCTTCTGCGGAAGAATTTCCGCTCCTACGCGTCCGCTTCTGCGGAGACTCGATCGCTCCTGCGGATATTTCCGCTTCTGCGACTAGGCGTCCGCCTCTGCGGACTCGCCTAAGCGGCTTCCCTTCCGCTTCTGCGATGGCCGCTTCTGCGGCTCCCTTTACGCTCCCGCGATTCCGCTTCTGCGGTGCCCAGCGCTTCTGCGCTCCTGGTCCGCTTCAGCGCACCCGCTCCTGCGCCCATAATTCCGCAGGAGCGGAAACAACAGAAGCAGTGCACTAGTTTCTGCAATTTTCCATATTTTCCCCCGATTAACCATCCGAAAACACCCCGAGGCCCCCCGGACCTCATTCAAACACACCAACACATCCTAATTCCTTATTCGAACTTATTCCAATCATAAAAACACCATCCTAAACATCAAAATCACCAATTAACCACGGATTCAAGCCTAAATTCCTTAAAACATTCCAAGTTACACATTCAATCAAAAACCCGACCAAACGACGTCCGAATGACCTGAAATTTTGCAGGCACATCCAAAATCACCTAACGGAGCTACTGCAACCGTCGGAATTCCATTCCGACTCCCGGATCAAAATCTCACCTACCGTTCGGATTTCGCCAAAATTCAACCTTAGCCAATTCAAGCCTATTTCTACACCGGTCTCCAAATTCAATTCCGATCGCTCCCCTAAGTCACAAATCACCTCCCGGAACTATCCGAATTATCAGAATCCGATTCCGAGCCCTCTAACCAAATAGTCAACTCCGGGTTGACTTTCCTTATTCAAGTCTCCTTCAAAAAGGCTATATGCCTCATTTTCAATCCAAATCACTCCTAAATCACCCGATAGACCCTAACACCTGATATAAAAGCATAAAACATGCAATTGCAACATGACGGAGTGGTAAATTCCCGTAACGACGGGTCGGGTCGTTACATTCTCCCCAACTTAAACAAACGCTCGTCCTCGAGCGTACCAGAGTGGTACTAGAAGCAACTCAATAGCTGAATGACCTTACCAAGCATATATTCGGGCGATCATACGTCACCCTATCTCACGCAAGTCCGAAAACACCATATAGTCAAAATTTCACAGCCCATCTGAACCATAAATCACATTGTACTTTCTGAAATCATATACCAATTGCTAATCCCATTCCTGTACTCAGGATACACTAGAATCCACTGCAATAAGCCATACTCACCACTCCGAGTGAGATCATATGATGTATCAAACAACCCAATCACTCGAGACGATAGTCTCTAATCACAACAACTGGCCACAATAACCAAATACTAGCTGAAAACCTCTTTCATTAGATAGAGTCTTATTCCAACACCTCCATATCATGCCCACGGCAACCGAACACGCGATATATCGAACCCATCTCTCAAGTCAACCATTCATGAATCCATTTCACTTTTAACTGATACCACAACAGATTTCGGACCCAAATCTCAGTATTACCTTTCTAACCAACTAAAATCACATATACTCACATTCATTATTGGCTCCAACGACCATTTCGATTATAACACACCGCACTGGTGATAAGACACCTCAAGCACCGGCCTAAGCCGCAACGAGCACAACATAGGCTCCAATAGAAACGTCTGCACACACTCGAATCATGACAGCTCAAATCATGACAACTGTCTCCAGCAAATAGAGCTGCAATTTAATCCCTCTATGCCATCATAATATAGAACTGAGATCGCGTCTCGTATTATAGAAATAAAGTACCTGAATCCTCCTCGAGAGGTCATAACATCACGTGGCCTTGCCACGATTCGTGATTCTATCCCAACGTTATTACTCATGAAGCACCTCGAGCCACTAAGCTCAAAACGATCAGCCACACACATATTTAGGTCTGAACCCAAGCAATCAACCTCACCCACGGTGAAACAATTAACGTATGCTATCAAATCCTGAAAGAACACAACCGATGTGCCCTTCGCCAAGCGATACTCAATACAGACTCTTCCTCAGAAGCCAGGAGGTATTGTATACCCGGTAACATATAACTAACTATATTTTCACAATATTCTGTTGCGGCGTGCAACCCGCTCCAATGACATACCCGTGGCGGCGTGCCACCCGATCTAGATACCATACCTGTGGCGGCGTGCCACCCGATCCAAGTAACCCTCGTCAAATGAATACGCGTCGAGTCAAGTTGCTCATCATAATAAACATATATCGCCTCAAGTTTGGCCACATGAAACGCATCCGACAACGTTTCTCAATACTGGAACTGAATCAATGGTAGATACTTCTACACTAACATCCGCCACTAAGGTCCAACTGACAAAGCAATGCCTACCACCCGTCCGCTGGTCCTGTGTACAACTACTCTGTTGGAGCATACTCTGATGCTCTCTGCTACGCAATTTGTGCCATTTTCCGACATAGCCCATATCACATTAGTCTAGACGACCTGGCTTATGTCAACCAGTCAACAATCAAGTATCATAATCCGAATTCGTTTTATCAAGTCAAGAGAGAGCCTCTAAGGCTTCCGATTTCCAATAATCACAAAACGGTGTCGATGCACACGATATACAACTACTGCATAGGCGGATTAACGAGAATTTCAAGTCTCCTACACATATATAACATATGAATCACTATGCCCGATTCCGTATTTCACCGTACATATACATAACGCACATCAAGCGTCCATTCATACCACGACAGCCATTCAGAAATTTCATTATGCCATCAACGACTCAATTATTTTAGTCGATCCAACAAGAGAATACCACTCTACCATGGATATTATCGGTTTACATTACCTTGTCCCTTTGCACCATATACCCTGCCAAATTACTAGAATAGCAGTACCATTTTCTTAAATCACCAGCAGCTGTCCGCGCTGCTCAATAATTTTATTGACTTTCCATATATTATGAACTGATCTCAAAACCTAGAATATACCATTATCAACTTTCCATAACACATCGTGTATACCATATCACACTAAGACAACATGAAAATTCATATCCCTTTCCTCCGCCTCAACATTGGCGCACTCAACTAGTCAAGGACTTTCGTGATCCCATATAGAAGAAAACTCATTACACATTCCACGCTTCGCATATCGATAGGAATATACTCATCTTCAAACCATGATAAAACACATCACAAACTATTTCTTCCCATTCATTGCATAAGTTAAACTGCCAGGACTGAGTCCTTATACCCATATTATACTCATATCGGGTTACACGACCGCCAACACTCAAAAGCTTTATTGCACAATATCTGCAAGACTCCTTACTTCAACCACATACCAGGAATTAGTCGTATTCTTTATCATACCGCTTCGGTTTATTAACAAGTTGTTCCATTTACCCAGTTTCCTTTCTGATTCATCTTTGATTTAATATTAGCCACTACCGTAGCACCATAACACATGAACTCATTCCACACGAGACTCGTACATAAGACCACACGGTCTGAGACATATAGGCCACTGAATACTCTCTCAAATTTCCAGAAGGATCACATCCTACAATACTTTATTTTGAAGAACCTCTTGCGATTTGAATTCGTTATCATTACCTTCCAATACGGATTACATAGAATCCCTTCATTCACATAATATAACACAAGTACCGATCTCTTCTAACGAAACCACCATCTTTAGCCACATGTACAATTTTGAGACACCCGGCCTGTTACAAGTAAAATCTTGAACACCGTAAACAATTCTCGGGCGTCAGTCATCCTTATTCAGCTGTAATTCAACTGTCTTATTGAACAGAACCACTCGTGCCTTATTAGAATTCTGACACTGCAGATCATGATTACATACGGATACTATTAGCTATCACTCTTTTCTATACACCAAGCATTCCTTACCAACCTCAGTTCAAAATACCCTAGTATTTCTTCACATCTACGAAGCACCATAACCTTTACCAGAATTTCCCAACATACTTAGAGACATAATCAACATAGCACACAATAGTGCAATCAGTTAATCAATAGCAACCTCCCCAACTTAGCTCGAAGCCATTCATCAAAGCACTTTCAACCACTCATATCAGTATTACTCAAGTGATGCCGAAATGTTAGTATGATATTAAACTCAAGTCATTTACAAGCTTCGGCGGAGATTCGAATCATCGGAAATATTAACTCTTTTGCAATTCTTGCATTCATTCACACACAACAGTTACGCCCCCTCTTTAGGTGACAAAATCTTTTCTAAGTCCCGAATTTTCCAAAAATTTCGGCAGAGTTTCCTTTGTAAATTGGCCTATCCACCTGCCATAGAATCACCAAACCATCCTAGCTATACTTCCACAACTCAACAAGATATCACAATGTATTTCAACAACATTAAATCTCAATACTACACGAATTATATCATCACAATTTATACTTGAACCTGCGATGTATCTGCTCAAATCATAACACATATCAATACCTTTCAATTACACATGAGAATCAACCCACCTACCTCGCCTCAATTTAGCATTTCAGCACAATACCTTCCACCAGGATACACATAGCATAATCATTTTAGTCTTCCTGAGTTTAAACTTGTTCCACTACAAATAAGGCATTATACCTTCCAATTACGAGATATGATAAATAGTCACCACGCCCATAGCTCGGGGCTACACAACAGTTTAGATAAGAGTCGAACAATTAACAACTCATCCATTAGTAAACCTCCATAATACTCTACAGATCGGCACAAGGCCCCAAACATGGCTACTAGCCCAAGTACATAGATATAAGCCCAGTCTTAGTCACTTTACACAGTAATTTATCAATTGGGAAGGATCAAGTCCAAATCCCCAGTCACAATACCACCACGCTCGTCACATGACGCGTATTCCATCTCAGCACATCACTTTATAGTGCAAATACGGGGTTTCAAACCCTCAATACATTATCTATTGTCACCACTCACAAAATCAGCACCTCAATGCTCAAGTCATAAACAAGGTCCAGCCTCAAGTCATCCCGACCGGCCCAACATGAACTCACAGAGATTATATCTCGCCCCTCACTCGGGGAAATCACAAGCCATAAGGCAATTATATTGCTGAGTGCTCGATGCGTACACAGACGTGTGGAAGGAATTTCAAAAATTATATCTCAAGTCGAATCAAGTGCGCACGATAAGAATTCCAAGAAATGTGAAGTGTTTCCTAAAGGTTCGCAGCCTCCCGAGGATAAGTACAGGCGTCCCCGTACCGATCCACAAGACTCTACTAACCGGCTCAAGACTCACGAGGCCTAGTAAACCTAGATTCATGAACCCTCCTGTCACGACCCCAAATCCGGTCATGATGGCGCCCAGCACATTGCTAAGCCAGCCTGACCAATCCATATCAACCACGGAGCTTGAAGCTCTCTTTAACCCATTTAAACAAATTAATTCAAGAAATAACAGCGATACATGTAACGAAAACGGGGAACCAAGTCCCATAATACATCAACTCCCATAGACCAAGGGTCAAGAGTCATGAGCCTCTACTGAACATGAGTGTATAAAGGTTTACAAAATACCCAGTGCGGAAAGAAATGTCAATACAAAATCAAAAGACAGTGGGAAGGAATGTCGGGTCCTGCGGACTCTGCAGCTACCTCGTATATCCCACAGATGTCGCCTCACACAGCTACTGGATCACTGCTGAGAGGTACCTGGATCTGCACACAAGGTGCAGGGAGTAAAATGAGTACTGTCAGACTCAGTGGTAATAAACAAGGGTAAGACACAGCAGATAAGAAATCCGCAATAAAGCACTATGTAAAGCTGTAATCGAATACCCCGTCACAGAATCAATATCAACTGTACCTGTACCAATAAGTACCAGCAAAACAGTATAACAGCTAGCAGATGTAGCTAAATGTAATGCAATGCATGATATGATCGCTACGGCGCGTAGCCCGATCCAATTTGGGTACCCGTGCTCACTGTGGGGGTTCAGACTCCGGAGGGGCTCCTACAGCCCAAGCACAATATCACTGCGGCGTGCAGTCCGATCCAACATATATACCGCTGCGGCGCGCAGCCCGATCCACTACCAGTCAGCTAATATGCAAATACAGCCTCGCAGGCTCAAAAGTAGTTTTTGAAAACTCTTTTATCATTTTTCAGTTGAAAACAGTAATATCAAGTTCCAGAGATTGGAAATAGCATGATAACAGAAATAGCTACGGACTGGTAGTAACTAACATGTCAATATGATAAGACAATGATAACGATCCTCGCGGGATCCAATAACCGGCTCACGGCCCACATGTATACTCAACCGCCCAAGAAGGGGGTTCCTCGGCTCAAGAGTGGCCATTATCACAATATATAATATGCAACCATCCGAGAAGGAGGTTCGACGGCTCTAGAATAGCCAATAATACAGTATCAACAGGTTGGACTAATATGTAGTCTCCAGTTCATGATCGACCCCGCACTCTCCAGAGTGTGCGTGTCTCGCCGCTATACAGCGTCACAAAGTGGTATACCGGGGTTTCGAACCCGCTGGTCATCACCCACATCTATTACTCACCTCAATACAGCGCGACGACTATTCCGAAATGCCCTTGCCACGAGAATCAAGCTTCGCACGCGTAGAATCTGATCAAATACAGTAGAAATACAACAAATTAGGCCAATGGGACGACACCCAATCAATATAACTCAATTTACATCAAAATTCCCAAAGTTGTCAAAACCCGACTTTCGGTACGCTTGTCGAAAAATCACGAAAGTCACATATTCGGAACCCTCATCTCAATACGAGTCTAAGCATATCAATTTTACCAAAATCGGACTCCATTTGCCCATTCAAAACCTTGATTTTCTAAAGTTCAAGCCTAGGGCTAAATCCTCCATAAATTACCCCAAATTCCTCCATTTTCATGATATAATTGCGTAATATTATCAATACTAATCATAATATGAGTTCATAGTTGATTACCTGATGATTTCCCTTGATTTTCTCCTCAAAATCGCCCAAAATCGCCCTTAAGCCGAGACCCCCAAATGTTAAAATGTTTCTGAAATTTTCTAACTTCTCATACACTTACTTACAGCGATTTTCGCTTCTGCGGAAGAATTTCCGCTCCTACGCGTCCGCTTCTGCGGAGACTCGATCGCTCCTGCGGAAATTTCCGCTTCTGCGGCTAGGCGTCCGCCTCTGCGGACTCGCCTAAGCGGCTCTCTTCCGCTTCTGCGATGGCCGCATCTGCGGCTCCCTTTCGCTTCCGCGATTCCGCTTCAGCGGAAAATTCTCCGCTTCTGCGGTGCCCAGCGCTTCTGCGCTCCTGGTCCGCTTCAGCGCACCCGCTCCTGCGCCCATAATTCCGCAGGAGCGGAAACAACAGAAGCAGTGCACTAGTTTCTGCAATTTTCCATATTTTCCCCCGATTAACCATCCGAAAACACCCCGAGGCCCCCCGGACCTCATTCAAACACACCAACACATCCTAATTCCTTATTCGAACTTATTCCAATCATAAAAACACCATCCTAAACATCAAAATCACCAATTAACCACGGATTCAAGCCTAAATTCCTTAAAACATTCCAAGTTACACATTCAATCAAAAACCCGACCAAACGACGTCCGAATGACCTGAAATTTTGCAGGCACATCCAAAATCACCTAACGGAGCTACTACAACCGTCGGAATTCCATTCCGACTCCCGGATCAAAATCTCACCTACCGTTCGGATTTCGCCAAAATTCAACCTTAGCCAATTCAAGCCTATTTCTACACCGGCCTCCAAATTCAATTCCGATCGCTCCCCTAAGTCACAAATCACCTCTCGGAACTATCCGAATCATCGGAATCCGATTCCGAGCCCTCTAACCAAATAGTCAACTCCGGGTTGACTTTCCTTATTCAAGTCTCCTTCAAAAAGGCTATATGCCTCATTTTCAATCCAAATCACTCCTAAATCACCCGATAGACCCTAACACTGATATAAAAGCATAAAACATGCAATTGATAAGATTGACTAAGTCTTCCGCTAAGTTTAATTATTCCGCTGTAATTTATATGTTTTTAATTTTAAAGTCTTAATAAGAATTTGGTAACTAATGGAGATGTAAGTAATATTTGGCTTGCCTAGCTTTCACTAGTAGGCGCCATCATGACTCCCGATGGTGGGAAATCCGGGTCGTGACACAAAATGAATACCTTCCTTCAACAAAAATAATATTCTCTTTTGTAGAGAATAAGTTGGAGAGTGTTATAAAATAATAAAAGAAGAAGAACAATATTGTAGAGAAAAGTAGGGAGAGAGAATTCTTATTGATATTGGACGATTTACAATGGGGTAAGACCCCTCTATTTATAGGAGAAATATGACTTAGTCACAAAGCAAAACTCTCCACAAGATAGACATTCACTCTAAATAGAATTCTATACATAACACTCCCCCTTGAATGTCTATTCAATGATAATGTGGCTCGTTAAAACCTTAACTAAAATAAAACCTAGTGGGAAAAAAATTCCAGTAAAGGAAAAAGAGTACACATATCTAACAATACGCCTTTTGGTTGCCTCGTTAAAAACCTCGCAAGGAAAACCCAGTGGGACAAAACCTTGTAAGGAAAAAAGAGTGCAACGCGCATTAACTCCCCCTGATGAGAGCATCAATTCACATCTTTGAGCCTTCATATCTCAATCTTGTTCACTAGCTTCTTGAAGGTTGACGTCGACAAAGATTTTATATCGGTTTCAATGTATTTTCATAATGACATAACATAGAGATCTCTTCATTCATATATTCAGGTACCTGAATCTCTCATGAGATATTACGAAGTGTTATGTCATGTGATCTTCCGGATCACTTGCCTCCTTTATTATGATCATTTTGATCATCTGCTCATCTTCTTTATCAAGAAGTTTATTTGAAATCGATTGTTTATACGCTTTAAGCTTACCATAGACTTTGTCCTTCTAGGACTTAATATGAGCATTTGCAATGAGAATATAGTTACTTTATTTGGTTCAGCAAATGCGTCTGGCATGCTTTGCAATAAATTGCACATGAATTATCCTTTTATGAACTTCAAGTTCATTTTATTTTATTCGAGGATCTCGATGTATAAATGATAATTTGTTCCATGTAACTTTTCTCAACTGTTGTATCTTGTCTCCCCCTCATGTTAGAAAAACTAACTTGTTTCCTCAACTTTGAGAACCCATCTTTGTGTGATATGGTGTTAATCAAAATATACACCGCACATCAATAATAATAAGATGGAATTATTTGGTTCCTGACCATGAACCACTTGTGAGGGGAGAAAATAATATACTTTCGTATATAATGTATATCAAATTGATATATATAACTTTGTTCCCATAAGCAATAATTTAGCTATTTAGTGGAGGCACTCAATAAATTATTTTGCTAAACCAGCTATGATGTAGACCAACTTATCAAGATGATCTTCTTGAATAGAAAATCTAAAAATTATGCTCTAAATCAAATTATTGAGCAAGTTACCTCGCACACACCGGCTAGGTTGCGGGTAAATAATAATTGCACTTGTAACCATTTCATAGATGCATCTAATGTGATATACATGGCAGGTGAATGGACCCATATTCACCTTTTATATTTCCAACATTAATGGGATTCAATCCCAATTTTAGTTGGTATATTAATTAATGAGAACAGGCACATAAAAGAATTCGTAAAGAACTTTCTAGTTCTTTAATATTTATCCATGTGAATTCTCTTTATTTTTGCACATCATACTTAAATTGATATGGGTAAATCAATTATGCCAACTGAATAAATTATCAATATTGATAAACTTCAGATTTACACCATGATGTGTGCAATTATGAATAAACTTCAAGTTTATTATGATATGAGTTTTATATCAATATCCACTTAATTGTGGTATTCTTTGTTTATGTAGTACAAATTGGAGAATAATGCAGGTAGCTTTTCACGTACATATTACCCCGCTACAAGTTGTAGTAATAGAAGATATTAAATCTTTTATTTATTTATAGTCTTAATATAATCAACCGCTTTCGCATATACTTTGGAAACTGAATAAGTTTCTTTGAGACTTACTACAACACAATACCTTATTGGTAACCAATTGTGTTTCTCCAAAATAGTAATAATTGGCTCTTCCAGAGCTCTCAATTAATTTTGCACTACCACAGATACATCATCATCCATGTGGGGAATATCTCTTTTAAAGAGAAAGTTATACCATTATGGCCATGGTCAAAATAATATGCAAGATCTGTTTCTTGCATTATCGTTGACTTTTAATAATCACAATGCCAAAATATGTTGACGTACAATAGGTGTGTGACCAATGACCATTCATGCCATAATAATGATATTATTTTCTTATATCATCTCAAACCTCCTTTTAGAGATGAGTGTGGTGTAATCACTACCTCCAGCACATCTATATTCTTCCAAAAATGAATATATATTCATAAATCAGATATTTTCTCATTCACATCATGAATGGACCATAGTCATCTGTATGTGCTTTATAAAATCTCATGTCCAATCGATGTCAAATATTTTCACAAAGTGTGGGATTATTTTGACAATCCTTATTGTTCTCATTACCACAAATGATGACGATTATAATTTCGTCTATTTCCACGTCCACATCCATTGATACCTTCTCGGTAATTATTTTGTCTTATTTTAGACTTATCACATATTGCTATCACATTCTCTTAAGGGAATGAGAATGGAGAAAATTCAATGGGACAGGTTTTTATTTCTTGTGTGCACGATCATACATGACTTTGATCATGGCAAGACATAGAAATTTTACCACTTCATGTGGGTGTAATTTCTTAAAAAATCCATTAGAGTTATAATCGAACTTTGTTGTCTTTGCTTGTATATAAAATCAAATTATAGAATTTCAAGAAATTGAAAGAGAAAAGTAAAATACTTACCTTAAATCCAGAATTTTAATCATGAAGGAAGTTCATGAAACAATTGACAATCATTATGCTCAATCCGAAAGTTTCTACTCAATTGGTTAGAGTCTCGTACTGATAACGTGTTATAAAATAATAAAAGAAGAAGAATAATATTTTAGAGAAAAGTAGGGAGAGAAAATTCTTATTGATATTGGATGATTTACAATGGGGTAAGACCCCTCTATTTATAAGAGAAATATGACTTAGTCACAAAGCAAAACTCTCCACAAGATAGACATTAACTCTAAATAGAATTCTATACATAACAGAGAGTTATATTTTTTCCTTTTCATAACTCTCCTTTTCACCACATCAAGTTCATTTTTTTTCTTACATACTATCATATTTTCCCCACACCAAACACAAGGAAGAAACACCAATATTTATAGGTTTAGAATTTCTTCTATGAAATATAGTAAGATAGTGGCATAATAAAGTTATAAAATATGGTTGGTGGTTATAAAATTTAATATTTAGTAGGCAAGTAGCAGTAGATCATGGCATTAGTGGTTTCAAGAGTTACACCAAAATAGAGATCACTTTCTTGCAATTTATAGCCACTATCTCACTAGAATAATGCACTTTAATATTAAAATGTAATATTAAAATGCACTAACACCAACATTCCCCTACTTATTTTAATATTAAAATAAGAGAGTTTACCAGTTGAAGGGAGACTATTATACATAATGAAAGTTTGTTCTGCATTGAACCTCCACTTAGTAAAATAGCAATCTCTACTCCAGAGACAGTAGTGGTCTCAGACTAGAACTATGACTGCTTAGAGAAAATAAAGTATCACTAGTTACATATAATAATCAAGGTGTTGACATGAGCTTTATTAGCCATCACATTACGGCCTTGTGCTATCCCGGTTTTCATAAGTGTTTTTTGCGAACAAGCCCAATTCTCATAGGAACCGGCCTACTTCCACACTCACATAGGTAAATCTGTCAAGGGTGCTCCTGTAACTCTAACACTCCACTCATACGAGCTGCATATTTTCATTAAGAGTTTATGAAACTCAACCTCACAAATCATTACGGGATAAATGCACTCACACCATAGGAATGGAACAATAAAAAATAGTGCATTTCAAACCAAGCCATCATATGATTCGTTCTTCCCATTAAACCTGGTTATAGGATCTCTAGTCCCCAAGTTGGGTTTCTCATATATGACTTTTGAGCTTATGGTCTTCAATCCCATCTCCCTCGATGTGCTCCAGACCATTTCTCTTGCCAAGGCCTTGGTTAATTCTGCAAGATTATCACATAATCAATATTAATAGTACCGCTTGTCAAAAAACTCACAATACTATAGTTTTCTCCTTATGGGTCTAGATTTAATGTTTTAATAACGGTTTTGTACTCTACAAATAGCAGCGGTGCTATCACAATAAATCAAAATAGAAAGAATTGGTTTTTCAAAATAAGAAATTTGAAGTAATACATCTCTCAACCAATTCGCTTCCTCACTAGCTGAAGCTAAAGCAATTAGCTCAGCCTCCATGGTAGAGTTAGCAATTTTTTTATTTCCAACAAATAGCACTACCTCCCAAACTAAAATATAATATGTGGTAGAACATGAATCACCAGACAATGTGTTCTAATCTGTATTAGAAAAGCCTTTGAGTACAGCCGGATATTTTTTTATAAAATAAACCATACATTTCTGTACCAAGTAAATACCTCATAACTTTTGTTATGGCATGCCATTGTTCACTATCTGGCTTACTTATAAACTTGCTAAGTACTCCTACTACGTATGCAATGTCAGGTCGAGTACAATCAGTCACGTATCTCAAGCTTTCGAATAAGCAAGTATAGTCCTTTTGATTAATCACATCATTGTCACTTTGTACAGGAAATACATGAACACTTGAATCAAAAGGGGTTACAACATGCTTGCAATTAATAAAATTATATTTTTCTAAAATTTTCTCAACATAATATGTCACGTCAAGAAAAATTCCATCACATATTCTAGTATTTTCATTCCAAGAATGAAATTTGAATGGATGCTAAGAATTCTTTTAGTTTCTCCTACAACATTCATGTTAAAGTCAAATACTAATCAATCGTAATTATAAAGACAAGTAATTACATGTGAATTATTCCATGTCTTATGATATATTTGCTCATCACATTTTTTTGATTTAATCAATTTTCACTCATGCGTAATATTCAAAAATTTCATGAAAGAATTTTTATCATTATTTACCCCCACTATTTCTAGAATATGAAAATTCGAAATTATAAATAATATAATCACATACTCATAAAAATATAAGGTTAAATTATTATTTTTACCTTTGCCCCTCTTGAGTTAACCATATAACTTTTTCTTTTACCTTTCAATCTCCTAAAGAGAGTGAACTTCTTCTATCTTGATATTCGCTATTTTTTCAACTGTATAAAAAAATGAAACTCCTTAACATTATTGATGAAAATACAATTACAGTTGAAAATTAAAATGAATAAAATAAAATATCTTCAGGCAGAGTCGCAGATATCTCCCAAGAGGCAAATAAGAAAATATTATATTAGAATTATGATTCCATCTGTAATAGCTCAGCCTGATAGCAATATTAGCCGCTTCGTGCTTTAAAATGTGTCACTAGGATCTAAGGTGTATTGGTGTCACGGCCCTAGTTCACCAATTGTTAACACGTCATGACAACACCTAGTCTTCACGGCTAGGTGCCGTCATGACGTGTTCATAGTTGGTAAACTAGGATCGTGACAAGTTGGTATCAGAGCTCTAGGTTCATAGGAGTCATGGGGCATAAGCCGGTTTATTAGAGTCTCGATGATCGGTATGAAGACGTCCGTATTTATCTACGAGAGGCTATGTAACTGTTTAGGAAAATCTTCATTTCTTTTGAATTCCTTGTTGAGCGATATTTTGACACCAATTCTAAACTTCTGTATTTTATTCTCTCACAAATGGTGAGGACACGTGCTACACGAGAGGACCAGACACCCGATCAATTGTTTACAATATTATTTACGAGATGTAATTGAATTCAATATATTTGGGCCATTTGGAGTGGGATACTCGTAGCAAATGCATCGTTCCTTAGTTGATTTTTGCACCGATTCGAGATAAGTGGCTTGTCTAACTTTATGGGGGTGATCTTTCTCCTTAGGATTGTTCTTGATATTTGAGTGCCTTGTACATGAGGTGATGGGCGCGTACTTGAGCCGATTGATGAAAAATTCGGTTTTTGCTTGAGTTGTTAGTTTTTAATTTCCTTGCTTACTTGCCTTATCTTACTTGAAGCTTATTACTTGTGCTAGGGTAGGAAAGAATGTTTAACTGACTTAACTGCCTAATTACTCAAGTTGCTTAATTGTGCTATGTGAAACATGCTAGGCTAGTTTTATTTGCGGCTCTGATACCAACTTGTCACAATCCTAGTTCACCAATTGTGAACTCATCATGACGGTACCTAATCTTCACGACTAGGTGCCATCATGACATGTTCACAATTGGTGAACTAGGATCATGACAAGTTGGTATCAGAGCTCTAGGTTCATAGGAATCACGGGGCATAGGACAGTTTATTAGAGTCTCGCTGGTCGGTATAGAGATGTCCGTATTTATCTACGAGCGGCTATGTAACTGTTTAGGAAAATCTTCATTTCTTTTGAATTCCTTGTCGTGCGATATTTTGACAACAATTCTAAACTTCTGTCTTCTATTCTCTCACAGTTGGTGAGGACACGTTCTACACGAGAGGACCAGGCACCCGCACCCCTTGCTACCGCAGTCATGACGTGTTCACAATTGGTGAACTAGGGTCGTGACCATTGGTCAAAATCTGACCGCTACGGCCAACCTAACTGGGATCCTGCCAAAGCGGCAGGATCGTGAGAGACGTCACGACCTGCTCCAAACCAGGTATCTACAGTACATATTAAGTTGAAAAGCAATATTCAGGTAATGATAAAAATGGTCGTGGTATGAAGGCGCATCGCCCAAGAATATGGCAATGACTCCAGGACTATCTATAAAAGAGGGAATCACTCAATCAAAAAGGGGTTCTTTTTTGGGGAGACTCTCTCTCTTTCTCTCTCCTCTCTTTAAAAACTTTCTTAGAGCAAAGGTAAGGATGCAAGTCAATCATCTTGACTACACTATGTAAATTGTTCATCCCCATTGTATCAAAAGGAAGGAAACGAAAAATACCAATAAGATTGATCGCCATTATTTTATTTAACTGATAGCTCTCTGATTCATTTTAGATCTGGATTTTATTATGTTTGACAAAATTTTACCTCTTCCTCTTCATTGATTGATTTAATAAAAAAAGATTTTAATATCTTTTGGTCAAATAATTTTGCACCGTCTATGGGAATTTCTTAGTCAAAATTTCTAGTCTCATCCAGATCGAAACCCATAACCATCTATCGAAGAAAGTGGTAAGTAAACTTCACGCGCTAATCCAAAGCATGACGCTGCATAGAAGTAGAAGTCACAACCGGTATCTACGAAAAGCTTGCAAAGGAAAATGACACCAGTTGTGCAAATCTTGCAAGAGAATGCGCGCATCTTATGGGGTGACCCACGCACCAAATGGCCAACGAGCGAGATAACGCAAATCCAACCCACGCAGAACCAGAGCATGTTTAAAAGAAAAAGAGGGGAAGAAAAAAGGCCAAACGCAGCGCCGAACTAACAAAGGGAAAGAACAACACTATAAGGCTACCCACGTTCATCAGCCCATCGGGGCGAGGTAAGAAATATATCATCGTGTTAACCTTCTGTTGTTAACTTAAACAGAAACACAAGCGCTGCATGGGCGAGCGAGCTTTAGAAGCATCCCAACTAGAGAGTAGAACTATTACAAAATATCCTAAATATCACCTATCTCAGACACGTCAACCTATGGAAAATGACGTCCCTTACAGTCGTACTCCTTTTCCCTCACCCGGGTTTATCCCAATTAGGTTCTCTCGGGAAGGTCTTGAACGATGCACCAAAGGGGCATCACTAAATCTCAAAGGAATAGTCTATCGCCCCTCCTACTAACGAGCTCTCTGGGCTAAATAACCCGGGGGGTATTAAATAGGGAGAGCCCAATACACACATAAAGCAAACATTAGTAGGATAACAGCGTCCAGTGCTCTTCAGCATCACACTCCCCAATGCTCACAAATTAAGCGAATTGGGACTTACCCAGGAAACACACAAGTTGAGCAAAAATCTGGGACTCCCCAGAAGACACCTAAAAATCTCCAGAAGAATAGGACTGACTATGGATTAACATTTTGACAAGTTCGAAATAACACCCTTAAGGCCAAGGGCCATCGCCAAAAAAAAATAAAGAAGAGTTCGAACTCGATCGAACGATGACGGGTTAATATTTTGACAAGTTCAAAATAACACCCTTAAGTCTAAGAGCCATAGCCAAAAAAGGAAGAGTTCGACCTCGACCGAACGACGACGGGTTAACATTTCGACAAGTTCGAAATAAGACCCTTAAGGCCAAGGGCCATCGCTAAAAATATGAGTTCGACCTCGACCAAACAACGACGGGTTGACATTTCGACAGGATCAAAATAAGGCCCTTAAGGCCAAGTTCCATTTCTAAAAAAATAAAGTTCGACCTCGATTAGACGATAATAGGTTAGCATTTCGAAAAGTCTGAAATAGCACCCTTAAAGCCAAGGTCCATTGCAAAAGAAAAAGAAAAAAAAGTTCAACATCCATTTAACGACGACGGGTTAACATTTCGACAAGTTCGAAATAACACCCTTAAGGCCTTGGACATTGCCAAAAAAAAAAGAAGAGTTCGGCATCGATCGAACGACTAATGGGTTAACATTTTGACAAGTCTGAAATAACACCCTTAAGACCAAGGTCCATTGCCAAAAATAAGGGTCCGACCCGATCAAACAACGACCAGTTAACATTTTGACAAGTTCAAAATAACACCCTTAAAGCCAAGGGCCATCGCCAAAAGAAGTGTTCGACCTCGATCGAACAATGATGGGTTAACATTTTGACAAGTTTGAAATAACACCTTAAGGCCAAGGGCGATTTCCAAAAGAGGAGTTCGACCTCGATCAAACAATTATGGGTTAATATTTTGACAAGTTCGAAATAACACCCGTAAGGAAAAATGCCATCGTCAAAGAGAAGAGTTCGACTTTGATCAAACAACAATGGGTTAGCATTTTGAAAAGTTTGAAATAATAACCTTAATGCCAAGAGCAATCACCAAAGAGGACTGGTACTGGCGATGGGTTAGAGAAAAGAGCTCGATACCACTCGAACTACGACTGGATAATGCTTCAACACAAGTTCGAAAATACCATCCCTACAACTAAAGTTGTCATCAAAATCCTACTCAATCCGTGTGATATTAAATTCCTGAGAATCAGGAATTCACCATGCGGAAATATACTTTTTTGCACCAGAATTATGAAAAAAAAAAACATAAGGCATACAACAATGAAAAATTCCTCTTTATACAAAGCTACTGTGCAAAGAGCCCCAAATTACATACTGCTAAAACCAACAGAATACATGAAACAAAATATTAAAAAAATTAGAAAAAATAATTCTTTCACTCGACGTCATTACCGTTCCTCCGTCATCAACACCCTCTTTGGCCTCCGGCTTTGCAGGATCATATCCATAGTTAATACGAGCCTCTCATGCCATTACCCGTGCTCCTTTATATGTAGCCTCAGAAATATTTCCCGCCTCCGAGAAACTCTTATAAATGCCTCGCCGGGCCTTAGCATGAACCCAGAGTTTATGCAAATGATGGGGAATAACAGCGGAGGAAGATTCGACTTGAGCCAATAGTTGCTCCTTTTCATCCTCAAAAGAAGCGATCGAATCCCCAAGGTCGATGCTTCCCGGTTGGTCTCACCAATACATGCCTCGAGTCTCGCTTCCCTTAGCGTGGTCGTCACCATTTATGATTCCTGCTCGGATTGGAGGACGCATATAGTGTTCTCTAGAGCTGCCGCCCTCACCAAAGAGGCCGACCAGGTGCTCTCGATATTCTCCAGTCCGGTGGTCTTTCTCTCCAGCACGGCCAATTTTCCCATCCATTCCGCACTCATTATCTCTATCCTGATGGCATTCTAATCCATCTCAGACCACATCGACTGTAACCTTGCTTGAAGATGCTCACACTCTATGGCAACTCCCTTGCCCACCTCGAGTTCTTCGTCATTTACACGAAGTTAATCCTCAAGCTCGTTATTCCTGTGAATAGCCTGCATCAGCTCCTAATCCCTCTTCCCCAGTTCCTCACTAAGGGATCGATCACCTGCATTCACCCTCAGCTTCCCTTGCATCTTATGACACTTGTTGCGGTAGCGCCGATATTTCTCCAACATCACCAAAAAAATCTTTGCTCGAGTGTCGGCCCTAGGAGCACTTTCAATATCCACCATGTATGTCTAAAAAATAAAGAAATTGATTAAGGCCAAGGTTGACAAGGATGAAAAGAGCACAATAGGGAAGAAAACTTATCCTCGGGCCCATAGTGGCCACCTCGTGCCTCAAATCGATATCACAGATGTCCTACAAAGCTTCACACTCGATGGTAGAACACAGGAAGTCAAACTGTGGAACCAGGTCTTCCGTATCCCCCGGGAGGTTAATATCCGACGAGATTTCAAGTACACGAGATGGGCCTCCCGTATGTACCACCATACAGGTAAAGCTCTCTACGAATATCCTAATGTCATCAGGATCAAAATCATACTCAGATTCGTAGTCATCAACCATGAAACTTTTTCCCCTCTCTGTGGCCGAAGAAGAAGCACGACCCGGTCCAGATGATGAAGGGCCACCCAAAGTAACAACATCGGCCTCCGAACTTTGATTCCTTATCAAAGGAGTTTGATCGTCATTCATGACGATCTGAGTCTTTACCGATGGATTAGCTGCTGTGATAGGCTTTGTCTCTACAGATAGATTGACTATGTCTCCCGACTCTGTCGAGGGAAGATAGCCTTCTGAACGCACCATGGACGAATGAGCCATTGCATACTCCACTCGCTGCCTCTTTAATGTCACATCCCCATCCTTAACACAGGAAGATTCACCCATTGGGTAAGCGACAGAGGTCAGAATCTCAGATCAAGGAGCAGCCTCAGTGTGCGTGGCTAAGCCCTAGACTCCACTGAATTGGCCCTCTGATCATAGCCAACTCCACACTAATACAAAGTAGAAAGAGAGGGTCGCAATAACATTTACCAGATATGAGGGTCGGGATCGAATTCCTCAGACAGCTAGAAATTGGTATCTGTCTAGAATAGAGTTGCGTGTTTGTTCCAAATGCCACTTCCATACATTTTTGGGGTTTTCAGTTATAAACTACTATTATCAAACTACTAATTGAAACTAGATTATGCTACGAGATAATTAGGCAATTGACGGGTAATTTTCTTCCAAGGCTCAATTGACATGATTGGGGAAATATGTATAACTGTTGCACAATTTTACCCACTCTCACACCTATCAGTAGAGAGAGTGATTTTGGCCAATTGACTCTCTCGAGACCAAATGGTAGGCGAATTAGCTCAAACACCTAGGGTTCAAGTCGAGTAATAACTCTCTCGAGGTTTAACCCTTTAATTGGGACTATCAAATCTCTTGAGTCCATCCCAATTCCTTGTTGGGTCAATTTTGGAGACTTAGGCTCTCTTTCTCAAGAAGAACCCAAATCAACATAACATAAACCAGTGTTTGCAACCACCAATTCATAAATTAAACAATAAAATTGAAACAAATACAAACGCCCATAGTCAATCTAACCTTAAATCACAATAGCCATCGATTACCCATACTAGTATTGAGCCACAACCCTAGCTTATGGGTTTAGCTACTCATGCTTGAACAAGAAAATAAAGAAATAGATGGAGAAAAAGACATAATAATTAATTTCCAAAGCAAAATACAAGAATCTATCGTTAAATCTAAGCTAAGATGCCAAAAATGGATACAAATGATGTTCTCACGAGTGCAACTGCGTTCTGGAATTAACTAGTAATCTAAAAATAGTAAAATATTCTATTTATACTAGGTTGGAAAAACTGAACAAAAATACCCCTGTTGGGTCAATGCGGACCGCACAAAATGGTCTGCAGCCACACTAGGATCTTGGACTTCTTCAAATCTGGGCTCTCTAAACTTGGGCCCCACGGACTGTGTAGAATGGACCACGGCCGTGGAGGTATCTAACGCGGTCCGCTCAAATATGATCGCGGACCGCGCAACTTGAGCCATGGAAAATGTAAACTCTCTAAATCTCCCTTCTGCGGACCGCACAAAGTGGTATTGCAGCTGCGAAGCCTTCACCGCAGACCGCGCAATATGTACTACAACCGCGTTGCCCAAAGCCTGGTTTTACCATCTCTCTGAATCTACTTAGTGCGAACCGCACAAAGTCGAATGCAGCCGCACTAGACCTTTTTTCCCTCAGTTTGCCTTGTCTTTTATACTTGAGCAGGTTTCACTCATTTTGAGCCGAACTTTGACATTTCGTCACTTTGTTGATCAAACTTGCAAACAAGCACACTTATGAGCCTTCTGGGACTGTTTTGTAACAATTTATAACGAAAGCGTAAGCAAGAAGGAGCATAAAATACTACAAAATCTCTAGTTATCAACTCCCCCAAACTTAAGCTTTTGCTTGTCGTCAAGCAAACAAAATAAAACCCATCCCTTAAGGTAAAATCCAAAAAATTCCAGCTATCCTAAAGTAACTTCAACAAGCATGAATTGGGACTAACAATTGCCCTCAATACGAATGCTTCATTAACAACATTTGACCTTTGAAAAACCATGGATCAAGTGTGACACAAGAGCATCAAGAGTTGACTCAATACATCAAATAACTCTCTCAATTACTTTGACCATTGTGGTACACAAACTCACACATCCTCAACTCTCCTTGAGCAAACCTCACCTTTTAGAATATTGACACACAAATCGAGGTTAATGGGAATTCACTCATCTCTCTCAAGAAAAGGCCACAAGTCCAGCTCTAGGTACCATATGCTTGCCCCTTATGTAAGTATCTACTAATATAAGCTCCATTCAACTCAAGATCATATAGGGCTTTTGTGGGGTTATTGTGAAGGATTTAAGGTTAGGGTAGGACATGTTTTTGTTCAAGTGGGTTCAATCTTCCCTTAAGTACTTCTTTTGATTCATTAGGCACATTTCACTTCTTTCTAAGGGGTTAGAGAGACATATTTTCGCTCTTTCTTGTGCAATCAAACTGTTTCTCCTTTTCAACTTTCCACGCCCTTCTTTCTTTTGGATTTCTTGAATCCTTTTTTATTCATTCTAACATTGAGCATTCTTTTTGTCTTTTGTTTTTCTTTCTTTTTCACTGCCTTTCCTTTTCTTCACTTTTGTGCCTTATACCACTTTGTTGTCATCCTCGTATCTCCCCCTAAACTTATACTTATGCGATGTGCTCAAGGAAAGATCGGGTGCCAAGAGAGGGTATATTTCAGAACGGGTATACGCTTATGATATGATTCTTGAAAGACAAAGGTCTAAGGCTGAAAAAGGTTAACTAGGGATCATTTAATTAGTAGGTTACAGAATTTTCCAAACTATCATTTTGATAAAAGAGAGCCTATAATCACTTCTCAAGTCAAATTTCACTCAAGATTTCGCCTCAACAAAAATTAAGGGCAAGTTCTAGACCATTGGCTCAGAACTTAGACTCGCAATTCGATTTCTCACCATACACGCTAGGGGATTGCTAAAGACATCGAGTCGAGGGCCTACAACGACCTTAGTTTTGATTCAAGCGCACAATGGTCCGAAAACTATTTTGATGATTGTCAGTCAACACGAGAGTCTCAAGGTTACGACTTTCACGATCCTAAACACAACATTTTGTCTTTGACCATGGGATCAAAAGAAAATATGCTAGGCTCAAGTGAAGCTTTGCTTGAGGTACCCTTAACTTCAAGCTATAAAAAGCAAAACCAAAAACATATTCAAACTTTTACGAAGGTTGTCATGCCATCTATCATTGGGAAGAGCCACCCGGTTCACACAATACTCCAACTTTAGAAAGAACCATGGCATGAAGAAATCCAAAGGCTTATTGAAAGAGCCAAAAATGAAACAAAAGCTACAAGCCTATATAAGAAGCTAGAAATGAAATTTTTTCGCGAAAATAGAAAATAGAATGAATATACAATGGGGAATGAGTATACAATAATGTAACTTTATATACAGACCAAAAGGAAGATAAAAAGTATGATAAAAGTAACTAAATGTAAAGTTATATATATAGATCAACAGAAAATCAAAAGAAATAAACTAAATCAATCTTTATATACAGTCATCCAATAGATAAAATGTAGGACGCACCCCCTCAAATAAAAGATGGCATCGTCCCTAATGCCAACTAGACAAATAAGAACTAAAAAGTATAAGGAATAGATATGGGAACTCCATAAGCCTCGTCAGTCTGCATGGGAACATGAGTGGTCCCCAGGTCCTCTGGATGTGCGGGAACCTCGGACTAGTTCTCGGTCTCCTACTGCTCAGCTGCTAGGATTGGGGCTTGGACCTGAACGAGCTGTATATCAGGTTCAACCTGTTGCTGACTGGAGGAAGCCTCTGGTGGGTCCGTCAACTACATGATGGCCTCATCTGCACTGGGGAGCTTCCTCTTCTTCCTTGGAAGCTTATGTGTCTTCTCCTGCTGCGTCTCTGCTACTGGAGCTGGGTCCTCAAATGATAAATCTAAAGGCAGTTGGTCTACCTTCAGTCTATCTTATCCTCCCTCAACTCCTTCATGGACGCCCTGGAGGCCCGTATCTTACGTAGCTTCTTGTGCTCATTGGCAAGCTCCTTTAGAGCTTTGCCATGTGAAGCCACTACCTTTGCCAAATCAACTGTGTACTGAGGATCTTCTCCTGGTTGTCAAGTAACTTCTTCAATGCATCCTCAATGGACTGTGGGACCTACGCTAGTTGTGGTGCCGACTGAGCCTCAATAGTAGAGGTCAAGGATGACAACTTGGATAAAGCAGTATACATCTAGTTGTTCAGGCTCTGAAGCATCTGGCTCAGCCGGTGGGCAGTGATAGGATAGGCCTGGGAGGATGGAATCTTTGAGCCAGCTGAGGTAGAAGGACCTGGTGGCAAATCAGCAGTAGTGGAGGGTCCGGGACGCATAACAACAATTATGGAGGCAGGCTCAGAAGGGGCCTCTACCATAATTGGCTCATCAGACTGGCCAGTTAGGTTAAAAGCAAGGGCCATGTGGTTCTTATTCTTAGGGTTGTTTGGCCCCTTCATATTGTACCAGGAGAATGGAGCCACAAGTTTGTCTTTGTTGTTATAGGACTTCTTTTCCACCTCTAAGTCTCGAAAATACATAGAGAGGGTACTGGGGTAAGGGTAGTTTCAATCATGCTCCACACCCACTAATAAAATGATGTGGGACATCACATTCCCCGGATTAATGTGGTATCCTGCTATGATGGAAGCAACGAATTTGGTCCGATGTAGAGGAATGGTCTGTTCATGCACAGTGGGGTCCAAATGGCTGCAAATAAAAGTCAACCAACCCCTAACCTCAAAGTTTAGGGTCCTCCGCAATATCCTGACCCCAGCTGTCAACCACTCCGGAACGGTACCTGTGATTGCCAGGTACTAAGCTAACCAAGGACGGACCTCCTCTCCCATCTCTAACTTGGCCAGATAGAGAGACTCATCTTCTTCATTGAACCCCAAATAATCATTTAGAGACTTCCCATCAAACAATACCTTTTTGTCTCGAACCTTGGTCACTTTGGACCCCTTGATGATGTGGGTCACATTACAATAATATTCATTGACCATATGTTCATTTGCTTTTCTCCATAAATATTTCCCAGTTCGGTCTAGTTTTAAATTGCCTCTGCACGTCAGGGTTGTGGGATAGCAGATCTTTGTCAATAAAACTCCTCTCCGGTATCAAATGCCTCACTAGCCACCACTCTCTAAACTTATGATATGCTACTTGGCTTACAAATCTGTCCTCCCAAACATCAGGCTTCATAGTTCGGTCAACGCCTCCCACATGAGGCTCAACACCACCAGCTCCCTGCACTTCTTCCTCATCTCCGCCTGCACTCTCCCCAGATAATAAAGTTGCGGGGGAGGTGGAGTCATCCCTACTACCGACTGCTGACCCGTCTGATGAATCAAAAACAATATTAATCAGCCTCTAGATAGTGGGTGATGCTGGAGGAGTATCATAGTCAGTTGGAAGTTAATGACGAAGTGAGTTGGGACTGAGTCTGAGCAGATGTCTTGGGAGGGCATATACTCACTCCCCAAGGAACGGGAAGCAGCTCTATCTGCGGCTTTTATCAGCTTCCGAGTCTGTTTTATATTTTTTCGAGCTTGGGCAGTGAGTTTGACCACTCTCTTTCCTTTGCCCCCTTGGGAGGAATCACCTCCCCCAGGCTATTTTTATCCTTTGCCTTCTCGTTGTTTAACCATTATCTGCAAGAATAAACATCTAAATTTGTTAGTATCAACAGAGGCAGTGAGACATATGTATATAATGAACTACAGAACAGAAGTAGAAAATTGCAGACACAGTTGCAGGAACAAGCCAGTGCGGACTGCATAAAATAGTAGTGGGGCTGCATTGAGGCCGCCGCAGACCGCACATAAATGACTGCGGTCCGCACAATTATAGGGTCCCCAAACCACACTCTCTGAATCTCACCACTACGACCGAACTAGACAAAGGACACCTCTTTGAATATGATCACCGCGGTCCGCTGAAAGTGGTTATGCGGCCTCGATGAGACTATTATGGACCGCACAAACACGATCGTGGTCCGCAGTGGATGCCCAAACCTGGCACTAAGTTAAGGTTTTGGAATTTTGTATTTTAGTTCAAATTTTACCTAGATATGGTCCCTACTCAATTACCCAGTTCAATTATGCTCCATAAGTATATAAAAATTAATATTTAAAACTAACTACCCTAAAAATTGGAGAAATACGGGAAGAAAAAAAACTACAGGATAATAAAAGTGAAAATAACATGAAATTAAACAATTAAACTAAACTAAATGGGTGAATTGTTACCAGATATTGATGAAGAAATGAATTAACATAATGCAAGCAAGTATTTGCGAGCAAGGAAGAGGGATGAACAACGTTTCAGGTCTTTGAGAGTGAAATTCGCAAAAAGAGTAAAAGGGAGTCCCTAGGATCTATTAATAGAAAAGCCTGTGGGACCCATACTCGGCTACCACCGCGGCCACACAAAATAGACAGCAGTTCGCGCTGGGTTTATTCAAAAGAAGTTTGAGAAGGCAACCTCTGCGATCCGCACAAAATAGATCGTGGCCGTAGAGGTGCACCATGGTCCGCACAAAATACTATGCGACTGCGGTGGCAAAATTCATAGAGTCCTTGATTTGGCTCACACCAGTGTGAACCGCACAAAGTGCGATGCGGCCGCACTAACAACTTCAGAGACTATTCAATTTTTCCAAATTTTTTGCACTGCATCAATACAATCCCTGCAACATCTCACAACTAGTTAGTTCAAAAATCAAACCTAAACTACAAAGAAAATCAAAGAAAACAAGAAGAAAAAGACATGGGTTGCCTCCCAAGAAGCGCCTGATTTAACATCGGGGCATGACGCATACTACCATTACATTACTTTAGATGAAGGAGCGCCACCACATGGTTTTCATCAAACTTTCCAAGATAATGCTTTACCCGGTGCCATTAACTCTGAAAAACATCACAATTTTTGTTCTTGAGATCAAGAGCACGAAACGGAGTCACAAATACAACTTCAAATGGCCCACTGCACTTTGATTTGAGCTTTCCCAGAAACAGACGCAATCGGGAATTGAACAAAAGAACTAGATAACCAACTTTGAATTCCTTCCCTCGAGCATATTTTTCATGAAGGTACTTCATCTTGTCCTTATACAAGGATGAGCTGGAGTAGGCAAGAAATCATCAAGCTCATTAAGTTGTTCAACATGGAGATTGGCTGCAACATCCCATTCTAAATTCAACTTCCTCAAAGCCAACATAGCCTTGTGCTTTAATTCGACTGGTAGGGGACATGTTCCCAATCACCAACCAGTACGGTGACATACAAATTAGGGTCTTGTAAGCGGTCCAGTAAGCCTATAAAGCATCATCCAACTTTTTTGACCAAACGGTCCTATTAGCATTGACCGTCTTCGACAAGATACTCTTTATTTCTCTATTGGAGACTTCCACTTAACCACTAGCTTGAGGATGATCGGGGTGGACACTACAAATCAAAAGCCTTAGCTTTATTACAAAAGTGTGATCCCCCATCACTAATGATTGCACGAGGTGTGCCAAACCTTGTGAAAATGCTCTTCCTTAAGAATGCTACCACACTCCTAGTTTCATTGTTGGGTAAGGCCACAACCTCAACTCATTTTGACACATAATCAACCGCTACAAGAATATAAGTGTTCCCACACAAGCTAACAAAAAGGCCCATAAAATTGATACCCCAAACATCAAAGATATCAACTTCAATAATTGCATTTAGAGGTATCTCATCTTTCTCGGAAATCCCACCCGCTCGTTGACATTGATCACATCTCTTCACTAAATCACTTGCATATTTGAACAAGGTTGGCCAATAAAAACCACAACTCAAAAATTTTGAAGCCGTTCTCACCCCTCCATGATGGCCACCATAGGGGGATAAATGACAAGCCTCCAAAATACTTAATTGTTCTTCTTCCGGAACACACCGTCGAATTATGCCATCCATGCAAATATTGAACAAATATGGCTCATTACAATAAAAATCCAAGCTATCCCGCTTGAGCTTATTCCTTTGGTTAGAAGAGAGCTCATACAAAATTATTTCGGTCACAAGGTAATTCATAAGGCCTCCCATCCTCCTCCAAATGGGACAAGTGGTCCGCCACTTGATTCTCACTACCTTTCCGGTCCATAATTTCTAGATCAAACTCTTGGAGTAATAGTACCCATCTCATCAACCTTGCCTTTGAGTCTTTCTGTCATCAAATACCTAAGGGCGGCATGGTCGGCGTGCACAATGACCTTAGCCCCCATAAGATATGGTCGGAACTTCTCCATAGGAAACACTATCACCAATAACTCTTTCTCGGTGACCGTGTAGTTCCTTTGAGCCTTATTCATAGTCTTGCTTGCGTAGTACACCAGATGAAACATCTTGTTCACACATTGACTCAACACTGCCCCAACTGCAACATCGCTAGCATCACACATAAGCTCAAAAGGCAAGCTCCAAGTAGATGCGGTAATGATAGGGGTGGTGGTCATCTTTTGCTTGAGAAGTTCAAAGGCCTTCATGCACTTTTCATCAAAGACAAACTTAGCATCCTTCTCTAGTAACTTGCACAAGGGGTTAACTACCTTCGAAAAATCTTTAATGAACCTTCGGTAGAACCCCACGTGCCTAAGAAAACTCCTTACTCCTTTTACGGTGGGAGGAGGGAGCCTTGAAATCATCTATCTTTGCTTTATCAACCTCAATCCCATGTTTCAAAATTTTATGCCCAAGTGCAATTTCTTCTTCCACCATAAAGTGGCATCTTTTCCAATTGAGTACTGCCACACGTTCTTTTTCGCTACTCCCCGTGAAAGGCATAATAAAAGGAGCTTTTCCAATTAAAGGACAATCGGAACGGGATTTATTATTAAGATTCAGATTCGCCATTTGGAAGATTAATGGTGTCCCAAGTCACCGGTTAAATTCCGAACAGAGGAAATTATGACTTTGTTAACAGTCCGCGAACCTGAAATCCGAATAAGGAATTCTGTTAACCCGAGAGAAGGTGTTAGGCATTCCCAGATTTCGTGGTTCTAACACGGTTGCTCAACCGTTGTATTTAATAATATGTGATATCAAAATATATTCTAATTTATGTGCTTTTTATTAGTAAACAACTTTTATTTTTTTTATTCTAATAATAATTGCAGCGTCGTGAAAATGCGTCTCGAACCATGTCGCACCAATGCACCCGTGGTTGTCAACATATTTCGACTTCGTTGAGATTTGAATTTGGGTCACATAAATGTGCACCCGTATTTAGGAAGGTAAAATTATTTAAGTGCGCGCCTAAATCAACTAGTGCGTTTGCAACTTTGCGAGAGCCATGAAAATTCGCTAAATGGCGCACCTCGAATTCTAAGGGTTAAAATTAATTAAGAGATGGCCATGAGTTTTGAGGTTTTATTTGGCATGGCACGCCTCGAATTATTCCAAAGGGTTTTATTATTCAAAGTTGTTATAAAAATGGGCCCGGCACCGATCAGATTATAGGTCCAAAAATTTTTTCTCTTCAAGAGTAAATTCATGACCAATATAAAGAATTGAGCAATTTTCATGCTAAATCACAAACCTGGTCCACTCAAATCTGCCATATTATAGACAAATTCCTTATTAAACATATAATACCACCAAGAAAACTCAGAACCGTTCATATTAATTTTAAATCGGAGAAAAAGAACCATAAGCAGTTACAACATGAGACTAAACCTATTTCAAACCCAAAAATACGCCCAAGTTATAGCATTAGAGTCTAAGCATACTTATACGAAGGAGGTTACATACTAACTTTAGTAATTCGTGTAAATAATATCTTAAAACATCATTTCAAACAAATAAATAAAACAAGGAATATTCTACTAAAATACAGAAACAAGAACTGAAGATTAGGCAAAACAAATAATTAGACCAAATATATTATTGGTATCTTAGATGGAAATGGACCTTGTGATGCAAATTGTATAGCAACAAAGGAAAAGACCGGCTCTGAGCCGACGACTTGAATTGAACGAGAATCACGAATCGGAAAACCTTGAATCGTCCACCTCTAACGCCGACCTCTCGAACGGGAACTCGCTAGTGATTTCGCCATGGATTCTACCATTTTTAGCATGACGAAATGACTGTTTTGGAGCTGATTTTCAAAGAAGTTTTACTGGGTTATGGGGGCTGGAGTTTTGACGGATTTTAAGCTTGGTTGCTAGCTGATTTTGAAGTATTTCATGGTTGTTTCGGGGCGGATTTTTCAGCTGATTTTTGAATGAGAAAAGAGCTGAAAGTTCATGGGGGAAAGGTCGTGTGCTCTCTATGGTTTACGGCTGAATTTCTCCTAATTCTTCCATGGTTCCTTTCTTTGTTTTTGTATCTTGTGTATGTCTCTTTAATTTTAGAGAAAGAGAGATGGCTGCTTTCTCTCAAAGATGAAAGATCATCATATTGTCGATGAAGCTTGGTTAGGCATTACATGACAGAAGCTTTGTTAGCAATTGGATTCTCCTTTGTGTGAAATGGCTGCTGTGAACTTAAGAGTTCTGTGTCGTATTTTTTTTAGTAGTATAGATAGATAGATAGATAGATAGATTTATAGTGACGGGGTGGGATCTTGTGTATGAGGGTAGTTTTGGGAGGGGGAATTTTTTGGGAAGGTTTTGGGGGAGAAAATATTTTGGGGAAGGTTTTGAGAGGAAAATATTTTGGGCTTTTCAAATGTTTGGTCAATTTGAATTTAAATCAAGCCTTTTCACTTACTTCTTCTTTTTGTTGTTCTTTTCTTTCTTTAATTAATTAAAAACCTAAACTAAATTCCTAAATTAATTCAAATTGTAAGATTAAGCTAATTATCTAACTATGTAAAAATGATCATTTTTTGTGATTTTTGATTAATAGTACAACTAACTCAATGTAATTAATTCCTAAATACAAATTAAACCTAAGGTGACATCAAAATATTTTTTTTATGGTTTTTTTTATATTTTTTTATGATTTTAAAAATATTAAAAATACATGAAATGCAACTAAATAAAGAAAAATACTTAAAAATCAATTAAAATTATTTTGGTCTATTTTTAGGAGTTATTTTCATGTAGGGCAAAAATCACGTGTTCACAGTACTAGGTCGGTTCTTCACACCGGAACAAAACTTTATCCAAATTACCCAAGCACGCTTCAAAGGACTCACCAACCACGCTAAAATCATGCATAAAGACCTCCAATATGTCTACCACCATATCAGTGAAGATAGCCATCATGTATCGTTGGAAGGTCATCGGAGCATTGCACAACCCGAACAACAATGAGAGAAAGAAAATGTGTCGTATGGGCAAGTAAAAGTGGTCTTCTCTTGGTCGCCCGGGGCGATTAAAATCTGATTGTACCCCGAGTAACCATACAAAAAGCAATAAAAAACATGCCCCCTAAGGCGATCAAGCATTTGTCGAGGAATGGCAATGGGAAATGATCCTTCCAGGTCACCTTATTGAGCTTACGATAGTCCATACAAACTCTCCACTCGGTAATGGTTCAAGTGGGAATAAGTTCATTGTTGTCATTTGTCACCTCCATCATCCCACCTTTCTTTGGAACACATTGTACTAGAGAAGTCTATGAGCTATCGGAAATTGGATGCACCACACCCGCATCTAGCTATTTGATCACTTCTTTTTTCACCACCTTTTGTATTGCCTCATTGAGCCTCCTTTGTTGTTCTAAGGAAGGCCTTACATTATCCTCCAATATGATTTTGTGCATGCAGAATGCGGGGCTTATTCCCTGAATATCAGTCAATGTCTACCCAATTGCTTTCTTCCTCCTTTTGAGAACTGCCAAAGTAGCGTCTACCTACAAGTTAGTGAGGCAAGAAGAAATAATAACTGGTAAAGTAGAATTTGAGCCCAAGAACTCATACCTGAGGTATGGAGGAAGTGGTTTCAACTCCAATACCGGTGGCTCCTCAATAGATGTGTTAGTTGGTGGAGTTTTCTGATTTTCAAGATCCAAGGACAATTTCCTAGGCTTATAAGAATACGAGCCCATACCGTGCAAAGCATTCACGTACTCCACTCTACTTGCATCATCATTGACATCCATATTTAGAAGCACGGCCTCAAGGGGATCCTCCACGTTAATCATAAAACTTGTGTCATCCACTATTGCAGTTGTGACAATGTCCACAAATGAGCACACCTCGGTGCTATTGGGTTGCTTCATGGATTTGCAAACATGGAAGACGACCTTCTCATCTCCCACTAGAAAAGTTAAATCACCCACTTCAACATCAACCAATGCCTTTCCCAATGCAAGGAAAGGTCTCCCTAGAATAATTGTGACTTTGTAGTCCACTTCACAATCCAAAATGACAAAGTCGGCCCGCAATATAAACTTGTCCACCCGGACAAGTACATCATCAATTATACCCAAAGGCCTCTTCATCAACCGATCTGCCATTTGAAGTCTCATTGAGATTGTCCTAGGTTTTCCAATTCCCAAAGTCTTGAAGACCGAATAAGGCATCAAATTTATGCTAGCCCCCAAATCACAAAGGGCCTTGGCAAAATCCGCACTACCGATAGTGCAAGGGATAGTAAAAGCTCCGGGGTCTTCAAGTTTTGGGGCCATACAATGTACAATAGCACTCACTTGATGAGTTATTTTAATTGTTTCATACTCCATCGAGCTTTTCTTAGTCACCAAATCCTTCATAAATTATGCATACCCCAGCATTTGCTCATGTGCCTTCACCAAAGGCACATTGATTGTAAGGCTCTTCATCATTTCAATGAACATTTTGAATTGGTTGTCACTATTTTTCTTGGCTAACCATTGAGGATAAGGCGGAGGTGGACTAGGAAAAGGTGCCTCGGCTTTGGGCACCACCGGCTCAGGCATGTCAATCACGTGTTCCCAAGATGGGTTCACGGCATCTTGAGTTTCCACCTCGGCCTCATCAATATCTATCCTCACTTCATTGTTCATATTTTTCTCAACCACATCTTCAACAATCAAAGGACTCACATCTTCTTGGAACCCAACATCATCATCCACAACTTGATTTTCTTTCGAGGCATTCACATCAACAACTCTCCCGTTTCTCGTAGTAACCTCCATTACATGATTGTTCCTACCCTTTTGGGTTCACTACCGTATCACTTTGTAGAGCACCCTTAGGGCAAATATTTAACGATTGAGAAAGTTGGCCTATTTGCACCTCCAAATTCCGAAAAGAGGTATTGTGGGAAGCCAATTGAGTATCAGAATCTTAGTTCTTATTCATTATTTGTTCAAACATTACTTCAGTTCTCCCCATATCATTGCCTGAAAAACTAGACCCTTGATATTGAAATGGAGGCGGGTTGTTCGGTTGTTAATACATTGGGGGCCTTTGAAAACCTTGCCCCCGATTGCCTTGATTTCCATTGTTATTCCTCCCGGCTTGGCTATTGTCATTATTCCAATTATTGTTATTATTCCCATTCCAATTTCCTTGGTTGCCCAAATTATTGTTCCCCCCAATTACCACCTTGGTTGTTGTTGTTCCAATTACCACCACCTTTTTGATTGCCCCAATTTCCTGGGGGTTGCCATTGTTGGTTGAAGAGTTGCCTCGACTACGTTGATAGTTATTGACATATTGAATCTCTTCGCTTTGCATATAACACTCATTTGAAAAACCACATCATCATCTTATTGATCATAATTTCCTTGAGATTGTTTCTCTTTTTTCCTTCTCTTAAATATATTCACTCCTTCCATGGCATTTACTTGGCGAGGATTTTGGACTTGTTGCAATTTTGCCTTCGCTAATTGATTCATAGTAGTAGTAAGCTTGGCAATAGATTGACCGTGATCACGGAATTCCTTGTGCAAATGTATGATCGTGGGGTCACCTTGGGGCACTCTGCTTTTCCATGCCGAAGAAGTGTCAGCCATTTCATGCAAAATATCACAAACTTCATTTTAGGGAAGCATCATAAAGTTGCCTCTGACCAATTGGTTCAAAATGCATTGATTAGTGGTGTTGATGCCCCGATAAAAGGTTTGTTGGATCATTACTTCGGTCATATCGTTATTAGGGCACTCTTTCACTATAGTTCTAAACCACTCTCATATCTCATACAAAGGTTCTGCCGGTTCTTTCTTGAATGCCAATATCTCATCTTGAAGTGCCGCCATATACCCACGTAAGAAGAACTTAGCAATAAATTTATTCTCCAACTCATCCCAAGTTGTCATGGAATAATTGGGAAGTCTCTCTAACCAAACCAATGCTTTCCCCTGAAGTGAGAACGGAAAAGTCTCAACTTAACAGCATTTTCGGACACATTTGTTTGCTTGCTCGCCCAGCATGTATCTACGAACCCCTTATGATGTTTGTAGGCATTTTGATCGGAGGCGCACGTAAAATATCCTCTTTTCTCGAGCAAGGTCAACATTACATTTGTGATTTGAAATTTTCTTGCCCGGATTTGGGGAGGAACAATGGAACTCGCATACCCTTGATTTGGGAGGACTCTTGGAGCCACTCTTGGCTATGGCGGAAGAGGGTTTGGAATATTGTTGTTGTCATTTGCATTGGCCTGGCGGCCTCTACGTTGAACTTGAGTTAATATAGGAACCTCATCTTGATAAATATCATCTACCTCCTCCCCTGTCATCGCATTGCTAAGACGGTCATTAGCATTGGGAGCCATTAGTACCTGAGTACTCGACACAAACAAAATTAGTAAACAAGAAGGAAAGAAGAACAAAACACAAAACTAACTAAACAGATAGCTAGAAACGTTAGCTCCCGGCAATGGCAGTAAAAAGTAATCATATCCAACTTTACACTACTATAAAGCAGGAAGAGAGGGACGCAATAACTTTTACTCGATATGAGGGTCGGGATCGAATTCCTCAGAGAGCTAGAAATTGGAATTGGGTATCTGTCTAGAATAGAGTTGCATATTTGTTTCAAATGTCACTTCCATACAATTTTGGGTTTTTCAATTATAAACTACTATTATCAAACTACTAATTGAAACTATATTATACTATGAGATAATTGCTAAAGTTGTATCTAGTGGTTTAAAGGGCACTAGGGTAGTGACTTTTGCCTAGGTAGGTAATTAATGGGTAATTTGCTTCTAAGGCTCGATTGACATGATTGGAGAAATATATATAACCGTTGCACAATTTTACCCTCACACCTCTCGGTAGACAGAGTGATTTTGTACAATTGACTCTCTTGAGACTAAATGGGTAGGAAAATTAGCTCAAGCAACTAGGGTTCAAGTTGGGTAATTACTCTCTCGAGGTTTAACCCTTTAATTGGGACTATCAATTCTCTTGAGTCCATCCCAATTCCCTATTGGGTCAACTTTGGAGACTTAGGCTCTCTTTCTCAAGAAGAACCCAAATAATCTTAACACAAACCAGTATTTGCAACCATCAATTCATAAATTAAACCATAAAATTAACCCAAATACAAACACCCATAGTCAATCTAACCTTAAATCACAACACCCATGAATTACCCACACTAGGGTTGAGCCGCAACCCTAGCTAATGGGTTTAGCTACTCATGCTTGAACAAGAAAATAAAGAAATAGATGGAGAAAAAGACATAATAATTAATTACTAAAACAAAATACAAGAATCTATCGTTAAATCTAAGCTAAGATGCCAAAAATGGCTACAAATGATGTTCTTGCGAGTGCAGTTGCGTTCTAGAATTAACTGTTGACCTAAAAATGGTAAAATGTTCAATTTATACCATGCTGGAAAAACTGGATCAAAATACCCCCTGCAGGGTCAGTGCAGGCCGCACAAAATAGACTGCAGCCACACTAGGCTCTTGGACTTTAAATCTGGGCTCTCTCAACTTGGACTCCACGGACCGCGAGAATGGACCGATGCCGCAGAGGTCTCTAACGTGGGCCACAAAAATATGACAGCGGACCGTGCAGCTTGAGCCATGGCAAATTTTAACTCTCTGAATCTCCTTTCCGCGGACTGCACAAAGTGGTAGTGCGGCTGCGGAGCCTTCACCGCGTACCGCACAATATGTACTGTGGCTCCATTGCATGAAGCATGGTTTTGCCATCTCTCTGAATCTACCTAGTGCGGACCGCACAAAGTCGAATGCAGCCACACTAGGCTTTTTTGCCCTCAGTTTGCCTTGTCTTTTATAATTAAGCAGGTTTCACTTCTTTTGAGCCAAACTTTGACATTTCGTGACTTTATCGGTCAAACCTGCAAACAAGCACACTTATGAGCCTTTTGGGATTCTTTTGTAACAATTTATAACCAAAGCGTAAGCAAGAAGGAGCATAAAATACTACAAAATCCCTAGTTATCATCCTCGACGAAGGCCGGGTAGTATATCATGAGACGGGGCGAGCGGACGATGTAGGCTGGCAAAATGCGAGTGGAGGAGCCCTCGCGCTCCGCACTCTCCCTAACATCGACGAAAGTTGTATAAGCGACGAAATCAAATAATGGAACGAAAAACAAAACTGACATTACTAACTAGTAAGACACTTGCGTCCACATTTCTCAAAGAACGATGACCATCGGGTGTACCATGCACGAACACCCGCCGTATGAGGAAGGATGACATTCACCCACTCACAGATATCATCAATAGGAGGGGGGTGGGTAGTCTTATGACTGCAAAAATAAATAAAAATTATAAGCGCCTCCCAAAGAAAATTGGTCGAGCATCTCTATGACTAAGTATATAAAAACTTACTTGTGAAGTTCCACTTCTCGAGGAACCTTGCAGGATCCATCATAAGATGCTCGGTCCACACATAGAAATTATTCGCATTGAAATGACGGTTGTCTTTGTCGTCCATCTTCACCACCAAACTCTTCATCCCTCACTGGCACATATGAACCATCATACCATGAATAAGTTGAGAAGCAAAGAGGTTGAGCATGTGTCTCAACGTGACCTCCCGATCAGCAAGCTCCACGAACTTGAACAGCATAAGGAACAATTTATACAAGTATGGCAAAAGTTGAGCTGGACACGCCTCGTAGAAATGAAAAAAATCTACCAACAAGGGAGGGAGAGTAAGCGTATACCAGACAATAAAGAGATAAGCATAGAATGCACAGTATCCTTAGTGATCGAAATGTATAATATTATCCCCCACTGCCGACATCATTTCGACGTGGTGAGGAATCCCCCATCTGGCCTTCAACTCTACAATTCCCTCCCCATTCATAATATAGGAAGCATGTTCCGGCTCCTCCCTGGCGGGACTGTGGAAATTGTTCCATGGCTTTCCAGGGAAAGGCAAGATTTCAGTCACTGACGGAACTCCCTTATCTTCCACTATTTCTACCCATCCGGGGCAGGAATATAATTTTCGATACCGTAGTGGCTGTAGGATCATCATTATGTGAAGAATTACCAGCCATTTGTATCAATTTTAACAAGACAAAAGGATGGAGGAAACAATAGAGATTGAGATGAAAGTTTCCGGCAAAACAGAGAAAATTGAAAACTCGAAGTATCAGAAGAAAGGAAGATTCACAAAGTTCATTCAACAAGGGCAAGAAAGTGCGTCAATCGAATGATGCTTTCCTTCTATTTATAGGACACAAATCCCCAAAGTGCAAAAACCAAGGGTCGCCAATCGAAGCTGATAGGGCACGAAACGGTTCAATCCCCTAGGAACGTGTGTCATAATTGCAGCAAACACGAACAACATTTCGAGTTAAACGACGCTTCAATTCCATAGCGGTCACAACAGTACAAGAGTACCGTAGGAGAGCTGCGCCCTTATCTCGATCTAAAAATCACGCTCAAGGCACGGACAGTCAGATTTCTCCTAGCTGTGTAAATTTATAATCTGTCCACTAGGTCCCACAAAAGACGACCCCGACGAATGAAGAGACTAATTATATTAGTCAAAATCTGATCGCTACGATCAACCTAACTAGGATCCGGCCTAAGCAGCGACATCATGAGAGATATCACGACTTGCTCCAAACCAAGTATCTACAGTACATATTAAGTTGAAAAGCAATATTCGGGTAACAACGAAAACGATCGTGGTACGAAGGCGCATCGACCCAATAATATGGCAAGGACTCCAGGACCATCTATAAAAGAGGGAATCACCCAATCAAAAAGAGTTTTTTTTTTGGAGACTGTCTCTCTCTCTTTCTCTCTCCTCTTTTGTAAAACTTTCTTAGAGCAAAGGAAAGGATGCAAGTTAATCATCCTGGCTACACCATGTAAATTGTTCATCTCCATTGTATCAAAAGGGAGGAAATGAAAAATATCAGTAAGATTGATCGCTATTATTTATCTAACTAATAGCTCTGTGATTCATTTTTAGATTTGGAGTTTATTATGTTTGACTAAGATTTATCTCTTCAGCTTCATTGATTGATTTAATAAAAAAAGTTTCAACATCTTTTGGTCAAATATAAGGCTTGTTAACTTATATACTCAACCTACCTCTTATATTTTTGTCGATGTGGAAAATATGTATAAAGTAAGGGGTGTTACAAGTTAAGTACTATTTGTATTATTCAAGTGTAAAATGTCATTTCTGTTTGAAAGCCCCCTCTCATCAATTTATTCCACGTATAATTTCTGAAATTTAATGCTTTTACTTTCTCCCTCTAACATACATCACAACATTATATAACTCGTGTTTGGCCCCAACTGCAACTGTTTGTGTTTTTATGGTATAGAAAAATAACGAGTCCATATAACCCAAAAAAAGAAAAACGTAGCGGTCGTGGCATTCCAAATTGTACGCCAAAATACTGCTCTTCAGTCAGTCTCTTCCCTTCAAAGCCTTCAACTAGAAAAAAAAAAGAGTGTCTTTTGACCCCAACAAGTGTTACAGTTATAGAAAGAGAAAAGTTCTGTGCTTTTGCCGGCCCCTCTTTCTCTCTCCCTACCTATCTGTGTCTTGTTTTATTTTATTTATTTTATATAATTTTAAAATTCTGTTGTTTCTATTCTTATCTTCAGCTTATTTTCACATAATAAGCGTGTTGAACAGTCAACTGCAGCCTAGCAGCTTTAATTTTCTTTTAAAAAGCAAAGACCATATTTTGATGGTTTTCTCAGAAGCTACCCATAGAGATTGTGAAGATCAAAGCCGTCTGATCAGCTGTTGAGGGGTTTTGGGTTTTTCATTCTTTTGGTTCTGTACAAGGTATTATAGAATCTTGAATTTCATAATTGAATTGTTAGAAAAGTTGGGTTTAGAATAATTGAATTGTGTAGAAAGTTGGAGTTTTATGGTTCTTTAGTTATTATTTGAATTATTTATAAAGAGTGGATTCTTGGTATTTGATAATTCTTTTATGGAGTCGTAGTTTGTGCAAAAAGTTGGAGTCTTTTGGTGTTGTAGTTACTGATCAAAAATTTATAAGGATTGGGTTTATTGGGTATTTTATAGTAGCTTTTATGGAGTTGTAATTTGTGCAATAAGTGTGAGTCTTTTGGTGTTGTAGTTACTGATCAAGAATTTATAAGGATTGGGTTTGTGTATTTGATAGTTGTTCATGGAGTTGTAGTTTTTGCAAGATTGGACTGGAAATTTGGAATTTTATTTGAGTAGCTGTTTACTGGTTGAGATTTTTTGAGCTTTGGTTCTATGGTTCTTGGGGAAAGATCGAATTTCGCAGAGCCTAGTCTCTGGGGTTGGTAATTTGCAACTGCAGAGGAAGGTTTTTGGTTGGGTTTTCATTGGTTGATTATGGGTTGTGTTTGTGGAAAACCTTCCCCCACTGCCAAAGATAGGCGGGATGGACAAAAGAAGAGAGATTTTACGAAAGGGGCAAACGTGGCATCACGCGCATCACGAGCTGTTTCTTCAAAGAGAGAGGAGAGTTTCAGGGTGAAAGACATGTTGGAAAATGGTGATGTGAAGCTTGGTTTAATAGATAGGAAGAATAATGGATCAAGAAAGGTGAGGGATGATCATTACGAGCAGATAAAGGAAAAGCTTGGACTGATTGTGAATGGTGGTCCTGGATATGGAGTCCCTAAAGCGTTGGAAGGGGAACTGGTTGCTGTAGGATGGCCTTCTTGGCTTGCTGCAGTTGCAGGTGAAGCTATTAATGGATGGCTTCCTCGCAAGGCCGATACGTTCGAGAAATTAGACAAGGTACAATTCTGTAGACATTCTTTATGACTGTTTAATTTGCCAATTAGATTGGACGGAAACCAAAATCGTATTTGATTGGCCTTAATTATTAGACAATCGTAATATCTAATAGAATACACATGCTAACTACAATGTTTTGATTTAGATGGTTTAATTTACATTTATTTGTAATGCCTGTGGCGATATTTCCCTTTCTTTTCTATTTCCTTTAAGATAGGTAGTTTCTTTTCCAATGTGTTTAAAAGTTGTTGTTTGAGTTTTTTGGTTTATTGTGTGACAGCTTCTTGTTCTTGCAGATTGGCCAAGGGACATATAGTAGTGTATACAAGGCTCGTGATCTGGTTAACAATAAAGTTGTTGCACTCAAAAAAGTGAGGTTCGACAATTTGGATCCTGAAAGTGTCAAATTTATGGCAAGAGAGATATTAATTTTGCGTAGGCTTGATCATCCGAATATTATCAAATTGGAAGGCTTGGTTACATCAAGATCATCTTGCAGTTTGTACCTCGTTTTTGAGTATATGGAACATGATCTTACTGGACTGGCATCTGTTCCTGATATCAAATTTACAGAATCACAGGTGCTTTTCCAGGGATCCTTTATGCTGTTTCCGTAATTTAACACGGATTAATTAGCTATGTCAGCTTTTCAATCAATGTAGAAAACTAGTTACTGACTTTATTTTGTCTTTTATAGATGAAATGCTATATGCAGCAACTTCTTAGTGGACTTGATCATTGCCACAGTCGGGGTGTTTTGCATCGGGACATCAAAGGTTCAAATCTTCTAGTCGACAATCATGGCATCTTGAAAATTGCAGATTTTGGCTTAGCGACCTTCTTTGATCATAAGCAAAGTGTTCCATTGACAAGCCGTGTTGTGACTCTTTGGTATCGACCACCCGAGCTCTTACTTGGAGCAACTCATTATGGAGTCGCTGTAGATTTATGGAGTAGTGGTTGCATACTTGGAGAATTATATGCCGGCAAGCCTATCATGCCCGGTAGAACAGAGGTATATACTAAATTATTAATATACTTGTGCATGATACTTGCACTACCTTCTTGTTCATGACTCCATTTTGGAAATGTTACTGCAATTTGTAAAGCAAATAAGCATCTACATATTTAAAATGAAGTAGGCGGGGGCCACAAGCGGGAGGCAAGACTGGTATCAGTACTAAATTTTAGGTCATACCTGATTTGTCTATCGTGGCTAGTGAACTTGTGATTTTCCAATTAGATTAAAAAGGTTTAAATTGACCTTTACTGAGTTACTGACTTGTTATTTAGCTCTAATGACGTTTCTTGTTTTGAAAGCAAAGATGGATCCAAATAGAAAAGTTTGGGGGTACTGAAAATGGAAAGGTTGTAATTCAGAATTGAGCACAACTTCCTAAATAATACCTGTATATAACAACTCATAACCTATTATTAGATTGGGCAGTATGATTGAGTCTTCTATTTCGCCTTTTATATTTCTCTTCTCCATTTTCATCTTGATTTTTCCAAAAAGGGGCTGTAAGAGTCACAGTGTGCATTAGCATCTTTACGCTTGTTCCCCACTGTGTATTAAATTTTCTTGTGTTTTGGTGATTGGTAGTGGGGCTTCGAGAGAGCTTTTGAAGCTGCAATTTTGACATTTCTTTATGTGCAATTTCCTAAATTTCATGATGTATTTTGCCTTTTTAGGTTCTTAAATGCTCTTCATCGACTGAAAATTTGTCTCATTTCCTTCTTAAGTGACTTATGCCTGATTAATTTACCCATGTGTTTTTCTGCTGTGTTAGGACATGTTTTTTACATCTTAGATACATGAATTGCTTCCTCCTTGTAGGTAGAGCAGCTGCATAAGATTTTTAAGCTTTGTGGTTCACCATCTGAGGATTACTGGAAAAAAGAAAAATTACATTATTCAACAGCATTTAAACCGATACATCCTTACAGACGGCGTATTGGGGAAACATTTAAGGATCTTCCTCCATCTGCTGTGATGTTACTGGACACATTACTTTCTATAGATCCTGAACTTAGGGGAACAGCTGGCGGTGCTCTTGAGAGCGAGGTATGTTTTTCTTTCTCCCTGATGTTTCTTTGCCCCTCTGTTTATACCATCGATCATAGTTTTGGTGATCTGTATTTTAGTCTATCAACAAATATTCTATCAAAAGTGAAGACTGAATCCTGCATGCTATGAATGTGATTTTTGGGTGATATTATTCTATAAAGCACAATATAGTATTCGTGATGATGAGTTGCTTTCAAAATTGTAATCTGAGAGGATGCACTAGGTGATATCTCGACATATCTGTTTATATGTATATATAAACAAATACTACTTCAGTCTCATTTTATGTGAAGGACGGAGTTTAAGAAGTAAAGAAACACTTTTGGCATACAAGCTAAATACATGCATATTCATTATTGAGAGTTGGTAATAGTTCCAAGTGTCCATCTTTCTCTGTCATTATGACAGTGTCATAGGACTTTCCAACCAGTCTTGTTAGTAAGGTAAAATAATAGGGATAGCATGATTAGATGTTTCCAAAAATTGAAAAATGTAAATCTTTTTGGGACAGACTAAAAAAGGAGTGTCACATAAAATGGGACGCATAGAGTAGATAATACATATAGAAATAAAATAATAAGTTTGGATTTAAGCGGCGGCCGACCTTACTAAAGAGTATTACTGAGCATCTTTCAACTGATTACTAAGTCCCAGTTATTGTGGACCTAGAGAAACACGTGCAGTCAAAACCTTTTTTCTCCTTCTGCAATAAATAGTGCTCCGTGATCCATGTCAATTATATTATTGATGCCTCTCCACTTCAGTGACTATCTCTATCTTCTCACCTCTTTTTTTTTTTTTTTTTTTTTTTTTGATGATTTCTAAGATAATGGTGATATGTGTACTTATATATTTTGGCATATTGGTTCTTACTACAAGTTTGGCGGAGTGGTGGATATCATTAATTTATGGAGTGTTGCTATCTTTAGAAAGCTGTCTTTATGTATTGGATAACCTTTAATACTTTCATATCTATAATACTTCCAATTCTACAGAATAAGTATCCTTTGCAGTAAACTTTGTGAGGTTATGCCGTTAAACTGAAATTTACCTATAAAAAGAAATGAAATTTGAAATAAGTAGTGATGTAGCTCATGGTAGCTGGAGGCTCATTGTTTCATTTTAAGTGATGCTCCGCAATAATTGTTTCATTTTATCCGTCGAAGTCATTCAATGTGCATTTTATTTCTTCAAGGTGCATATCATTTATTATGGCTTAATAAAGTTGCACGACCAGTTTTCCTAATTAAAAGTTTTCCTCCTACAGTTCTTCACCACAAAGCCCATGCCTTGTGATCCTTCAAGTTTGCCGAAGTACCCTCCCAGTAAGGAAATTGATGCAAAACTGAGGGAAGAGGAAGCTCGAAGGTAAATAGTTTATAGATATCTTTCCTGTTGAGGAACTAGAACTATCTTTTTTTTTCTTTTTTCTTTTTTTACGTAACTTTGGCCTTCTTATTGTGCGCGAAAAGGTTCTTCGATTCTATAAGGAAGCTTCTTCTTTCTTTTGAACAATCTTTTGATGTCTGCAACATTCGTTTTGTCTAGTGGCACTTCTGTAGTTGCTTTCATAGCTGGCTTGCACTGAGAAATTTTAGTTTGTTTATCCAATTACATTATTTCTTAGAGATTTAACATTTGTATGACACAACAGTTTCCTTTTTTAAGTATCAAAGGATATGTAATAAATTATAATATTTGTTTGAATTGTTTTCTGCAGGCAAGGAGCTGCAGGAGTTAAGAGCCAAGTTGGTGATGGGCATACAAGAGGATCGAAAGAAGTTCGAGTTGTTCCAGCACCTGATGCTAATGCCGAGTTGGCTAGGTCAATGCAGGTATTTAAGTATGGCTTAATTATTTAGTATTAAACTTGATTCACATATTTACCTAATACAAGATGCTAAAGACCAAAAGAAACCAGATAACAATCCTTCAATTTATCATCTCGTAACTCCAAGAGGTTAGTTAAATTGTAATGGTTCTGCCGTGAATTAGGAAGTCCCAACCTGACAGCCAAGCTTACAAATCACCATAGAAATTTGGAGCGGAATGAATATTGAGGATTCATACAGCCGACTCCAATTAGCGAGATTAGAGCCATGACAATTGTTGTTGTGGAAGATGAAATGTAAAAGTTTTATTCAACCAAAAGTTTGGAAATATCTAATTTGTGGCAGTTGTCTCAGAGCCTACGAAGTTTTTCTCTGGTGGAAGCTTGGTGTCATTAAAATGAAACTAATTCGAGATTATCTTCCCTAGTATATTTGCAATGCATTTTTTATACTTCTTTTACAGTATCCCACCATACTTGTGTGTAAGAATGGTTTTACTCGAGTTGTCAATCTATATGATTCATACACTGTTTAGTTCATGTCAAGTAATACTCGTACCTTGAAATAGAGGAGGCAGAGCAGTTCAAATCCTAAGAGCCAATCTGAGCAGTTCAATTGTCATAAGGGAGCTTCTACTGGTTTTCCAAACAATCCACATAGACCATCACAACCAAGCGGAGAAAGAGTCAGAGATCACTTGGAGAATCTTTCGGAGAGATTTTCTCATTCCGGACCTCTAGCTCCGGGATTTGGGTGGGCAAAATCTGGGAAGAAATATGATCATGATATATCTGTTGGTTCCAATAGACCCGACTTATCGAAGTTATCCAGTTTAGTAGCTTCTCGGTCAGTTGTGGCCGGTGATGCCCGAGATCGATTTGCTGTTTCACATCTGGAATCTGCCCATCAAGTAGAAAGGCCAGTACGTTTGCTTAATGAACACCCAAGGAAGCAGGATCAGAAACGTCACATGCAAAACCCTGCTGGTTCTCGTCAATTTGACAATGGAAGGTCCAGCGTCAAAGAATCAAATCTGGTAAGTCTTATAAGCATCATAACTAGTAAAAAAAGGAGTTCGTGCAATTTTAATGACCTTAAAGGACTTGAATTCTGAGTGCATACACAGGAATCAAGATAATTATCGCCATATTTTGTGAAGGTGCTGAAACTTCACATCCCTCAAGTATAGTTAAACTTATATATATTCAACGGTGAAGTTAAAAATGTTTGCATAAGTAAATCCCCTTGCATTATGATAGTTAACAATTGTAAAGTCTTCTTCACTTGGATCTGCGTTCTTGAGCCGCGGGTCCATCAGAAACATCTTTACCCCTGGGGTAGGGCTGCGTACACACTACCCTCCGCACCCTCCCCGAACCCCACTTGTGGGATTATACTGAATTGTTCTTATTGTTCACTTGGATCTGTCATCTAATATATGTTGCTAGGACTCGGGTGCGGGTATTCGATACAGGACAGATTCAAGTATCGGATTCGGAAAAATCTAAATTTTAACATTCGGGGGGTGCTGATCCAGATAAGGATACGGGTGCGAGGATTCGGCTAATAAAAAATAGTGTCATAAAAATATTGTAAATTTTGAGAGATATTCTGTCATGAGTATTGAATATTGTAGAATTCAATGTATCATTCTCCAAGATGGACATTGTTCTTTCATTCTCCTAAATCTATTTTATTTTTAATTTTGAGAAATCAAAATCTCAATTTTCTTCCAAATTTGTCGATGGACTCTGGTCAAAGTGTCCGAAGTCAGTTGACCGTATCCGGGACGTATTCCGGTCCCGTCTCCTTCTCGTATCGGGAAGGAGACCGCACCAAAATCGAAGAGTCCGCGCTGCTCAGCATCTAATGCAACAGCCGTGCAGTCAGTAAATAGCTTTTTGGTTTCTTTCTTGTAGTATGAATTTAATTCTAGTGTGATGGGATTCTTATCTAAATCTTTTTGTTTTATGAAGCATGGACATGGTCACAAGGCAAACCAAATCCATTTTTCTGGTCCACTACTTGTTCAACCTAATAAAGTGGATCAAATGCTGAAAGAGCACGATCGTCGTATCCAGGAAGCTGCACGGCGAGCAAGGGTCGAGAAGGCAAGAGCAGGTAAAGGTCAAACTCAAGCTCAAGGACTGCAGAGGACAAACAATTCTATTTATGTCACTAGCGTGGGATCGCGGTAGACTGGGAAAAATTATATATAGTCCTTTGTACAGTTCTTCTGGAAATAGTTGTTATTAATAGGAATATAGACGATAAATTTATGTGGTCTGCTAGAGTAGGCAAAAATTATTTATGTACACAATTTGTTTTACGGTCATTGCCTCAATTAAGTCAACCCGAAGTTCTTCAGTGGTAGGAAATTTACAAATCATCGTTGAAGAATATTAATAGACGAAACCAATATTCTGAAAACGTACAAGGATTATGCTAGCTACATTGGTAAACAAGAAGCACCTGTGATATAGTGGTAGAATAGTTTTGCTGTCACGGTACAGACCTCCGGTTAGATTCCTAGCTGTTGCATGCGATTCTTTGCGGGGATAGTTCTACATCAGACTGAACATCTGTAGGTCATGTGCTTGACCCGCACTCACCACATTTCTTTTTCCTTTCTTCTTATATATAGTTTTTAGTTTCTTTACTTAAAATGGACATTTTTTTTCCTGTTATTATTAATGATATTCAATCAATCATCTACATGTTTTCGAAGTTTTGAAGGGGTTCAAATCTTGGTTAGTGTTAGGGGCCTGACTGTTTGACATCAGGTGTGGTGCTTGGCAAGTTTTTGAAGTTTTTAGTTTCTTTACAGACCTCGATTCGATTCCTAGCTGCTGTATGCGATTCTTTGCGGGGACAGCTCTACATCAGACTGGAGATCTGAAGGTCGTGTGTTTGACCCGCACTCACTGTGAGCACGTGATTTTTGCCTTACTTGAGAAGTACTCCCAGAAAATTCAAAAATAAAAATAGTTTTGTGTTGGGTATGATTTTTAATCTTGGTTAGTGTTAGGGGCCTGACTCTTTAACATCGGGTGTGGTGCGGTAGTGGCAAGGATTGAGCGTGATGGCTTTGTCATTGGTCTATGTGCGGGCAAAACAATCATGCGGACAATGGACAAGACGGTTGAGTGTTCGATCCACGCTCACCACATTTTTTTTTCCTTTCTTCTTATATATCGCTTTTAGTTTCTTTACTTAAAATGGACATGTTTTTTCCCATTATTATTAATGATATTCAATCAATCATCTACAAGATTTCGAAGTTTCGAAGGGGTTTTAATCTTGGTTAGTGTTAGGGGCCTGACTCTTTAACATCGGGTGTGGTGCGGTAGTGGCAAGGATTGAGCGTGATGGCTTTGTCATTGGTCTATGTGCGGGCAAAACAATCATGCGGACAATGGACAAGACGATCGCGTGTTCGATCCACGCTCACCGCATTTCTTTTTCCTTTCTTCTTATGTATCGTTTTTCGTTTCTTTACTTAAAATGGACATGTTTTTTTCCAATATTATTAATGATATTCAATCAATCATCTACAAGATTTCAAAGTTTTTAAGGTGTTTTAATCTTGGTTAGTGTTAGGGGCCTGACTCTTTGACATCGGGCGTGTTTGATCCGCACTCACCACATTTGTTTTTCCTTTCTTCTTATATACAGTTTTAGTTTCTTTACTTAAAATGGACATGTTTTTTTCGTATTATTATTAATGATATTCAATCAATCATCTATAAGTTTTCGAAGTTTTGAAGGGGTTCTAATCTTGGTTAGTGTTAGGGGCCTGAATCTTTGACATCGGGTGTGGTGTTGTTGTGGCAAGGATTGGGCGTGATGTCCTTGTCATTTGTCTATGTGCGGACAAGACAGTCGCGTGTTCGATCCATGCTTACAGTCTTTCTTTTTCCTTTATTCAAAGTTTTTAGTTTCTTTACAGACCCGATTCGATTCCTGGCTGCTGCATACGATTCTTTGCGGGGACAACTCTACATCAGACTAAAGATCTGAAGGTCGTGTGTTTGACCCGCACTCACTACATTTTTTTCCTTTCTTCTTGTACATAGTTTTTAGTTTCTTTACTTAAAATGGACATGTTTTTTTCCTGTTATTATTAATGATATTCAATCAATCATCTACAAGTTTTCGAAGCTTTGAAGGGGTTCTAATCTTGGTTAGTGTTAGGGGCCTGACTCTTTAACATCGGGTGTGGTGCGGTAGTGGCAAGGATTGAGCGTGATGGCTTTGTCATTGGTCTATGTGCGGGCAAAACAATCATGCGGACAATGGACAAGACGGTTGAGTGTTCGATCCACGCTCACCACATTTTTTTTTCCTTTCTTCTTATATATCGTTTTTAGTTTCTTTACTTGAAATGGACATGATTTTTTTCCATTATTATTAATGATATTCAATCAATCATCTACAAGATTTCGAAGTTTTGAAGGGGTTCTAATCTTAGTTAGTGTTAGGGGCCTGACTCTTTGACATCGAGTGTGACTCGGTTGTGGAATGAATTGGGCGTGATGGCCTTGCCATTGTTCTATGTGCGGGCAAAAAGATCATGCGCACAATAGCCAAGATAATGTCATGTGGCTATTGGGGCAAGTATTGGCCAAGGTTTTGGGGTAGGCAAGACATGCTTGGCGAAAAGGCTTGACAAAGCAGTGGGGGCAAGTTGGGGTGGCATGGCATATCATGCGCACCAAAGTCAGTGACACAGGCACTTCAGGTTGTGGCAGCACCAAGTGCGGGCTAAGCTAAAGTACGGCAGTACATGATGATGGCAAATGGTTTCAATAGCTAAGACAAGACTATGTGAAGAATACAATTACTGACACGGGCGAAACAAGGGTTGACATGGGAATGCAAGGCAGAAACTCGGCCAAGGCGTGTGCGGGCGGCAGTGGCGTCGGGCTTGTGTGGCAAAATCATGAGTGGCGGATTACAGACAAGGCATTGGTGCGGAGCAATGTCAAAATGAGCCAAGGTTGGGCGCAATGCTAGTCTTGGGCGTGCATCGGCTGACCAAGTCGAAGGGCACATATATAGTTTTCGAATTTATAGTTTTTAGTTTCTTTACTTAAAATCGACATGTTTTTTTCCTGTTATTATTAATGATATTCAATCAATCATCTACAAATTTTTGAAATTTTGGAGGGGTTCTAATCTTCGTTAGCGTTAGGGGCCTAACTCTTTGACATCAGGTGTGGTGCGATTGTGGCAAGGACTGGGCGTGATAGCCTTCTCATTGGTCTATATGCGGGCAAAACAATCATGCGGACAATACACAAGACAGTCGCGTGTTCGATCCATGCTTACAGTCTTTCTTTTTCCTTTCTTCTTATATATCGTTATAGTTTCATTACTAAAAATGGACATGTTTTTTCCCATTATTATTAATGATATTCAATTAATCATCTACAAGATTTTAAAGTTTTGAAGGGGTTCTAATTTTGGTTAGTTTCAGGGGCCTGACTCTTTGACATCGAGTGTGACTCGGTTGTGGAATGAATTGGGCGTGATGGCCTTGCCATTGTTCTATGTGCGGGCAAAAAGATCATGCGCACAATAGCCAAGATAATGTCATGTGGCTATTGGGGCAAGTATTGGCCAAGGTTTTGGGGTAGGACAAGGTAGCGTGGAAAAATTTAGGGCGGCATGGCACAACATGCGCGCCAAAGTTAGTAGCACGGATACTTTAGGCTGTCGTAGCGCCAAGTGCGGGCTAAGCTGAAGTACGACAACGCGGGATGATATCAAAGGCTTTCAATAGCTAAGGCAAGGCTATGTGAAGGAAAATACAAGTAATGGCACGGGCGAAACAAGGATTGACATGGGAATGCAAGGCAGAAACTCGGCCAAGGCGTGTGCGGGCGGCAGTGGCGTCGGGCTTGTGTGGCAAAATCATGAGTGGCGGATTACAGACAAGGCATTGGTGCGGAGCAATGTCAAAATGAGCCAAGGTTGGGCGCAATGCTAGTCTTGGACTAAGTCAAAGGGCACATGCAGTGTACATGCCAAAGCAGTTAATGGTTTCCTTTTGGTAACCATCTTTACCCATTTCTGATTTTTTCTTGTATCCATTGTTATTTCGTGTAGAACGTGGCTAGGTAGTTTGGGATGTCAACTACAAGATAGGAACAAATTTAGTCATAGCCCGACAAGCGGCAAATACTGTAGACAACAAGTGACCATATGGTGTCAAGTCCTAAGTCTACATATGTGCTATACATAAATGCCTTTGGACTTAGATTATGTGCGGAATTTTGTGTGAAGTTTAAGTGGAAACCAAAGCGAAACATGAGGGTTTCTAAGAATGACTTGTATTCTTAGTCAAAAGTGGGCTGTGATCGACTTATGATCATAGTCAAGTGAGTGTTCTTTTGTAAGTTTTCAAAATTAATGCAAAGGTTGAGATTTTCCCGTATTTAATTATGTTCTTTTTAATTTGCTGCCAAAATTTATTTAAGGCCAAACTTACTGAAAATTTTGTTAAGTGTTGGGAAATGCTGAATCAAGTGCGCGGGAGTCAAGTGCTCAATTTGACTGCCGCGCGGGTGTAACTTTGCACTGACCAAAATTGCCCCCGTAACAGTTAGCCTCTTAAATCTAAATTGTAGATTTTAACAATTTCAAGGGCAACTGGAGTAAAATTCATAAATTGGATGAATTCTCAAAGAATCTCTGTAAAGGCCAAAAAAGTTATAATCTTTAACGTCGTTATACTTTATATACGTAATGAAGATAAGATCTAAGTGTTATCCACTCAGTATTAGTTACCTAATCCTAATTAACAAGCCTTTAATAATCCAAAGTGGTACTTAGACCACTTAGCAGAGTGACTAGTATGTCATAATGCTACTCGCCTTTCTGATGTAAAGAGGTAAAAAAGGAGTAGATAATTCTAGAGAAAAAGTGCACTTACCCAAAAAAGATATTTTATCATAGGGTAAAGATCTAACACATAATGTAAATAATTTTAAAGTATGTGTGTTTTAATCAGTTATAACATATTATTTACTACGTTTCATGTTACCAAATTGTGATAACTTAAATAATTCTTATCGTTTTTGGTCATCTTAACTTGATAGTGTAGAAAAAACTACACTGCATAGAAATATGTTCGGTTGCATCTTATTCCACGGGGATAGAGCTCCCGTGGCAGAAGAGATATGAATAAATCCGTTCGTCAAAAGTTTTACGATATATATAGCCAAAATCATCTTTTATGCATATAAATAGTAGATGTTAAATTCTCTTAATTTGTATTTGTATTTAAGTTTTAATATTCTAAATTTTCTTAGTAAAAATTTTGACTCCATCACTGTTATCCCGCCCGCTTTGCCTCTATGATTGTTGATGATCTAATGACATTAATGGATCCTTATTTGTTTTAAATCTTGCTACTTGTTTCCACCTTTTGTTTTTTCCACTTAATCCAAAAACGTTCATGACTCCTTAAACCTGACATCAAATCAAAAGAAAAGAAACATAGAAAGAAAGTGTCATACCAATTTTTTTCAATTAATTAAAGTATATATCATTTGTATAATAACATTAGGTGGAAGGTTCACAGTTAATTATCTTATAGTAATTGGAAAACTTTTAATTTTGACTAACATCCGCACATATGTAACTTATTATTCTCCTCCAAATTCTAAGTTCACAATTAAGACATTCTTTGAAAATTAAGACTCATGAGTCTAAAATTAATTCTATATTTTTTAAAATGGGACCCTCAGATTTGGGTACCTAAGAGTTCACGCTCGTTTTGTTACAGTAAGTGCTGCAATTGAATCAGTTCTTGATGCCACTTTTTTAACCGTGAGAGGGTGGATGTAATTCAGCTCGAAGATGTAATAACCAGAGGCCGGTTCAGGATTTCAGGAGGATAGGTGCACATTTATCTGAACCACCGTTTGATTTGGTTCTTTAAGACTAACCTTGGAGAACTATCAATAATATCATCATTATTTTTCGTTACAGTATTAAACTCAATATTTAATTCAAGAATATATCAAAGGGTGAACCAAAAATAGAATAATGCATGAAAAAAATAATAGGGCATGAGATTTGAACAGAACAGAAAAGAACGAAAAATAGAAATAGAAAAATGCCTAAAAGATGGAAGATAAGGAATTGGATTTGAACACTAGATCTAGGAGTCAATGGTGCACAAAGCTACCACTGCACCAAATATTCTTTTAACCATGAGTTCCTACGTGGAAAATTAAGTAATTTACCCGAAAAATATCCTTATGATACACAACCTAAAGAGGGGAGCATAGGTGCACGTACCCACGCCGCTCCACGTGGATCCGCCTCCTGTGATAACAACAGAGCCGGACATGTAAATCGTTTGTGGTGTTTGTCTATGGTTCAGAAAATGTGACCAATATTTGATTTATACTACTTATCTTTTTGAACTAATATTATAAATGAATTTTATACCATCAGATCACGTAAAAAAATAATACTACTAATTATTTGTAACTATTCATAAAATCAAGATTAGTACTTTTGAAAAATTATGCACGTTACATGCTACATGAGAGACTAAAATACACCTCTATCAATAAGAAAAAACAATAGAATTGAAGATTATTGTTGGTAAAGGTCATCACTAATTGGACCATAAGAATATGACAAAGCATTTTATAGGGGCAAGCTACGTACAGCCAAGGAAAAAGTAGACATGAGATCGAGTTGATGCTTTCGAGATACCAACTACATTGCTCCGAAACTAAACCTACTACGATGAATTGATATACAATGCCACCTGTTGTATCATATGAGGCCAAGTCTACTTAATTAATCTAGCTACTGGACATGTTATGATTGCACAATTAACAAAAATCATTATCAGTGAATGCATTCTGCAATAAAAGACAAGAGGGGTTGCTTCCTCGCCCGTCCCACTTTAATTGATTCTTTTCCATAATATTTAACTTTTTCTAGATATTAAAAGAAATTTACTTCTTCATTTTAAAGTTGTCTTTGGAGTAAAGAGCCTAAAAGTATTTGTTATATTTTATAATGAATAAGTTGAGATTAATATGATCAATTTTATTGATAATAAATATTAAAATATAAATTTCTTAATATGTATAAAAAGAGCCAAAAAAAATTAATTAAAGTGGGCCGTAGGAAACAATTGTTTAATTTGTTTGAAAGAACTTTGTATTCATGTGAAAGAAAGAAACAACCGAAAAGGACCAAAACCTCTATATTATGGGAAAATATTTAAATATACCCTTGCTGTAATATTATTGACTTAAATATATTCTGCCGTAATACTATTGGTTCAAATATACCCTTCTTCTATTAAATATACCCTTGCTGTAATATGATTACGTAGTGCAAGTTTAATTTGTAATTAGGGATGACAATGATGCGGTTAGGGGTATATATCGGTCGGGTTGGTTTGGATTTTACAATTATCAAACCAAATCATTTGTATCGGCTTATTAAATCTAAAGGCCAAACCAAACCAATAAATTCGGGTTTTTTATTCTCGGTTTTTTTTTGGATTTTTTCGGGTTTTCGAGTTTTTCGGATTTTTTCCGGTAAAATCTCCGTAGAACAAAACATATAAATTTTGCTCAAAATATTTCTTTAATCCCAGTAAGATACAACAATACAAAGTATTTTTCAAGAAAATAACACAAAATATGAAAAGTATCATGGCATTATCCTAAAATATTCAACAATAAAGATAATAAAATTATGTAATATAAATATTGCTAATTAAAATGCTATTATAAAAATAAACATAATCTAAAAGTAATAAGTCATGATAAAATAAGTAGACTAATAAGGGGGTGTGAATCACATGACTAAAAGCTAATAAAGAAAAAATAAAAATATGTTATGCATTTTTATCTAAATTATTGCAAAAACAAAATATAAATATTTAATACGTTCTCGTTCATAGTATTGAATTGAATGTCTTTTTGTGTTTAATATTCTACTTCTCGTATATTTTGACTGATTTTATATGTCTGCTACAATCTTTGCTTGTCTGTACTGAAAACCCTAATTTTTTTTTTTGGATTCTTTGTTTGGTTTCTAAGTACTGGTACATCTGATTATGTTCTTGCTTTGGGATCTTAAGATTTCTCGTGATCTTCTTGTCCTAATTTGATTCTATTGAATTTCTTAGTTCAGTCCTTCACTGATTCTATATGCTTGTGTTCATCCTGACTATTCGTGTTAAGACCTGTAACATTCTCCTTGAATCAGTATCGTTCTAACTATTTATTTTGTTAAAGTTATGTGGAATCCTGACTATTCATGTTCTACCTCATTTATATGCTAAACATGCCGACACTTTCATAACTTTCTCTTTGATTATTCTAAATTCATTCTTTCTTGGTTTGATTAGAATAGTTTCCCTTAAACTTTTGATTCTTACCTCTCAACTCGATTTGATTGAATTTATTGCCTTAATTATCTTTTTCTTGCCTTGTTTGTATTTTGCCGATTCTTACTGATTTGTTTTCTTAATTAAACTTCTGTTCATTTACCCCTAATTATATACTCTATACCAAACCTTACTTGATTCTTTTCCTTAAATACTTAGCATGCTTTTACCGTTGATTTAATTGATGCTTGATTAAGGGAAAAACCCACTGATTATATGTGACTTTCCTGACTTGCTACTTAATATGATCTCTTGCCTTATTTGTCAAGCTTTATATTACTATATAACCCCACCCCCCCCCCTCTTACTTTATGTTCTGAACAATGAACATTAGTTCAAAATTACTACTCTTTACACTCTAAAAGTTCTCTTTCTCTTCTGCTACTTGTGATACTCACTGGTCTAGCCAGCTGAAAGCCAAATATAAATATTGGAACTTTATAGGGTTTATATTTTGTACCCTTTTCTTCAACCGGTATGCCTCTATGTTATGTTTTGAAGTCCAACCCTATATGTTTCATTTCTGCACTAGTTCATCAGTTATGAATTCAACTTGCATTTTTGCTTACTTCTTTCTTAGCATGTCTAGTTTCTGTCTTATTCAATGTGTGATTTATATTCTACACTCTTTCTTGCTTACTTTTACATAGCATGTTTAATCATATTTGACACTTGTCTTTCTTCCTATATCACAACTATTATCTATGTCCTATCTACTAAGATCCTAAGTGCTACATGCAATTTGTGAGTATATGTCTCCTCTATACCTTATTCATGCACCCTAATAAGACTCTTATATATCACAATACCTTTATAGCCATGAGAGCTCTGTTTGTTAAGTGCTCTTTTCTGAATCTGGATATCTCTTATGACCAATTGTTTGTCTGATGTTACCACCATGTTATTTTCTATTTCTGAAAAATTTTTCTACTTCTAAAGTCATCTCTGTACTATTTTCAAAACAAAACTATGTCAAGCACTCTCACATTATTCTTAGGATACTAGGTTCTGCCCTCTGACATGTGTACTGCCTTGAGACCCTTGAGGTCTGTCTGAACTCTGGCATCTCAGAGCTGGCCTTTTCATACTGCACCTAAATCCATTATTGTTCGGGAAAAGGTCTAGGTGAAAGCACTGCCTGAGATCCTTGAGGTCCTTAGGGAACTCTGACACACCTAGACATGATACTGTTAATGGAACTTTGGCCTTTGAGGCTATTGGAGGCTTGGAAGTCATTCCCAACTCTTTTCCGGCATTGAGAAACATGATGACTTGAAGTTAAAATCTTTGGAATATATATATATATATATATATATATATATATATATATATATATATATATATATATATATATATATATATATATATTCCTATGTGTTACTTTGTGTAGTAGAGTAAACAAAGTTAAAGCATTTCTTTCATTTTCTTTTGTGTTGAGTTTTCTTTTATTCAATCTTTGTTATTTCTGCTCCTAATTTATACCCAAAGAGTTTGTTAAATCCCGAGGGATACGCCTAATTTTATTCATTACGATGTAGGTGAAATATCCTTAAGGACTATATCTTTGACACACCTCAAGCTAAACTTTCTATTCTCCATAATCATCCAATATTTTACAAACAATCTTAAGGATATCTGAAAGGTATACACCCCCAACTACAGTCATACAAAGCAGTTACCTTTTTTCTTGAAGGTTTGATTGTTTGTTTTGGGTTTATAACTATTTCTTTTATTTTACTTGTTACTTGATTTTCTCTAATGGTTGTTCTCCTCCACAATGTTGCTTCTAGTAGCAATTTCTTTTCCTTTATCAACAACAATGTTCTTGCGGTTATCTCCACTAAAATAGCAATAGAAACAGTTGGTGCAGTAGGAGTAGTAGCATCAACAACAACATTGGCAGAGGTACTCTTCATAATAATAACATATTATATCCTTAAGATTGTTGGAAAAATTTGGTAGATATTAGATTACGGAGGATAAGCTTTAGCTTGAGTCGTGCCAAAGACACTGTCCCTAAGGATATTTCGTCAATACCATGATAAATAAAAGTAGGCGTATCCTCCTAGGATTCAACAAGCTCTTCTAGTATAACTAAGAGCAGAAATAACAAAGCTTAAACAAAATAAAACCCAGCACTGTAAGCAGTTTAAAAGAAGAGTTTTACTTTCTGTTTCATACAATTTTTCTCTACCTTTCAAAGTGAATGTAGAATGAATTATATAGTCCAAAAGTGGACATAACCTGGTAAGCAACGACAACAAACAAATCCAATAAGATTAAACCATAAATAAAAAATAAAGGTTATTTTTTGACTTTCACAATAGTAACTTACAATCTCATGTAATAGTCATTCAAAGAATATTTAAAACGCTATTTAAAATCGAAAGCCATTAAGACTAATCAAGTAGTCATATTTGATTTCCTTCAAAATAGAAACATATTTTCTCATAACTATAGCGCTTCAATAGTCAGGTTAATTGAAATTGAATTCAATTTTATCTAATAATCTATTATAGAAAATATTCAAAATAATTACTATGGTAAAGACTCATTAATAAATATTAATAAAATCATAATTTTGAAATATGTTTTTTTTTGAGATATCAAAATAATTTTTCTATCAATATCAAGTGGTGGATGTAGCCTCTCAACATAGTAGTCATTAGAACTCAACATTTTTCGCGAAAAAAGTACAATAATTAGTAAATATAAGCTTTTGATTTTAAAGATAAATTGAGTTCAACTTAAATATCTAACTTTTAGAACTTAAACTCTACGTCAACCTATATGCTAAATAGATATAGTGAAAAAGATAAAGAGGGAAAAAACACGCTCTCACGTAAAACTTTCTTCTTCTTCCGTTTAACTTTCTGCCATAGATACTCCACCAACAATCACAACATTTTGGTGCAAACAACCACAACCTAATCCTAATTATCATGCATTTTAGATAGAGAATTGCACAACACTTACTAAAGAAAAAGCTCATAGAGATTTGGAAACCCACAGAAGAACTCCCTATTATTGACCTGGGATGAGATTTCTTCCATATCAAATTTCAACAGGAACAAAATATGCTGAAAGCTCTACAGGGAGTTCAATGGTTTATTCTAAACCACTTCTTATCAGTACGTAAGTGGAAATTAAAATTTATTGCATCGTCAACATAGCTAACCTCAGTGGCGAAGTCAGAAAATTATTCTAAGGGTGTTCAACCTTAAACACGAAAAAATAAATGTAGAGTTGCGGGTTTGATCCTACTGAAAGATTTGGAGAATTTTCCTTGTCCCTTCTCATTGATATTGACAGTAAATATATACAAGAGATTAGCACTATCCTAGGCTACAAACTAGGAAACTAATTACAAGAGATTAGCATTATCCTAGGCTACAAACTAGGAAGATAATTCTTAAAGAAATTATCTCCTTTAACACACCCCCACAGTCATAGTGGGAGGGCGACGGACGCTAAGACTGTCCCGAAATTCCTCAAATAAAACCCGCGGAAGACCTTTAGTGAAGATATCCGCGATCTGATATCGTGAAGGCACATGTAGTACTCGAACTTCCCCACGTGCAACCTTCTCTCGAACAAAATGAATATCCATTTCTATGTGTTTTGTTCGTTGATGTTGAACTGGATTTCCTGACAAATAAATAGCACTAACATTGTCACAAGCCTTTTTAATCGGACAATGTAACTCCAAGAGAAGATTCCGAATCCAGCATGACTCGGAGACAACATTCGCCACCCCACGATATTCGGCCTCCGCACTAGACTTGGACAATGTGGGTTGGCGTTTAGATGACCAAGATATCAGATTATCACCCAAGAAAAGACAATAACCAGACGTTGAACGTCTTGTATCAGGGCACCCACCCCAATCTGCATCAGTATATGCAACCAGAGAAGAAATAGGGGATGGATATAACCGTAGTCCAAAATCAAGAGTACCATGTACATACCGAATAATCCATTTGAGAGCAGACATATGATCAACCCTCGGGTCATGCATATGAAGACAAACTTGCTGAACGGCATAAGAAATATTCGGCCTGGTGAATGTAAGACATTGTAGAGCCCCCGCAAGGCTCCTATACAGAGTCAGATCGTCAAAATGTGCACTAGTAATAGCGCCAAACTTCGGCTTCGTGTCAACTAGAGTCTGAGACGGTTTACACGATGATATCCCTGCACGATCAATTATTTCCTCGGCATATTTACGCTGTGAGAGAAACAAACCACCCTTATGTCTAGTCACAGCAATGCCCATTGTCTAGTCACAGCAATGCCCAAAAAATAATTCAGAGGACCAAGGTCCTTCATAGAAAACTCGGAGTTAAGACGCGCCATGATAGAACATCGAAAAGCATCAGAAGAAGCTATCAAAATAATATCATCAACATACAATAAAAGATAAGCCATGTCGGACCCATGACGATAGATAAATAAAGAATTATCCATCCTGCTGTTAGTAAATCCAAGAGACAACATATAATCAGCAAATCACTTGTACCAAGCCCGGGGCGCCTGCTTAAGTCCATAAAGAGACTTACGCAAGAGACAAACATAATCCGGATAAGTCCGATCTCTGTATCCAACAGGTTGATGCATATAGACAATTTCCTGCAGCTCACCAAGTAAAAAAGCATTTTTAACATCCAACTGATGAATAGACCATGCCTTTGACAAGGAAAGACTAAGAACAGTACGGATCGTAGCCGGTTTGACAACCAGACTAAATGTCTCGCCACAATCGATGCCAACCTGTTGAGTTTTACCATCACCTACAAGACGGGCTTTATGCTTCTCAAAATCACCATTAGCCTTGACTTTATGAGAAAAAATCCACATAGAACGAATAACATTCACATTAGGTGGACAGGGCACCAACTCCCACGTCTTATTTTTAATAAGAGCATCAAATTCATCATCCATGGCCATTTTCCAATTTGGATCACGAAGTGCATCAATGGGATTTCGAGGTAAAGGAGACCTGTCAACCGTAGTATGCAAGTTTGCATATTTCGGATTGGGTTTAAAAATCCCATGTTGACTACGTGTGACAACTCTAGGCTGGGAAGAAGGAATGGGCGGAGAATTTGTGGGGAATGGGGCTTGTTGTGTTTGGGCTGAAGGGGAGGAAGAGACTGGGCATTGGGTAGGAAGAGGCCCAGAGAGAGAAGGAGATGAGAGATGAAGGGGACACGGGCTGGTCTGCCACGCCTGCCCCAGCCACTGAGGCACCCCCCGTACCGGTGTCCGCTGGTAACCCGGCGGGGCTGGCAGTTGGTGCTGCAAGACCACGCTGCCGGACGTAAGTTTGGGTGGCAGGTGGTGGTTGGTTATGGCATGGAGAAGGAGAAGATGTGGGGCTCTGCTGCTGGGCCGTGTGTGGAATAGGCCCAGTAGGAGTAGTAGATTGCTGTATATGGTGGATAACATATGATGATAATCCATCATCAAGAAAGTCATATGTATGAGAAGTTGGAGTATGCACACTAGCAAAAGGAAATGTATGTTCATTAAACAAAACGTGACGACAAATAATGATTTTCCTAGAAGACATATCATAACATTTGTAACCACGATGGTTAGTGAGGTACCCAAGAAACACACACGGAGTTGACCTTGGTTGCAATTTATTAATAGTGGTGGAGGGAATAAGAGGGAAACACAAGCACCCAAAAACCCGGAGATGATCATAAGAGGGAATTCTTTGATAAAGAACTTCAATAGGAGACTTATTATGCAACAATTTACTAGGAAGAACATTAAGAAGATATGTTGCCATTTGAAGAGCATGATGCCAAAATGATGGAGGAAGAGAAGCATGAGCTAAGAGAGTACGAGTGACATTGTTAATAGACCGAATTTTGCGTTCGGCTTTCCCATTTTGAGAAGAAGTATGAGGACAAGACAAACGGAATGACATGACATATTTTGTACAAAAATCCCAAAAAGAACTTTTATCAAATTCACGACCATTATCACATTGCACATTTTTTATATTACGTTCAAATTGGGTCGAAATATGGGCTTTAAAGGCTAAGAAAATGTCATAAACATAAGATTTTCTACCCAACGGAAAAGTCCATAAATACTTTGAAAAATCATCAAGAAACAAAACATAATATCGATGTCCCGCAGAACTCAAAATAGGAGATGTCCAAAGATCACTATGTAATATATCAAATGGAATAGTAGTGCTAGAAGAGGAAGAAATAAATGGCAACTTAATTTGTTTCCCAAAAACACAAGAGCTACAAATACTTGAACTAGAGTGTTTTTTACAATCAATGCCTTTATTTTTCCTAAGCAAATCTAAAATAGGTGCCACCGGATGACCCAAGCGGTCATGCCATATTTGAGGTGAAATAGCAGTAAACGAGGAAGGTTGATTGTTGTAAGAAGGTGAAAATGGATAAAGATTGCCATGACTATCACATCTCATGATTGGCCTCCCCGTCCAAAATTCCTTCACAGAAAACCCAAAAGGATCAAACTCAACTGACACGGAATTATCTTTAGTAAATTTTCTAACAGAAATTAGATTCTTAATCAGTTTAGGAGCATGAAGGACATTTTTAAGAGACAAAGATTGACACGGGGAGGGCAATTTAGTGTGACCATAGCCAAGAATCGGAATTGAATGACCATTACCAACAATAATATTATTGTTTGGATGATTGCTCAAATTAAAATAAGACGAGAGTTTACCAGTAGAAGATGACATATGAGAGGTAGCACCGGTATCCATGTACCACGATGGGTCGGGCTTTTGAAGCGACATCGTGTGCATAGCTGCCTCGATATCCGTAGGTGTGTAAGAACCGAACTGCCCTTACTGTGGATTGGACGCCCCTGCTTGCTGGAAATAGGCCTGCTGAGGTCTGGGCCCAAGTAAACCGACCTGACGAGGCTGTTATGGAGCAGGAGGCCTGACCCATCCTTGCGTTGGGTAGGGGCAAGGAGGGATGGGCCAGCCGTGATTGTACCAGCCCCATGGAGCTGATCCCGCAGGCTGCCGTTGCTGCCACTGTGACTGGTGCTGCTGTCCACCGTGGCTGCCGGATTGCTGGTTCCGACCACCACCCTTGTTGCCTGCGGAGTTCTTGCCACCACCTGTACCCGAATTTTTCCGGCCACCATTGTTGTTGCGCCGGCCAGAATTATTCTTGCCTTTGTTGTGACCCTGTTTATCTCCATGGCTTGGACCACCATCACTCGAGGCCATCATAGTAGACTCGGTGGCTGCTTCTTTTGCTAACCCAGCTTCTTCTAAAGTGATCATGGATCGAGCCTTGTAAAAAGGAGGCAGAGGATTACTTTGGCGAATCAACGTACCCACACCTCGGTACGGCCGAGTAAGACCTCTAACCAATTGTAAAACCATTCTACTATCGGACACCGGAGCCCCAACATTCTTCAATTGATCCGCAAGGGATTTGAGACGTTGACAATAAGATGAAACATTTGGGAAATCCTCCATAGAAGTGGTGGAGAATTCTTGTTCCAAAGCCACGGCACGAGAATGTTCATTATCTTGGAACATGTCACGCAACCTATCCCAAGCTTCCATATCCGTAGAGTCGGGCTCAATAATGGTGTTCAACAAATCACGAGAAATAGTAGAATAAATCCACGAAAGAATCGTGGCATCCAAGGTTGCCCACAATTCCGTTTCCGCATCCGTAGATGGAGGAGGTTGCTCCTTGCCCTTGGCCGGAGGAATGACATGGTGAAGAACCTTTTTGATTTTGCATGAACTTTGAATAATTCCGCCCACGTAGAATATTGAACATTTTCCATCTCAAGAGTGATGGGAATATTGTTCTTGATATTAGAAACAGCAAGAGTCGGATGGAAGGACGATTTAGACTCCCCCATAGAAACTGCCGGTGAGAAGAGAAAAGAGAAAAAAATAGAGGAAGAAGAAGAAGATATGGGCGGAAAAGCAGAGCGTAGGGTGCAGCGGAATTAGAGAGAATACCCTAGGCTAACTGATACCATGAAAGATTTGGAGAATTTTCCTTGTCTTTCTCATTGCTATTGACAGTCAATATATACAAGAGATTAGCACTATCCTAGGCTACAAACTAGGAAACTAATTACAAGAGATTAGCAAGAGATTAGCACTATCCTAGGCTACAAACTAGGAAACTAATTACAAGAGATTAGCACTATCCTAGGCTACAAACTAGGAAACTAATTACAAGAGATTAGCACTGTGAGCACGTGATTTTTACCATACACATGAGTTATTCCTATAAAATTCAAAATAAATGATTTTTCCTTATTTTCTAAATTTTGTGTGAATTTTGTGATAGTTGTTCTGCATGTTATTTGCGTGTGATAAATGAAAATACAAAAATTTGCATCTTTAGGAAATTAATTCTTTTTCTAACAAATTAAAGAAAAAAATCAAAAAAAATTAGTTAGCTTTTAAATTGAAAATTGTCAAAAAGAGGTAATTAGTTTAATTTTTAATAAGTTTCAAATAATTACAAAGTAGAATAAATACAAAATACAAAAAAAAAATACAAAAAAAAGAATAAAATACAAAAAATACAAGTTAGATCAACAAGGAAAATACATTGGGCTCGAAATTCCCAGGCCTAGACGGCAGCTACCCAGCCCTACCCGCCAGACCCAAAAACCTTCTGCGAGTGCCCAATGCCCAGCCGCCCCAGCCCAACGCCCACCCGCCCCAATCCTATCTAAATCTCAACCGTCCGTAGTCTTAATCCGATGGCTTAGATTTGTTATTACAACTCTAATAATTTAAGACAAAAACAATAGAGACATAACAAGAACCTTAGACATAAAACACTTCTGTCTCTCTCTCTTCCGTCCGCTCCATCTCTCTTCTTCTTTAATAGCCGCTAGGTTTCCGCCGCATGAGGCGGCGACCGGCGTCCTTTCCGACCCAAAGTAATACCAAAACACTCCCCACCTTCTCCTCATCACTCCCCCGCCATTAATTTCCTCCGAAACCCAACCGAACTCGTCGAATTTCAAAACCTAGTCGCGCCGCCACCCACCACCCATGGCGGCGCACCACCCAAAACCACCCAAAATCCTCACCCGCCACTCTTCCTAACACTACTACATGAAGAAATCGAGTCAAAGCCGCGAGAATCGTCAAGAACAACTCAATAGCCGCCGGATTTTCAAGAATGGCCCGAATTCAAGAACTTCTCAAGTAGAGTTCAAGAAATTGATGAAGAAAACAGAAAAAAAAAGAAAAAAAAAGAAGAAGAGAAAAACAGAAAATCGAAAAATAGCTAAGTTCTTCTAATCTTTTTTTTTTCCGTATGAATTGCTTCCTCGTCTCTTTCTGTCACTGTTTATTTTTTTTTATATATATATAAATAAGAATCTGTTAATTGGTTATTTCAGTTTGTTAATATGCATCTATTTCTTGTTTTTCTTATTGTAGTTGTCCGTTTCTTTTTTAATTGATAATTCCTGATTTTTGATTCTATATTTCTTGTTGATTCGAATTTCTGTCTATTTTGATTTTCATTAGTATCGTTTGAATAGTTTCTGATTTTCATTAGTTAGTTTTAGGAATTGCTGGATTTTTAGATTTTTTAGTTCGCTGACTAAAATATTAGATTCTGTTTTTAGGTTTTGGGAATTACTTGTTAATTGTTGAATTCGTTAATTGATAATTTTGAATCTGTTGTGAATACATGTTGTTTCGAGGATTAGTGAAGCTATTTGATCATGTTTTGGAAAATCTTGTTGATTAATGACTGATTTGGTATATGTTGTTAGTTAATTAGTTATCCGATTCAGTGAATCTGTTATCGATCGACAATTAGGATGTATTGGTTATAGCTGAAAAGTTAGTGATTTTAGTTTGATTAGCGAATTCGACTCTAGATTAGTTTATATTCAAGAAAGGTCGATAGTTGAAATCACTTGATTCTTAGCAACCTAAGGTGTTTTACTTAATAGATTCAAAGGCGATTAGTTATTCGATTAATAAGACTCACCATCTATCAAATTGTTTCCCGAGTCTTGTTAATTGAGTAATAGATCAAAAGTGGCTATATTTGTAAGATTGCTTAGGGTTGGCTATAGGAGAAATGTGTTTTCAATTAGCGAATTAATTCTGAATTTAAAGTAGTTGAGAGGCCAATTGGCTAGTTGATCAATAGTCACTAAATTGTGGCTATTTGATAAATACAATTCTGAAAATAGGTTAAAGTAGGAGTAAAATACAGAAATTAGGAAAGTAATTAGCCTTAAGAAGTAGGGGTAAATTGGGAAAAAGAATTGGTAAACTTGTAATAGGATTAATAGGAAAAGGGTGCAATTGGAATAAGAAATGGTAAAGTTGTTATAAATATAGAGCATTAAGGGCAGCTTGGGGATAAAAAAAGGTAGAATTAGTAGTTGTCCTTAACAAGTGAGGGCACAATAGGTAATACAAGGGAAATAGAACATGATAGAGTATTCTAGAAGGGGTCTTAGTGTAGAATTCAATAAAATAATTGCACTAACTTGTGCAACAAGCTAAGAATTGATGGGTTTTTAATAAAATTCAGATTTCTTGATTTTGGCCTATAAATAGGCATTTTCAGCATTAATAATAGGGGGTTCTTCTGATTTTTTTAGAGTTTTCTTTGATTTTTTTTTAATCTTTTAGCCATATGAACCCTAGAAAAATCCCAAAAAATATTTGTTAAATTTCAGATCTGAAATTAATAGTTTCAGATTCAATTTTCTTCTTTGTTCTTTCAAATATACATCCAAAAAACCAAAAACAATAAGAAGTAGTCACAAATCAGTGAAGAACTGTAGCTTGAGTATGAATTCTGATTTTGAAACAACTTGAAATTTTGGAAATTGTTTCCTGGGTTAGCTGTTTGGTTCTATTGCTGCTGTTGATCACTGAATCACTGTTGCTGTTGATTATCGTTGTCTCTATCACTGCTAAGGCTGACTTCCCCTTCTTCTGATTTTGTATTACAGGTACACATTTGTGACGACCCGGCCCGTCGTCACGGGAATGAAGTGCTGTTCATTTTTTCTCTTTGCTGAGTTCCTTTTAATTCTTTTTTATATATTCAAAAATAGAAATTGACTTGGAAGACTTTCATGTTTAGTAGTATATTCTGGACTGTAATATTATCTAAGTCAAGAATTCTGGATGATTGACTTTGTTTTATGTTTAGTAGTAGACTTTTATATCCAGTAGTATGTAGCTAACATGTTAAGGAGTTAATAAACTTTTAACAAGTTGTTAATATAATAGAATTAGTATTCATTTGAAGGTTTGGTGTACTTCTGTTACAATAATGAGAAGTTAGAGATTCAGTTGTTCTGTTAACGAAATTAATTCGCAGGCTTTTCCTTAAATAACGTGTTTGGGTATTGGACTGCTTTGAATAATGGAACTGGAATTAAGAATTATGTTAGTGGGTTTAATATGATGATTATAAGGTTAATGACGTGACGAAGTGGAAATTACGTATCCGGATGATTAGCTTCTTGTGCATGGGCTGCAGAATGTAATTCATTTGCCTGATGAGATTGATGAAGAAATGGGTGAAAATTTTGGTAAGGACGAGGGTAATAATGCGGTGAATTTTGATGTTTCTATGGCTCCGGATCACCGTGAATTTTAATGTTCAGTTCATGGTGGAAATTTAGTTGCTGTGACATTTGGGAAACTGAAAATTATAATGATGGTTTTAGAGTTTAATTAAATAGAAAATTATAGATTGCACTAGGATTGATCTCAAATAAAATAATGAGACGAGTCTCGCCACACTAAATAAATAAATTGCTATAAAATACCTAGACTCGGAAGGACCGTTTAGTGAATTTCACGGTCTTTTCCGAAGTTAATAACACGACAGACTCTTTAGGCACGACTTTAATAAAATACTTTCCTAAATACGGGTGCGCATTTATGTGACCCAAATTTTACTCTCGGCGAAATTGAAATACATTAAAGTCACAGGCGTACCGGTTGCGGTGAGACTCGAAATGTATTTTCGTGACGTCGCAATTCTTCTAAAATTAATAGCGGAGCATTAAAAGTACCTAATTAAAATATATAAAGAAATCAGATAAAAGCAAAAATTGCAGTTGAGCGACCGTGCTAAAACCACGGAATCCGGGAGTGCCTAACACCTTCTCCCGGGTTAACAGAATTCCTTATCCAGGTTTCTAGTTTCGCAGACTGTATTACCGAGTCATAAATTTCCTCGGTTTGGGATTAAACCGGTGACTTGGGACACCATTATTTTCCCAAGTGGCGACTTTGAATAATTACAACAAAATCCCAAACCGATTGTCCTTTAATTGAAAAAACTCCTTCCTCTATGCTAGTATATTCGTTTCGGGTATTTGAGCGTCGAGATATACCCTACAAGCGTATTTATATGCTTTTCCCAAAGTGGGGTGGTAAAAAGGGAGGTGTGACAGCTCTGGCGACTCTGCTGGGGATAAGTAACCCGGAACTTCGGTTCACGGTTTAAGAATTCGAGCTCAGTTAAATTGCTGTTTTTGCTTATATATGATTTCATTATATATTTTTATTAATGTGCTACATGTTTACTGCTTTGATATTGCGTGAATTGTATATATAAAACTGTGCCGAAAACCCTTCTCTTCTTACCCCGGGGATGTGCTTACTGGTTGAGACTCCCCTTTTCTGTTAGTGTCAATACCAAAAATAAGAAAAGAGGCAGGATAAGTTACAAAGCCGATTGACTCCGCGGGTCACCGGTACGTAGCCCCCTCCTCGATCCGAGTTGTCCGCTCGGGTACACGGTCTAGTACCGATGAAACTTCAGGATATTGAACCTAGATTTAGGACGTTTATTTGCATCATATCTGACTTAGGGGACTTAACACAGGGGTTGGGTCCGTCTAGGACAGGTGACCCGATAATCAAAGATCGAGCATGTTATATGTTGCATTTATTTGTTCTAGATTATTATTGGCTAAATTCCTGAAAAACAAAAAGAGAGAAAATTTTAGAATAGAAAAATATCGAAATATTGACGATTTGTTGTCGAAAATTTGAAAGTTTGAGAAAAATAGGTAGAACAATTTTGTTGAAATAATTGGTCAAATAATCTGACCGAACTACGCAGGTTTGATTCTCGCCATTAGGTGGGATACGTAGGCAACCCTCGTCGGGTCCAACCACCCCTTTAAAAAAAATGTGTTCCAATAAAATCAAAGTGACGCTGTTTTTTTAAAATAGCCAAATGTTCTGAAAGGACGCCGGAAGGCTGTTTTTGCAAAAACAGCCCCTTTGAGACTTTTCTTTTTTTCTTTTTGAATAATGACCTTGAAATATTCCCTCGCAGAAATGTTGAAAGGTCATAGCCGCGAAATCAAGTTCGGGTTCACACCTCTTTTCCAAAAATAACCAAAAAATGTCAAATTTTTGATTTTGTTATAAATAAGTCGGGTGATGCTATTCTTGTTTAAAACAAGCCGAATGTCCTTCAAAAGGACGCTGGAAGGCCGTTTTTGCAAGAATAGCCACTTTGAATCATTTTAAATAATTTTGGACACAGCCTTGAAATATTCCCTCGCGGAAATGTCGAAAGGCTGTATCCACAAAAATCAAGTTTTGAGTCATCACTCAACTTTTCAAAAGTAACCACTTTATCAAACAAGCCATTACATGGCCGAAATTTTGCTGAAATAGCCATATTTTTGCATTTTAACTTCCTTAGTCTTGTGTTGGCCTGTGTCGGTGCTGAACGATGCCCCATAGGCTCCAGGATAAAAATTTTGAATTTGCATCTTCTTAAATAAAATTTTGAAAAAAGAGCCACTTTGTCTAAATAAGCCATTACATGCCCAATTTATGAAAAATAGTCTTGTGTTAGTTTATGGTGATGCCGAACGATGCCCCATGAGCCACAGGATAAAAAAAATTCAAGTTTATCTTTCTTAAATAAATTTTGCAAAAATAGTCATTTTGTCAAATAAGCCATTATGTGGCCAATTTTTTTTAGAAATAGTCATAATTGACACCCAAAATTTTCTTATTCTTGTAGAAATCTCCGATACAAAATGTGAAAGTTTTTCAAGTTTGTAGTTGGAGTCGCTTTTTATAATTTTTCTTCAAAAAAAAAAAATCAAATAAACATCTCTTTATTTCTTGCATTAATTTGCAAGAACTACGCTCGGTCTGATTTATGCGGGGTCATGATACGTAGGCAATCCACATAGGATTCGACCATGTCCATAACCAAAAAAAAAATGAAAAAACTACAAAAAGAAAAAAAAAAGAATAGAAAATGAAAAAACCACAAAAAGGGAAAAAGAAAAAAAAATAGCAGAAAAAAAAAAAGAGAAATCAATAAGCGGAATACCTTAACGCTAACATGATAGTTTAGTTTTGTCAATTTCCAGAAAGTTGAGGTGGTTGGTTGTGGTAAACAAGATCCAAGGAAAATGATAACCGACATCGAAGTTGTTACGAGTGTTGGTCGGAAAGTTCAACAAGTCAACAATGGTCTGCTGTGGTTGAGGAAAACAGAGCATTGAAACAACAAATGACCAAAATGCGGGCCAATGGCCAAAGACAGCCTTCTCATAAGTCACATTCTGCTATACAGCAAGAACAGTACCACTCTCCCAAGTACCACTCGTACTCGTTTAACCTTCCTGCAAACGTTGAGAAGCCTACCCGAAAGAATGTACAGGAAGAAATGGCCCAAAGATTGAAGAGATTAGAACAACGGCTGAAAAACATGCAAGAAATGGCAGGTCAAAAGAGTGTTGCCTTCAGAGATCTTTGTATGTTCCCCGATGTCCACTTGCCGCCTGGTTTCAAGGTTCCCAAATTGGAAAAGTATGATGGACGCGAAAACCCCATAGCCCACTTGAAAAGGTATTGCAACCAATTGAGAGGTGTGGGAAGAAAAGAAGAATTGCTTATGGCTTATTTTGGGGAAAGCCTCTCGGGAGTAGCATCTGAATGGTTTTGGGATCAGGACGCATCTGGTTGGCACGTCTGGGATGATTTGGCACGAGCCTTTATCAAACAGTTTCAATACAATATTGACGTCACCCCAAACCGCATTTCCCTTTCTAAACTGAAAAAGAAACCAACTGAAAGTTTTAGGGAATATGCCATCAAATGGAGAGAGCAGGCAGCGAGAGCTAAGCCACCCATGAATGATCACGAGTTGGCCACTGTTTTCCTTCAGGCTCAAGAGCCGGATTACTTTCAAAACATGATATCTGCAGTTGGTCACTCCTTTGAAGAAATAATCAAAATGGGAGAAATGGTGGAAGATGGTCTTAAGACGGGCAAAATTATAAGTCAAGCAGCTCTCAAAAATGCGGCTCAGGATGTCCAAAGTGAATTTAGTGATGTGAATAGGAGGGATGAAGAAATCATGATGATATCATGGTCGAGAAGAGGTCCTATGAGAACATTTCAAAGGTATACACAACCTCATCAAGTTTTCCATGACCCTCTTAAGCAGTACTACCCGCCTCAAAACCCTCCATACTCTGTTGATCCAGTCCAGTATGTTGCTCAATCCTCAAAACACCCAAGAAAGCGAGCCCGAACATCACAAAATCTTTACCAGCCTCCGCAAAATTTTCAAATACCTTATAACCCATATCCAAGCCAGGGGTATGGAAAGGAACATAAGTTGAAAGATAATTTTACACCAATAGGAGAGTCATATGCAAGCTTGTTTGAGAAGTTAAAACGACATGGCATGATTGCACCCGTCCCTCCAAATCGGGTGGACCGACGTGCGAGAAGTTTTGACTCATCCAAAAGGTGTGAATACCACTCCAATGCCCTGGGGCACGATGTTGAAAGTTGTTGGGATTTGAAAAGAGAGATAGAAAGAATGATTCAGGAAGGAATAATTGCGGTCCAAGGTAGTGGCATCCAGAACATTGCACAGAATCCTTTACTTGCACATAACGGAGCACATTTTGTGGGAATGATGCCCGGTGACGTGGGTGATGAAAATCTTCTTGGGAGGTCAAGTGAAGTTGAAGATATTGAAACAGAAAAGTGATCTTAGCAACATTAATGCAGAATTCAGTGGCTAGGATGCCATGCTTGTCAATTGGGAAGGCGCTCCGTCTCTTGGAGTTTTGGTGGTATATTTTGATGTCATCTCTTTTGCCCGGGTTATTTCAGGGTTGTAATCCGAACGTTGTCTTGAGAGTCAAAACCCTTTTGTCTTCGCTTTGTTTAGTAATAAAAATTGTTTAGTACCGTCTAGGTTTGTAATTCTAGTCTAGTCTGTTCGTTTTGTTGTTCATCTTGTTGTTTCAACCCATTAGTTTAATACAACTCTCTGTTTCCCATCATTCCTAGTCATTCCATTTCTGATCACTTTGCATTTCTTCTCATACTGACTTTAGCAACATGACATGCACATAATTCTAAGCCTGATTTTAAAAGTCAATGAAACAATGTTGAAGATGTAATGATACTCGGAAGAAATAAAAACATATTGGAATACTGTGAAGCCAGAATCAAGTGAACATTGGGGAAAGCGTAACATAAAGAAATGCCTTGGAAATGCATCATTGGTTTAAAGCCAAAGGCAAAAATACCCCAAAGCTAAAGGAACCATTCGTGGTCTCGGGATTGTTTCCCAATGACACTAAGAGTCGTCAAGGCAAATATGTGAATCAATCAAAGGTGTTTAACTGTGTAGTTTGTACTTGGTAGGTTTTGAAGATTGGAATGACGAAGGCATTTTATTCGGCTATCCAAACACTTCGTCCGTTGCTACCCCTTTGAGCCATATTATATTTTCTTTCATATCCCTCTTTCGGAATCAACAACAAAAATTGAGGATTGAGCGGGGAAATCAAATGGAGAAACAAAAAAAAGAAAGAAGAAAAGAAAAAAAAAAGAAAAGAGAAAAGAAAAGAAAAGAAAAAGAAAAGAAAAGAAAGAAAAAGAATGCAAAGAAAAATCGGGAGAAGTCAAGATGCAGCAATGAATACGGACGTAGTACGAACTACGTTTGACTTGATCCCGAAAGGGTACGTAGGCAGCCTCACTGAGGTTCAGTCACAATAAAGGAAAAATCCAAAAAAAAGAACAAAAAAAAAATCCCCCAAGAAGGAAACTGGGGCAGAAGTTATGGTTGTTGAATAAATAAGATTCCGGAAGTTGTAATCCTTTAACCCACGTTTAAAATAATTTGAGCCTTTTATATCTTTTTTTCTATATCCCATCCAAAAGCCTGCATTACAGTCCAAAGGAAGACCTTCCGATCAATCTTCAAGAAATACCGCGTCAAACGAGCAAAGGTGAATCACATCAAGGGCAACACTCAAGTCCGAACAAAGGAGAATGAAGAATTCAAGATGATGAAAACCACCACGAGACTCCACGATGAGAGAAATCAAAATGAGAGAGTCTTATCGGTGAAAACCCTCACGGGCACCGTAAGGCGACGGTGAGTCGAGAGAAAGAAAGAGCAAATGAGAGAGGCTTGATGGTGAAAACCCTATGGGCACTACAAGTCGACTAAGGATCAGATCAAAGAAATTAAGTGTTGAAGACCGGTTTCACGGCAGAGCTTGCAACAAGAGTTGAACATCAAATTTGCTATACAGAGAAGGCCAAAAGTGCATGTCAAGGTCGCTAGAGTCGGTATTCAAAATCCGATAGGTCATTCTTCCGTAGGTTTCTTGTTAGGAATTATGTTTTCCTTTCTTTCTATCCTTTGTACCTTGTTTTACCCTCCCTCTTATTGAGTCCGTCGGGTCATAACAAGTATAGAAATGATTTCAAAATTTGCCACCAAGCTTTCCAATTGCACAAGATGGGATTTGGCCAACACGACAATTGTCGTAAGTCAGGAAAAGACAAGGCCAATGCTTTAAGCCAAAAGAGCAACATGTGCAATGGAGCGGGCAACAATAAAAATGTTTGGGGTTCATGCAAGACACAAAGGTCGGCAAAGTGCCAACTCGGGGGAAAATATAACAAATGGAAATATGGGAGTGTATTCCGACAAAAGAAAGAGCCAGTCAAGAAACACCCAAGGTTGTCCAATGAAATCATTGAAGAAATCATAGACTTCAAGATCGGAATTGTGGGATCCGTCAAGAAAGGAACAACATACATGCCGTAAGGAAGGCGGGTTTTGAACAAAGAAAGAATGAAAAGAATGGTCGGTGAACAGGCCAAGCAGTCAAGTGGAAATTTCAAGGCCACAACCAACCACCGCATTTTTAAACTGACAGAGTTTTCTTTGCTTTGAAACAGGAGCAAAGATATTGTCAAACTAGGGCAGGAAAAATTTTCTGTCATCGGATAGTCATCCGAAGAGCATGAAGGTGAATACGATTGTTTTTGAAGATGAACAATTCAAGTTGAAATGTAAATGAAGCAAGTATCGGAAAATGATACAATCTTAGTCTGTTGAAACTTTCTCCTAAGACAAAAGTCTTAGTCCGATGAATTTTTCACCTAAGATAAATAGATGAAGTCTTAGTCCGTTGAATCTTTCTCCCAAGATAAAAGTCTTGGTCTGATGAATTTTTCACCTAAGACGAAAGGAAAGAATCTTAGTCTGCTGAAACTTTCTCCTAAGATAAAATCTTAGTCTGATAAATTTTTCACCTAAGATAAAAGTAGAAGTTGGAAAAGGGAATGAAGGCATAATTTGAAACGAAAAGGAAAGGCATAATTTGAAAGGTAAAATCAGAAGTTGGAAAAGAAAGAAAGGTAAGAAGTCGAAAAAGAAAGGAAAGATTTTTGAAATTGAAAGACTTAAGAAAGTCTGAATTGCAAATGGACCCAGTCTGATGAATTATCTCCTGGAGTCATAAACTCAGTCCGATGGATAATCCTCCTGAGACCATGCAAATGAATAGACCCAGTCCGAAGAGTTATCTCCTGGAGTCATAAACTCAGTCCGATGGATAATCCTCCTGAGATTACATTGAAATGGACATAGTCCAGTAAGATACAATCTTAGTCTGTTGAATCTTTCTCCCAAGATAAAAGTCTTGGTCCGATGAATTTTTCACCTAAGATGAAAGGAAACAATCTTAGTCTGTTGAATCTTTCTCCCAAGATAAAAGTCTTGGTCCTGATGAATTTTTCACCTAAGATAAAGAGATAATGCAATGTGAAAACAAAAGGAAGGCAGAAGCCAATGAAAGTAGAAGTTGGAAAAGGAAATGAAGGCATAATTTGAAACGAAAAGGAAAGGCATAATTTGAAAGGTAAAATCAGAAGTTGGAAAAGAAAGAAAGGCAAAAGCCGAAAAGAAAGGAAAGTATAAATAGACCCAAGTCCGAAGAGTTATCTCCTGGAGTCATAAACTCAGTCCGATGGTTAATCCTCCTAAGATTACATTGAAATGGACATAGTCCAGTGAGAATCAAAATCTTAGTCTGTTGAAACTTTCTCCTAAGATTAAATGTCTTAGTCTGATGAATTTTTCACCTAAGATAACCTTCAATCAAGGTAACACAAGTTTTTAATTTCATGCATTTTTAATTTCTGTTAGGCGCCCACCTTCAAACACGGGAATACATTTCTTCTGCATTGCACGTTTAATTTCTGTTAGGCGCCCACCTTCAAACACGGGAATACATTTCTGCATTGCACGTTTAATTTCTGTTAGGCGCCCACCTTCAAACACGGGAATACTTTTCTGCATTGCACGTTTAATTTCTGTTAGGTGCCCACCTTCAAATACGGGAATATTTTTCTGCATCGCATTGCACGTTTAATTTCCGTTAGGCGCCCACCTTCTAACACGGGAATATTTTTCTGCATTTCATTTCATACATATCTGCATTCTAAAAAAAATGAATGAAAAATAAAAAAAAAAGAAAAAAAAAAAAAAACTGAAAATGAAATTCCGACATTCAATAACATGATGTGCCCAATCACCATACTGGGGCAGAAAAATCTTTCTTTGGTTGTTTATTTTGTCACAAGCAGAGGTCCACCTGGAGAATGGACGAAATATTGAAGAAGTTGAACAAGTCAAGGCAATAACAAGAATGCCGGTGAAAGTTGAACAAGTTCAAGGCAATAACAAGAATGCCATTGGAGCGAAGATACAAGTTGAATGCAATAACAAGAATGTCGTTGCAAGGAATACAAGACACAAGATCAAGAAAATACAAAAACAAGTTGGAAGACATAGACAGGATTTTTGTAATTCATAGGTTGTAGCTTAGGCTAGCTTCTTTTACATTTCTCCCCCCGGTGTAATAAGGAGTCAGTCAGCAATGACAGCAGTAACAACAGCAACAGCAGTGAGATCACAGTCCTTGGTAGTCCCAGCTACCAGACCTTCCCGAACTACACTGACCTGATTCCTGTTTAGCCCAGGATATGTAGGCAACCTCTGAAGCAGGGTGCGGTCAAAGCTTTTCAAAATGCTTCACAATGGAATACTCAAACGGGTAAAAATCGTTCATAGTTGCTCACTTATCTTTGCACGGAAACTTTTCGTGTCCTCGAGCAAAGAGGGGCAGCTGTGAGCACGTGATTTTTACCCTACACATGAGTTATTCCTATAAAATTCAAAATAAATGATTTTTCCTTATTTTCTAAATTTTGTGTGAATTTTGTGATAGTTGTTCTGCATGTTATTTGCGTGTGATAAATGAAAATACAAAAATTTGCATCTTTAGGAAATTAATTCTTTTTCTAACAAATTAAAGAAAAAAATCAAAAAAAATTAGTTAGCTTTTAAATTGAAAATTGTCAAAAAGAGGTAATTAGTTTAATTTTTAATAAGTTTCAAATAATTACAAAGTAGAATAAATACAAAATACAAAAAAAAAAATACAAAAAAAAAAAGAATAAAATACAAAAAATACAAGTTAGATCAACAAGGAAAATACATTGGGCTCGAAATTCCCAGGCCCAGACGGCAGCTACCCAGCCCTACCCGCCAGACCCAAAAACCTTCTGCCAGTGCCCAATGCCCAGCCGCCCCAGCCCAACGCCCACCCGCCCCAATCTTATCTAAATCTCAACCGTCCGTAGTCTTAATCCGATGGCTTAGATTTGTTATTACAACTCTAATAATTTAAGACAAAAACAATAGAGACATAACAAGAACCTTAGACATAAAACACTTCTGTCTCTCTCTCTTCCGTCCGCTCCATCTCTCTTCTTTTTTAACAGCCGCTAGGTTTACGCCGCATGAGGCGGCGGCCGGCGTCCTTTCCGACCCAAAGTGATACCAAAACACTCCCCATCTTCTCCTCATCACTCCCCCGCCATTAATTTCCTCCGAAACCCAACCGAACTCCTCGAATTTCAAAACCTAGTCGCGTCGCCACCCACCACCCATGGCGGCGCACCACCCAAAACCACCCAAAATCCTCACCCGCCACTCTTCCTAACACTACTACATGAAGAAATCGAGTCAAAGCCACGAGAATCGTCAAGAACAACTCAATAGCCGCCGGATTTTCAAGAATGGCCCGAATTCAAGAACTTCTCAAGTAGAGTTCAAGAAATTGATGAAGAAAACAGAAAAAAAAAGAAAAAAAAAGAAGAAGAGAAAAACAGAAAATCGAAAAATAGCTAAGTTCTTCTAATCTTTTTTTTTCGTATGAATTGCTTCCTCGTCTCTTTCTGTCACTGTTTCTTTTTTTATATGTATATAAATAAGAATCTGTTAATTGGTTATTTCAGTTTGTTAATATGCATCTATTTCTTGTTTTTCTTATTGTAGTTGTCCGTTTCTTTTTTAATTGATAATTCCTGATTTTTGATTCTATATTTCTTGTTGATTCGAATTTCTGTCTATTTTGATTTTCATTAGTATCGTTTGAATAGTTTATGATTTTCATTAGTTAGTTTTAGGAATTGCTGGATTTTTAGATTTTTTAGTTCGCTGACTAAAATATTAGATTCTGTTTTTAGGTTTTGGGAATTACTTGTTAATTGTTGAATTCGTTAATTGATAATTTTGAATCTGTTGTGAATACATGTTGTTTCGAGGATTAGTGAAGCTATTTGATCATGTTTTGGAAAATCTTGTTGATTAATGACTGATTTGGTATATGTTGTTAGTTAATTAGTTATCCGATTCAGTGAATCTGTTATCGATCGACAATTGGGATGTATTGGTTATAGCTGAAAAGTTAGTGATTTTAGTTTGATTAGCGAATTCGACTCTAGATTAGTTTATATTCAAGATAGGTCGATAGTTGAAATCACTTGATTCTTAGCAACCTAAGGTGTTTTACTTAATAGATTCAAAGGCGATTAGTTATTCGATTAATAAGACTCACCATCTATCAAATTGTTTCCCGAGTCTTGTTAATTGAGTAATAGATCAAAAGTGGCTATATTTGTAAGATTGCTTAGGGTTGGCTATAGGAGAAATGTGTTTTCAATTAGCGAATTAATTCTGAATTTAAAATAGTTGAGAGGCCAATTGGCTAGTTGATCAATAGTCACTAAATTGTGGCTATTTGATAAATACAATTCTGAAAATAGGTTAAAGTAGGAGTAAAATACAGAAATTAGGAAAGTAATTAGCCTTAAGAAGTAGGGGTAAATTGGGAAAAAGAATTGGTAAACTTGTAATAGGATTAATAGGAAAAGGGTGCAATTGGAATAAGAAATGGTAAAGTTGTTATAAATATAGAGCATTAAGGGCAGCTTGGGGATAAAAAAAGGGTAGAATTAGTAGTTGTCCTTAACAAGTGAGGGCACAATAGGTAATACAAGGGAAATAGAACATGGTAGAGTATTCTAGAAGTGGTGTTAGTGTAAAATTCAATAAAATAATTGCACTAACTTGTGCAACAAGTTAAGAATTGATGGGTTTTTAATAAAATTCAGATTTCTTGATTTTGGCCTATAAATAGGCATTTTCAGCATTAATAATAAGGGGGTTCTTCTGATTTTTTTAGAGTTTTCTTTGATTTTTTTTTAACCTTAGAAAAATCCCAAAAAATATTTGTTAAATTTCAGATCTGAAATTAACAGTTTCAGATTCAATTTTCTTCTTTGTTCTTTCAAATATACATCCAAAAAACCAAAAACAATAAGAAGTAGTCACAAATCAGTGAAGAACTGTAGCTTGAGTATGAATTCTGATTTTGAAACAACTTGAAATTTTGGAAATTGTTTGCTGGGTTAGCTGTTTGGTTCTATTGCTGCTGTTGATCACTGAATCACTGTTGCTGTTGATTATCGTTGTCTCTATCACTGCTAAGGCTGACTTCCCCTTCTTCTGATTTTGTATTACAGGTACACATTTGTGACGACCCGGCCCGTCGTCACGGGAATTACCACCCTGTTATGTTGAAATTGTATGTTTTATGCTTTTATATCAGTGTTAAAGTCTATCGGGTGAGTTAGGAGTGAATTGGATTGAAAATGAGGCATATAGCCTTTGTGAAGGAAACTTGAATAAGAAAAGTCAACCCGGAGTTGACTATTTGGTTAGAGGGCTCGGAATCGGATTCTGATGATTCGGTTAGTTCCGGGAGGTGATTTGTGACTTAGGGGAGCGATCGGAATTGAATTTGGAGGCCCGGTGTAGAAATAGGCTTGAATTGGCTAAGGTTGAATTTTGGCGAAATCCGAATGGTAGGTGAGATTTTGATCCGGGGGTCGGAATGGAATTTCGACAGTTGCAGTAGCTCCGTTAGGTGATTTTGGATGTGCCTGCAAAATTTCAGGTCATTCGGACGTTGTTTAGTCGGGTTTTTGATTGATTGTGTAATTCGGAATGTTTGAAGGAATTTAGGCTTGAATCCGTGTGTAATTGGTGATTTTAATGTTTAGGATGGTGTTTTGATGATTTGAACAAGTTCGTATCGTGTTTTGGGGTATGTTGGTGGTCTTCGTTGGGGTCCCGGGGGCCTCGGGGTGTTTTCGGATGGCTAAACGGGAGAAAATGTGGAAAATTGTAGGTTTTTGAGTCTGTTCTGTTGTTTTCACTCCTGCGGAAATGAGAGTGCAGGAGCGAGTCCGCAGGAGCGGACGAGGGGGCGCAGGAGCGCTTGGCTACGCAGAAGCGGAAATCTTTCCGCTGAAGCGGCGTCGCAGGAGCGTAGAGGAGACCGCAGAAGCGGGATTTGCCAAGAGATGGGAAGTCCGCAGAAGCGGAAGGACGATCGCATAGGCGAGTCCGCAGAGGTGGACTCTTGATCGCAGAGGCGGAAAGGACCGCAGGGGCGGAAGAATTTCCGCAGAAGCGGACCCGTAGGAGCGGTCCGTGTATCGCAGGAGCGGAAATGGCCAAATAGGCCTGGGTTCGCAGAAGCGACCAATTGGTCGCAGAAGCGGTTCCGCAGGGGCGGAAAATGGTCCGCAGAAGCGAAAATCGCAGTGAGTTAAGTGTATCAGAAGTTAGAAAATTTTAGAAACATTTCACACATTTGGGTCTCGGCTTTAGAGGCGATTTGGGCGATTTTGAAGAGAAACTCAAGGGAAATTATCAGGTAATCAACTATGGACTTAAACTATGATTAGTATTGATAATATTATGCAATTATATCATGAAAATGGAGGAATTTGGGGTGATTCATGGAAGATTTAACCCTAGGCTTGAACTTTAGAAAATCAAGGTTTTGAATGGGCAAATGGAGTCCGAATTTGGTAAAATTGATATGCTTAGACTCGTATTGAGATGAGGGTTCCGAATATGTAACTTTTGTAATTTTTCGACAAGCGTACCGAAAGTCGGGTTTTGACAACTTTGGGAATTTTGATGTAAATTGAGTTGTATTGATTGGGTGTCGTCCCATTGGCCTAATTTATTGTATTTCTACTGTATTTGATCAGATTCTACGCGTGTGGAGCTTGATTCTCGTGGCAAGGGCATTGCGGAGTAGTCGTCGCGCCGTATTGAGGTGAGTAATAGATGTGGGTGATGACCAGCGGGTTCGAAACCCCGGTATACCACTTTGTGACGCTGTATAGCGGCGAGACACGTACTCTCTTGTGAGTGCGGGGTCGATTGTGATTGGGGACTATGACTTAGTCCGACTTGTTGATACTGTATTATGATATTAGGCTATTCTCGAGCCGTCGAACCTCCTTCTCGGATGGTTGCATATTATATATTGTGATAATTGCCACTCTTGAGCCGAGGAACCCCTTCTTGGGCGGTTGAGTATACTTGTGGGCCATGAGCCGGTTATTGGATCCCGCGAGGATCGATATCATTGTCTTATCATATTGACATGTTAGTTACTACCGATCCGTAGCTATTTCGTTATCATGCTATTTCCAATCTCCGGAACTTGGTATTACTTGTTTTCCAACCGAAAAATGATAAAAAGGTTTTCAAAACTACTTTTGAGCCTACGAGGTTGTATTTGCATTTTAGTCGATCGGTAGTGGATCGGGTCGTGCGCCGCAGCGATATATATGTTGGATCGGACTGCACGCCGCAGTTGATATTGTGCTTGGGCTGTAGGAGCCCCTCCGAGTCTGAACCCCCACAGTGAGCACGGGTACCCAAATTGGATCGAGCTACGCGCCGTAGCGATCATATCATGCATTGCATTGCATTTTAGCTACATCCGCTAGCTGTTATACTGTTTTGCTGGTACTTGTTAATACAGGTACAGTCGATATTGATTCTGTGACAGGGTATTTGATTACAGCTTTACATAGTGCTTTATTGCGGATTTCTTATCTGCGCTGTCTTACCCTTGTTTATTACCACTGAGTCTGGCGATACTCATTTTACTCCCTGCACCTTGTGTGCAGATCCAGGTACCTCTCAGCAGTGATCCAGTGGCTGTGCGAGGCGACATTTGTGGATATTCGAGGTAGTTGCAGAGTCCGCAGGACCCGATATTCCTTCTTACTGTCTCTTGATTTTGTATTGACGTTTCTTTCCGCACTTGGTATCTTGTAAACCTTTATACACTCATGTTCAGTAGAGGCTCATGACTCTTGACCCTTCGGTCTATGGGAGTTGATGTATTATGGGACTTGGTTTTCCGTTTTCGTTATTTGTATCGCTATTGCTTCGTGATTTAATATGCTTAAATGGGCTAAAGAGAGCTTCTAGCTCCGTTATTGTTATTGATTGGTCAAGCTGGCTTAGCAATGTGCTGGGCGCCATCACGACCGGATTTGGGGTCGTGACAAGTTGGTATCAGAGCCTAGGTTTACTAGGCCTCATGAGTCTTGAGCCGGTTAGTAGAGTCTTGTGGATCGGTACGGGGACGCCTGTACTTACCCTCGGGAGGCTGCGAACCTTTAGGAAAACTTCACTTTTCTTGAACTCTGTCGTGCGATCTTGTTGTTCTGAGAACTGAACTTCCATATTCTATTCTCTCGTAGATGGCGAGAACGCGAGCATCAGGACGAGGTGGACGACCTCCATTGCCACCTATTAGAGGCCGTGGGCGCGGTCGTGCTAGAGGTAGAGGTAGGGCAGCTGAGGCAGTGCCAGCTGACCCGCCCGTTGTACCAGTTCAGGAGCAGCCCCCAGTGGTTGATGCTCCAGCAGCCCCAGTTCAGGGCCAGACTATATCTATTGCTATTCCTGGTCTTCAGGAGACTCTTGCTCAGATATTATCAGTGTGTTCCGGTTTGGCTCGGGTAGTTTCAGCTACCGCTACTGTAGTGACATCTCAGTCAGGGGGTGGTCAGCAGACCCCTGCAGCTCGCACACCTGACCCGCTTGTTCAGGGACTTCAGACGCCAGAGGCGGTCCCCGCTCAGGTGGTTGCACCGGTTATTCCTCCAGCTGCACCAGCTCCAGCTCCAGAGCATATGGTTCAGGTTATGCCCGATGACGACGAGCGTCGTCTTGAGAGATTTGGTAGACTTCAGCCACCCCATTTCAGTGGCGTTGAGGGCGAGGATGCCCAGGGTTTCTTGGATAAGTGTCAGAAGATGTTGCGTACGGCTGGTATTCTTGAGTCCGGCGGAGTTTCATTTACTACATTTCAGTTCACTGGTCCCGCATTTGATTGGTGGGAGGAGTTTGAGAGGCGTAGGCCTGCAAGAGCAGCACCTCTCACATGGCAGCAGCTCTCTACTCTCTTTCTAGAGAAATATGTACCTCAGTCTCGTCGCGAGGAGCTACGTCGCCAGTTCGAGTGGTTGGTTCGGGGCGACATGTCTGTGACCCAGTATGAGCTCAGATTCACACAGTTGGCTAGGCATGCCACATGGATGATCCCCAATGATAGGGAGAGGATCGGGAGGTTCATTGATGGCCTCAACTACTCTATCCGCATTCTTATGACCAGAGAGAGAGTTTTGTCATCATCGTTTGAGCAAGTTGTTGATATGGCACGCTCCATTGAGGCGGATCGTCGCCGAGAGAGAGGAGCGGGAGGCCAAGAGGCCTCGTGGTTCTGGCAGTTTTAGTGGTGCTCCATCTAGAGGGCATTCCCAGCAGAGCAGAGGTCGCTCATCTAGACCTCCCCATTCAGGCCGCACAGAGCAGAGCGGAGGTTCTTATGGTCGTGGTCGACAGGGGTTTCAGCAGGGTCAGTCATCGCTTAGTGCCCTTCCAGCCCAGGGTGCAGCACCTACTTCATCAGCCCAGGGTTCTTCTGCGGCGAGGGGTTCCCTTCAGTCCCCTTCTCCAGCACCAGGTGCATGTTATGAGTGTGGTGAGTTTGGCCACATGAGGAGACAGTGCCCTCGACTCCGTAGGGACAGGACTCAGCAGAGGGATCAGCCCTCATCTTCAGCACCATCTCAGTCTAGTAGAGGTGGAGGTCAGTCTTCTCGTGGTCGCCCCAGGGGCGAGGAGAGATCTGGTGGAGGCCAGGCACGTTTCTATGCACTTCCTGACAGGCGTGATGCAGTTGCCTCCGATGCAGTGATTACAGGTATCATTTCTGTCTGTCACCGAGATGCCTCTGTTCTATTTGATCCAGGGTCCACATATTCTTACGTGTCCTCTTATTTTGCACATCATTAGGGTGCGACTCGTAGTAGTCTTGATTTACTTGTTCATGTATCCACCCCCGTGGGTGATACGATCGTTGTGGATCATGTCTATAGATCCTGTGTTATATCTATTGGGGGTCTGGAGACCCAGGCAGATTTGTTATTGTTGGGTATAGTGGACTTTGATGTTATATTGGGTATGGACTGGTTGTCTCCGTACCATGCTATATTGGACTGTCATGCTAAGACAGTTACGTTGGCCATTCCTGGTATTTCTCGGATCGAGTGGCGGGGTTCGACCGATTTCGTCCCTAGCCGTGTTATTTCGTTTTTAAAAGCTCGGAAGATGGTTGAAAAAGGGTGTTTATCGTACCTAGCTTTTGTGAGAGATGTGGGAGCTGAGTCTCCTAGCATTGATTCTGCACCTGTTGTGAGGGACTTTCAAGATGTATTCCCCTCAGACCTGCCGGGCATGCCGCCGGACATGGATATTGATTTTGGCATTGACTTGGTGCCGGGCACTCAGCCCATATCCATTCCTCCTTATCGAATGGCACCAGCCGAGTTGAAAGAACTAAAAGAGCAGCTTCAAGAGCTTTTGGATAAGGGTTTCATCCGCCCTAGTGTGTCTCCGTGGGGTGCGCCGGTATTATTTGTTAAAAAGAAAGATGGTTCCATGCGAATGTGTATTGATTATCGACAATTGAACAAAGTGACAGTGAAGAACAAGTACCCTCTACCGCACATAGATGATTTGTTTGATCAGTTATAGGGTGCGAGGGTGTTTTCTAAGATCGATCTTCGTTCAGGCTATCATCAGCTGAAGATCAGGGACTCGGATATTATGAAGACTGCATTCGGGACCCGATATGGTCATTATGAGTTTCTTGTGATGTCGTTTGGGCTGACCAACGCCCCAGCAGCATTTATGCATCTGATGAACAGTGTGTTCAGGCCCTATTTGGATTCATTTGTGATTGTGTTCATTGATGACATTCTAGTCTACTCCCGTAGTCAGGAGGAGCATGCTCAGCATTTGAGTATTGTGTTGCAGAGATTGAAGGGAGGAGAAGCTATATGCTAAATTCTCCAAGTGCGAGTTTTGGCTCGAGTCCGTAGCATTTCGGGGACATGTGGTGTCTCGTGATGGTATTCAGGTTGATCCGAAGAAGATAGAGGCGGTGCAGAGTTGGCCTAGACCGTCCACAGCTACAGAGATCAGGAGTTTTCTTGGTTTGGCGGGATATTATCGCCGGTTTGTTCAGGGATTTTCATCCATTGCTTCTTCATTGACTAAATTGACCCGGAAGGGTGCACCATTCGTGTGGTCGGATGAGTGCGAGGAGAGCTTTCAGAAGCTCAAGACAGCTTTGACCACAGCTCCAGTGTTAGTATTGCCATCAGCTTCAGGTTCATATACCGTTTATTGTGATGCCTCGAGAGTGGGGATAGGTTGTGTGTTGATGCAGGAAGGTAAGTTGATTGCTTATGCTTCTCGGCAGTTGAAGCCACATGAGAAGAACTATCATGTTCATGACTTGGAGCTAGCCGCCATTGTTCATGCATTAAAGATTTGGAGGCACTATTTGTACGGTGTGTCTTGTGAGGTGTATACCGACCATCGTAGTCTCCGGCACTTGTTCAAACAGAAAGACCTTAATTTGAGACAGCGGAGATGGCTTGAGTTGCTGAAGGATTATGACATTACTATATTATATCATCCGGGAAGGCCAATGTGGTGGCCGATGCTTTGAGCCGGAAGGCGGTCAGTATGGGGAGCTTGGCATATATTCCAGCTGAGGAGAGGCCACTTGCTTATGATGTTCAAGTGCTAGCCAATCGGCTAGTGAGGTTAGATATTTCGGAGCCCAGCAGGGTATTGGCTTGTGTTGTATCTCGGTCATCTCTATATGATCGTATTCGTGAGCGCCGGTATGATGATCCACATTTGGCTGTCCTGAGGGACAGAGTTCAGCATGATGATGCTAGAGATGTCACCATTGATAGTGACGGCGTATTGAGGATGCAGGGCCGGATATGCGTGCCCAATGTTGATGGCCTTCGTGAGTTGATTCTGGAGGAGGCCCATAGCTCGCGGTATTCTATCCATCCAGGAGCCGCAAAGATGTATCAAGATTTGAAACAACACTATTGGTGGAGAAAGATGAAAATGGACATTGTCAGACATGTAGCACGGTGCCTCAACTGTCAGTAGGTGAAATATGATCACTAGAGGCCTGGTAGTGTATTCCAGAGAATCGAAATTCCCGAGTGGAAATGGGAGAGGATAACTATGGACTTCATTACTGGACTTCCTATGACTCGGAGGAAATTTGATGCTATTTGGGTCATTGTTGATAGGCTGACCAAGTCAGCTCACTTCATTCCAGTTAGTACTACCTACTCATCGGAGCGGTTGGCGACGATCTTTATTCGAGAGATTGTTCGGTTGCATGGAGTCCCAGTGTCTATCATATCCGATAGGGGTACTCAGTTCACTTCTCAGTTTTGGAGAGCATTTCAGCGAGAGATGGGTACACGGGTTGAGTTGAGTACAACATTTCACCCCCAGACAGACGGACAGTCTGAGCGCACTATTCAGATCTTGGAGGATATGTTGCGAGCTTGTGTGATTGATTTTGGTGGTTCGTGGGATGAGTTCCCACCACTTGCTGAGTTTGCCTACAACAACAGTTATCAGTCGAGTATTCAGATGGCCCCGTATGAGGCATTGTATGGCAGGCGGTGTAGATCCCCCGTGGGATGGTTTGAGCCCGGTGAGGTTAGATTGATAGGGACTGAGTTAGTCCAGGATGCTCTGGATAGAGCAAAGTTGATCCAGGAGAGGCTTCGTACAGCACAGTCTCGTCGGAAGAGTTATGCGGACCGTAGAGTTTGAGAGTTGTCTTTCATGGTTGGTGACAGAGTATTGTTGAAGGTTTCACCTATGAAGGGTGTTATGAGGTTTGGGAAGAAAGGAAAGTTGAGTCCCAGGTACATTGGTCCTTTTGAGATACTTGGGAGGGTTGGAGAGGTGGCATATGAGTTAGCCTTGCCGCCCAGATTATCCAGCGTTCATCCAGTATTCCATGTGTCTATGCTCCGAAAGTACATTGGAGATCCGTCTCATATATTAGACTTCAGTACCATTCAGCTTGATGATGATTTATCCTATGATGTGGAGCCTATTGCTATTTTGGGTCGTCAGGTGAGAAAATTGAGGTCTAAGGAGATTGCATCAGTTAAGGTTCGGTGGAGAGGTCGACCCGTGGAGGAGGCCACTTGGGAGATCGAGCGGGAGATGCGGAGCAGATATCCTCACTTGTTTGAGACTTCAGGTATGTTTCTTGACCCGCTCGAGGACGAGCGTTTGCTTAAGAGGGGGAGAATGTGACGACCCGGCCCGTCGTCACGGGAATTACCACCCCGTTATGTTGAAATTGTATGTTTTATGCTTTTATATCGGTGTTAAAGTCTATCGGGTGAGTTAGGAGTGAATTGGATTGAAAATGAGGCATATAGCCTTTGTGAAGGAAACTTGAATAAGAAAAGTCAACCCGGAGTTGACTATTTGGTTAGAGGGCTCGGAATCGGATTCTGATGATTCGGTTAGTTCCGGGAGGTGATTTGTGACTTAGGGGAGCGATCGGAATTGAATTTGGAGGCCCGGTGTAGAAATAGGCTTGAATTGGCTAAGGTTGAATTTTGGCGAAATCCGAACGGTAGGTGAGATTTTGATCCGGGGGTCGGAATGGAATTCCGACAGTTGCAGTAGCTCCGTTAGGTGATTTTGGATGTGCCTGCAAAATTTCAGGTCATTCGGACGTTGTTTAGTCGGGTTTTTGATTGATTGTGTAATTCGGAATGTTTGAAGGAATTTAGGCTTGAATCCGTGTGTAATTGGTGATTTTAATGTTTAGGATGGTGTTTTTATGATTTGAACAAGTTCGTATCGTGTTTTGGGGTATGTTGGTGGTCTTCGTTGGGGTCCCGGGGGCCTCGGGGTGTTTTCGGATGGCTAAACGGGAGAAAATGTGGAAAATTGCAGGTTTTTGAGTCTGTTCTGTTGTTTTCGCTCCTGCGGAAATGGGAGCGCAGGAGCGAGTCCACAGGAGCGGACGAGGGGACGCAGGAGCGCTTGGCTACGCAGAAGCGGAAATCCTTCCGCTGAAGCGGCGTCGCATGAGCGTAGAGGAGACCGCAGAAGCGGGATTTGCCAAGAGATGGGAAGTCGGCAGAAGCGGAAGGACGATCGCATAGGCGAGTCCGCAGAAGCGGACTCTTGATCGTAGAGGCGGAAAGGACCGCATGGGCGGAAGAATTTCGCAGAAGCGGACCCGCAGGAGCGGTCCGTGTATCGCAGGAGCGGAAAATGGCCAAATAGGCCTAGGTTCGCAGAAGCGACCAATTGGTCGCAGAAGCGGTTCCGCAGGGGCGGAAAATGGTCCGCAGAAGCGAAAATCGCAGTGAGTTAAGTGTATCAGAAGTTAGAAAATTTCAGAAACATTTCACACATTTGGGTCTCGTCTTTAGAGGAGATTTGGGTGATTTTGAAGAGAAAGTCAAGGGAAATCATCGGGTAATCAACTATGGACTTAAACTATGATTAGTATTGATAATATTATGCAATTATATCATGAAAATGGAGGAATTTGGGGTGATTCATGGAAGATTTAACCCTAGGCTTGAACTTTAGAAAATCAAGGTTTTGAATGGGCAAATGGAGTCCGAATTTGGTAAAATTGATATGCTTAGACTCGTATTGAGATGAGGGTTCCGAATATGTGACTTTTGTAATTTTTCGACAAGCGTACCGAAAGTCGGGTTTTGACAACTTTGGGAATTTTGATGTAAATTGAGTTGTATTGATTGGGTGTCGTCCTATTGGCCTAATTTGTTGTATTTCTACTGTATTTGATCAGATTCTACGCGTGCGGAGCTTGATTCTCGTGGCAAGGGCATTGCGGAGTAGTCGTCACGCCGTATTGAGGTGAGTAATAGATGTGGGTGATGACCAGCGGGTTCGAAACCCCGGTATACCACTTTGTGACGCTGTATAGCGGCGAGACACGTACTCTCTTGTGAGTGCGGGGTCGATTGTGATTGAGGACTATGACTTAGTCCGACTTGTTGATACTGTATTATGATATTAGGCTATTCTCGAGCCGTCGAACCTCCTTCTCGGATAGTTGCATACTATATATTGAGATATTGGCCACTCTTGAGCTGAGGAACCCCCTTCTTGGGCGGTTGAGTATACTTGTGGGCCGTGAGCCAGTTATTGGATCCCGCGAGGATCGATATCATTGTCTTATCATATTGACATGTTAGTTACTACCAGTCCGTAGCTATTTCTGTTATCATGCTATTTCCAATCTCTGGAACTTGGTATTACTGTTTTCCAACTGAAAAATGATAAAAAGGTTTTCAAAACTACTTTTGAGCCTGCGAGGCTGTATTTGCATTTTAGCTGACTGGTAGTGGATCGGGCTGCGCGCCGCAGCAGTATATATGTTGGATCGGACTGCGCGCCACAGTGATATTGTGCTTGGGCTGTAGGAGCCCCTCCGGAGTCTGAACCCCCACAGTGTGCACGGGTACCCAAATTGGATCGGGCTACGCGCCGTAGCGATCATATCATGTATTGCATTGCATTTTAGCTACATCTGCTAGCTGTTATACTGTTTTGCTGGGACTTGTTGATACAGGTACAGTCGATATTGATTCTGTGACAGGGTATTTGATTACAGAGCTTTACATAGTGCTTTATTGCGGATTTCTTATCTGCGCTGTCTTACCCTTGTTTATTACCACTGAGTCTGGCAGTACTCATTTTACTCCCTGCACCTTGTGTGCAGATCCAGGTACCTCTCAGCAGTGATCCAGTAGCTGTGCGAGGCGATATTTGTGGATATTCGAGGTAGCTGCAGAGTCCGCAGGACCCGATATTCCTTCTCACTGTCTCTTGATTTCGTATTGACTTTTCTTTTCGCACTTGGTATTTTGTAAACCTTTATACACTCATGTTCAGTAGAGGCTCATGACTCTTGACCCTTGGTCTGTAGGAGTTGATGTATTATGGGACTTGGTTTCCCATTTTCGTTATTTGTATCGCTATTGCTTCGTGATTTAATATGCTTAAATGGGCTAAAGAGAGCTTCTAGCTCCGTTATTGTTATTGATTGGTCAGGTTGGCTTAGCAATGTGCTGGGCGCCATCACGACCGGATTTGGGGTCGTGACAACATTGTATCTCCAAGCTTAAAAAATAATGGAATGAAGTGCTGTTCATTTTTTCTCTTTGTTGAGTTCCTTTTAATTCTTTTTTATATATTCATAAATAGAAATTGACTTGGAAGACTTTCCTGTTTAGTAGTATATTCTGGACTGTAATATTATCTAAGTCAAGAATTCTGGATGATTGACTTTATTTTATGTTTAGTAGTAGACTTTTATATCCAGTAGTATGTAGCTAACATGTTAAGGAGTTAATAAACTTTTAAAAAGTTGTTAATATAATAGAATTAGTATTCATTTGAAGGTTTGGTGTACTTCTGTTACAATAATAAGAAGTTAGAGATTCAGTTGTTCTGTTAACGAAATTAATTCGCAGGCTTTTCCCTAAATAACATGTTTGGGTATTGGACTGCTTTGAATAATGGAACTGAAATTAAGAATTATGTTAGTGGGTTTAATATGATGATTATAAGGTTAATGACGTGACGAAGTGGAAATTACGTATCCGGATGATTAGCTTCTTGTGCATGGGCTGCAGAATGTAATTCCTTTGCCTGATGAGATTGATGAAGAAATGGGTGAAAATTTTGGTAAGGATGAGGGTAATAATGCGGTGAATTTTGATGTTTCTATGGCTCCGGATCACCGTGAATTTTAATGTTCAGTTCATGGTGGAAATTTAGTTGCTGTGACATTTGGGAAACTGAAAATTATAATGATGGTTTTAGAGTTTAATTAAATAGAAAATTATAGATTGCACTAGGATTGATCTTAAATAAAATAATGAGACGAGCCTCGCCACACTAAATAAATAATTGCGGGGCCCTCAAATAAATTGCTATAAAATACCTAGACTCGGAATGACCGTTTAGTGAATTTCACGGTCTTTCCCGAAGTTAATAACACGACAGACTCTTTAGGCACGACTTCAATAAAATACTTTCCTAAATACGGGTACGCATTTATGTGACCCAAATCTTACTCTCGGCGAAACTGAAATACATTAAAGTCACAGGCGTACCGGTTGCGGTGTGACTCGAAATGTGTTTTCGTGACGTCGCAATTCTTCTAAAATTAATAGCGGAGCATTAAAAGTACCTAATTAAAATATATAAAGAAATCAGATAAAAGCAAAAATTGCAGTTGAGTGACCGTGCTAAAACCACGGAATCCGGAAATGCCTAACACCTTCTCCCGGGTTAACAGAATTCCTTATCCAGGTTCCTAGTTTCGCAGACTGTATTACGGGGTCATAAATTTCCTCGGTTCGGGATTAAACCGGTGACTTGGGACACCATTATTTTCCCAAGTGGCGACTCTGAATAATTACAACAAAATCCCGAACCGATTGTCCTTTAATTGGAAAAACTCCTTCCTCTATGCTAGTATATCCGTTTCGGGTATTTGAGCGTCGAGGTATACCCTACAAGCGTATTTATATGCTTTTCCCAAAGTGGGGTGGTAAAAAGGTAGGTGTGACAAGCACTATCGTAGGCTACAAACTAGGAAGATAATTCTTAGAGAAATTATCTCCTTTAACACCGATATCCCTAAAGCAGTTTTGATCATTCATTGCCACTGGGCTATAGCTCTTTATTGTTACAAGGGTATTCAATATGTATTACATATATATAAATCCTAATATTTTACCTATATACACAGTATTATTTTTCGACGAAGGGTGGTTAGTTGACCACCCTTGCTACCATGTAGCTTCGCCCCTAGCTAACCTACTCGGCAATTTGGGTAAGGCTCCCTGAACTACAAACAAAATTTTACAATGTGGAAATATCACTACACTACAATATTTTAGGCCTACAGCCACATAAATTTAGGCAACACTCAAAAAGTGTTGCCAAAAATATATATAGGAACGCTTTTTAGACGTGGCCTTTGAGTATAGTCTTTTGCCACGAATTTTAAGGTAACGCTTGTAAAATTTTCCATTTAATTGAAAAGACAACACTTTTTGAGTGTTGCCCAAATATAAAACTTTTGGCCACGCTTTTAAATTCTATTGCAACATTTTTTGAGGGTTTCTATTTTATAATACTAAATTCCACCCTTTCTAAGCGTGCCCTAAAAATTTCTTGTAAAAAAAATTCCCAATATATTTCCCACCAAATAATTTTCCAAAATTATAACATACCGCCAATATTCCCAAACAGAGTCAAAGACCAAAACAAATTCCGAAAAATTCCGAAAATTTTTTCCGAACCATGTCAATACAGTACAGAGCAGCACGACAAAAAATTCCGAAACATTTCCCACCAAAACAAAACTTTCCGCCAATTTCTTTGAGTCCAAGACCAAATTGCTGTGGGTATAGGAATACAGATCGCGCTTGGAAAACCCTACTTTGAAAAAGTATCAAATCGATTTCTTTGAGTCCAAGACCAATTTGTACTGGGTATAGGTACGCTTGCTGATTCTATTTATAATGTTTGCTCCAGGAATAAGTAATATCAGTTTACACCACTGTTGCTGATTCAGTTTACGTATTTAGAATCTGTTTTCTCTGTGGGAATTTTTTGCTTTTAGACTTGTAAGTTCTCAAGCAAATCCGTTTACAGCAGGTGGAATCGAACGACCACAATCACTGTTTGCTCCAATCCCTCAATTCCTGCTATTCTATTCCTTTTAGACTTGTAAGTTCTCAAGCTTTTTGAAATAGTTATATTATACCAATCTCTGTTTTCTTTAATTTAGGGGTGATCGATTCGATTTTGACCGGTATTGATTATCGATTGTACATATATATGCTTATAGCTTTCGTTTCATTACATTCTGAGAATTTTTTCTTCTTTGTAATTTTTGCGTGTTCATCCTCTGTTTTTAGTCACTCGATAACTGTTTGGATAAAAATGTTGAATTATATATCAATTAAATTAATATATATATATATATATATATATGTGTGTGTGTGTGTGTGTGTGTGTGTGTGTGTGTAGAGAGAGAGAGAGAGAGAGAGAGAGAGAGAGAACTTGATGTAAACAAATATAGTTTTTTAACCACAAAATTGTGGCTAATAAATAATTTTGTAGTGTAGACAAAATGTCCACGCTTATAAAGTGTGGCCAATGGAAAATGTCAATCTGGTAAATGTTGCTCTAGAAGCCACACTTTCTAAGTGTAGCCTATAACGTAACAATAATCACGTTTTATAAGTGTAGCCTTATGTCAAAAAAGCGTGGCTATATCAGAAAATATAAGTGTGGCCTTTATACCGTATTGGCCACACTTTTAAAGTGTGGCCTCTAAGGCAATCCCTACAAAGCGTGGCCAATAATCAAAGGTTACGGTACTTTAGGCCACCCCCAAAAAGCGTTGCCTAAAGCCATAAAGTGTTGCCTTTTCCCAAATGCTACACTTCTTGGCATTTTAGGCCACACTTCTCTAGGGTGGTTGTAGGCCTAAAATGGTGTAGTGTGCGCCCCAAAAATGATAGCATACAGTCTAAATATTTGTCAAATAACAAATGCAGAAGTAGGAAAGTATGCGATGGTGATCATCCTACACTCCTACAACTACATCTCTCTCTGAGTCTAGATCAGACAATGACTCAAGCAGTCAGTTTGATGGTTCCACCTCCCATGAGGGAGACAACCTCTCCTAATTCTTACATGAATTTCCTAGTATGGGATTGTAGGGGGTCACAAAATTTTGAGTTCCGTAGGCATTTTAGATCTCTGCTTGATAATCACAAGTGAATGTTAGCCATCTTACTTAAAACTCACATGCAAGATCACACTAGGCTGCGTGATGATTTCAATTTTACAAATATGTCATAAGTGCCAGGAAATGGTCTCATAGGTGGATTACTTGTATTTTGGAATGAAGCTAGTATCAATGTCATAGAAATAAGGCTTTCTGAGCAGGAGATCCACTGTGTAGTCTAGGTAAGTCTGAATAAATCACATTGGCTTTCATATGCGATATATGTTAGTCCACATTATCAACTACGTAATATACTTTGGTATATTCTTAATTTGCATAACACTATTTCTATGCCTTGGCTAATTGGGGGAGATTTTAATGAAATTTTTGAATCAAAAGAAAAGTTTGGTGGCCTCCCTGTCAATAATAAACGATTTGATAACTTTGGAAAATTTATTAATACTTGTAAGTTAATTGATTTAGGGTTTCAGGGTAGTAGGTATACTTGAACTAATAAACGTAGACATGGATATACAATCTTAGAGTGACTTGATCATTTTTTAGCTAACTATGACTGGTTAAGCTTATATCCTGACTCCCTGTCAATAATAAACGATTTGATAACTTTGGAAAATTTATTAATACTTGTAAGTTAATTGATTTAGGGTTTCAGGGTAGTAGGTATACTTGAACTAATAAACGTAGACATGGATATACAATCTTAGAGTGACTTGATCATTTTTTAGCTAACTATGACTGGTTAAGCTTATATCCTGAAGTATTAGTTAACCATTTATCACGTACTCATTTCGATCACTTCCCTCTTTTGATTACATTAGAACCCACAATAGTTATACATCATAATATTTTCCGTTTTGAAACTATATGGGCTTCAAATCTATATTTTCAACAATTAGTTCATAATATTTGGTCAAAAGATCAACCTTTGATTGACACTGTTCACAAATTTTAATTAGTAGCAACTAAACGGAATAAGTAGACTTTTGATAATATATTCCAAGAAAAAGGAAAATTCTACCTAGACTAGCAGGCATACAAGCATCAGTTCATTATCCTACTAATCTATTCCTTCAAAATTTAGAAATGCAATTAAATTTATATTATAGTAACCTTCTACGTGTTGAAGAAGAATTTTGAAAATTAAAGTCTCATATTAATCGGACAAATGACGGGGATGCCAACACTAAGTTTTTTTCATATGTCTACTCTACATAGAAGACGTAGAAATACAATCACTGCTTAAAAAGACACAGTTTGAAATTGGGTAGATGAAAATTTAATCCTAAATTACTATAGATCTTTGTTCACTACTAAAGATTTAAGCACTACTAATTCTCTTTGGGATCCCAGTACTTGTAACCTATCTCATACTGACATTCAATTGGTTGATGCACCAATTATTCATGAAGAGATAAAAGTAGCTATGTTCAACTTTAAACCGTATAAAGCACTGGGTCCGAATGATTTGCACCCATACTTTTATCAAAGGTATTGGTCAGAAGTTAGAGGAAAAGTTAATTATTTTTGTGAAGAAAATTTTAACACTAAAGTTATGCATGAGGAACTGAATAAGACTCTAGTTTGTTTAATACCAAAAATAAAATATCCTTCTACAATACAACAATTTCGACCTGTAAGTCTTTGTAACACTTTGTATAAGCTTATCATCAAAATTATTGTTAATCGTCTTAAGCCTATTGTTACTAAAATAATTATACCTACACAAACTAGTTTTCAACAAGAAAAAAGGACTTCAGACAATATCATAATAGTGCAGGAAACTTTAAATTACATTGGGAAAATGCAAGGTAGGTCTTTAGCAATAATCCTGAAGTTGGATTTAGAAAAGGTGTTTGATCAGCTGGAATGGTCTTTCATCAAACAAACTCTTTACTGTATTAACATACATGCACCTATGGTATCATTAATTATGTCGAGCATTACTATATCTTTCATATCAATCATTATTAATGGATCAGGAGTCAATATGTTTTACCAACTAGAGGAATAAGGCAAGATGATCCATTATTGCCCTACTTATTTATAATGTGCAAGAAAATGTTATCACATAAGACCTCCACACCTATAGACTATCTCCAATGGCAGCCTATTAAGATTTCTAAACGGACCAGTACTATCACATTTATTCTTCGCTAATGATATTATCGTGTTCTCAAAAGTTACTACTAAAAATTGGCATTCAATTGTTAATTAATTAAACCAATTTATGCATCATTCATGACAATAACTTAACTTTGATAAATCAAAATTTGCTTCTTCAAAAATTACAAGCCAACAGATAAATAATTTGTCATGAATTCCTTTAGTATAAAAAAAAGGCATATCATTTGGATAATATTTCGGATTTCCAATATTCCAAGGAAATCCAAAAAAATTGAATTTCCAATTCCTTTTAGATAACTTTAAAAATTGACTTGCAGGATGGAAAACTAACTTCCTAATGATGGCAGGAAGAGCTACGCTCATAACATCGATATTAAATAACTTACCAAATCATATTACGCAATATATTCACATTTCAACTACGATCATTAATAAAATGAATCAATACCAGCGGAATTTTCTATGGGGTACCATTGCTACAAGGAAAGAATTCACCTTTTAAAATGGGATATCATCACTACTCCAAAAGAGTCAGGAGGATTAGGCATTCAACATCTTGAAATAAAAAATTCAGCACTACTTGCTAATTTAGCTTGAAGAATCTTTAAATCACCTAAGGCAATATGGGCTCAGATACTCCTTAATAAATATTTAACTAGAAAAAAAACTTTTAAATTTGTCACCTGAGAGCGGTGTTACGTCCTGGTTAATGATTCTTGGTCACTACACAGAGTTAGTACGATCGATGGTTTGGAGGTACACTCCAGATATTATTGTGGTAGGTTGTGGGAGTGTGTTCCACTGGAAGATTTTATAAGTATGACATGTGATCACTTAATTGATTAAAGATGTAAACCAAGTGTGAAGTTTGAGATGATGTCGTTAAATTAAATATTCATGCCTGGAGGGCACTTGGCATATTGGGTTGTGAACCGGGGAGAAATACTCCGATTATGATGGTTGTTCTTGTGTTCTATGAATAAAATGGAAGTTATTATGGACATTTGAAAGGTTATTAGGCTAGTTCAATGTGATCAGAATCGGCTTGAAGTCGGTCGCTAGATTTAATGTGAATAATGGCTCTATATCAGGCCAGATGTGTGCCTTTTTGTAATGCAGACCTCGTGGAGGAGTAGTTAGGTTGATGTTTCTTTATCAGATATTTTGCGTAGTGATGCATTACGTTGTGCGGGTTGTGAGACGGCTTGAGAAAATTGCTATATGTTAAGAATCCGCGTAGGAATGACATTATATGAGCATCTTGGCTCTTGAGATTCATATTGTACATCGTACCTTAGTGGTGCTTGAGTGTTATAGCTTATAACGCTATATGTCACTCAGAGATATTATTATGCACTTAGCATGCGCATGACCAATACTCGATATTATGTTATAATGAGCAAATTTTGCTCGATGTGCATCTCCTTATGTGAGATCTATGTGTGGATTGGGTTGCACGCCGTCATGGGTATGTTATCTGAGATCAAGTATGACGATCCGTTTGTTATAGGGAGTTCTGATGCACTGGCTATGTTGTGGTGATGGATCTTTATTTACTGGTGTGTTATATTTTGGATGTGATGTTGGAATGCAAACTGGTTATCGTTGAGTTGGATGATTTTGAACTATTGCCTTGGGGGCTACGCCAGGAATGCCACGGGTTAGTGGTGAAGTATGTTAGAATATATTTTAGCAGAGTGATTTATATTTCAAAGAACCAGCAAATAGCTGGGAAGGAGTACTTTCTTAATTGGGCATTTGTGATATATATCAGTGCAGAAGTTGCTATCATTGATTCCATTCTGTTATTTAGGGAATTTTCGGATGCATTTCTTATGGCCGGACATATCGCCGGGTAAGATTGTGGATTTCGATATTTATTTGATGTCGGGCACCATATCGTATGGCTTTGCCAGGAGTTATAAAAAGAGGAAGGAGTAGCTTCAGGCTTCTTGGTATTGAATTCGTTGGCAGGCCGATATGGCTACACATTTAGCTTGAGTTAGCTTGGTTGACCCTGAGTTGTACTGTTGAGGAACAGGTTGAGTCTATCGTTATTGAGCTTGTTAGCGATATGAGGAAAGCTATGAGTTATTTTTCGATGCTGTGAGACATTGTGATTTGTTAGTTATGGGCACATGTGGTGCGGTTCCATTGGGAATTCATAGAGAAAGTTGAGCGGGAAGAGTAATTAAGTATTGCTCGGTGTATGGAGCATTGTTTATGGTCTATCGGGTTGTGTGTTCTGTGTTCTCTGTTTCACCATAGGTGTAATGAATTGCATTAGTTTCAGACATCAAATGTGTGTAGTTGTTGATTTTGAGCATAGCATCTTGAGGTGTTTCAGGTGTAACAGTGTTGGGATAGGATCGTGCATTGTAGAGAGGCTACGAGAGTTATGACTTTCGGAGTAGATTCAGGCATTCTATTTCTATGATGTGAGATGGGGTCTCAACCTTGTATTGTAATGGTATTGATGAGCTTGAGGTACAACTCTTTCGTTTGAGTCATTTGTTATGATTTGAGTGTGTTCAGATCATTTTTTACTGTGTGTGTATTATGCAAGATGTGGTTTAAACTTATATTGAGGCATCATATCACCGGAGTGATATTTGATTCGAGGTGATCGTTGTGTTCATTAATGAATATAGACAAATTGATCTCAACTTGTTCGGAAGATAATATCGAGGTTTGACCCAGAAATCTGTTGTGATATCAGTCAAGGGAAGTGGTTTCAGGAATGGTTGGTCTGAAAGATGATTAAGATTTATAGCACGTTTCATTCATCATTGGCGGTATATGAAAGTGTTGGAATAAGGCTTTAGCTAATAAGAGGTTCTCTGCCAGAAATTGGTTGCTGGGGACAATTGCTGTGAATAGAAGTTATGATTTCAAGTATTTGGTTTAGGCGGTATATCATATGTTTTCACCTAAGGGTGCAGGTATGGGTTATTACAGCTGGTTCAGGCTTACTATGGGTACATATGTTAATTTCTGATCTTGTGTATGATTTTCGAAAAGCGGGACGTGGTTCTATGATTTTGTTTATGGATTAAATGGAATGTAAAAGCTCGGCATTGTGTTATCGGGTTTATGCGAGATAGGGTGACAAGATATCACCCCGAGTATATGGTTGGTAAGATCATTCAGCAACTGGTTGGCTTCTAGAACAACTCTCGATACGCTCGAGGACGAATGTTTGTTTAAGTTGGGGAGGATGTAATGACCCGACCCGTCGTTATAGGAGTTACCACCCCGTTTTCCCCATTTTATGCTTCTATATATTTCACTATATGTGTTTGGAGAATTTGAAGTAATTTGGATAGAGTTCGGTTAGAAATGAGACAATTAGTCTCTTTATGAGAAGGTTAGTTTGGAAATGTCAACCAAATGTTGACTTATGAGTTATAGGGCTCGGAATGAATTTTTGATGATTTGACTAGTTTTGGGGGATGATTTGTAACTTAGGAGCGCAATCGGAGTTGAATTTGGGGGTCAGGTGTAGAATTAGGCTTGAATTGGCTAAGGTTGGATTTTGGCAAATTCCGGTTGATAGGTGAGATTTTGATCCGAGGGTTAGAATGGAACTCTGAGAGTTGCTGTAGCTTTGATATGTGATTTTTGATGTGTGTGCAAAATTTGAGGTCATTCAGACGTCGTTTGGTTGGGATTTTGATCGAATGCGTGTTTCGGAAGTTTTTGAAGAACTTAGGCTGGAATCTGATGTGAATTGATGATTTAAGTGTTGTTAGGTGTATTTTGATGATTGAAACAAGTTTGGATGATGTTTTGGGATATGTTGGTGCCTTTGGTTGAAGTCCCGGGGGCCTCGTGTGTGTTTCGGGTTGTGATCACGCTTTTATTTGATGTTTTAACGTCGTATCTTTAGATATAAAGGGATACCATATTAAACAAATGAGCTCCTATTACTGGTTTGAATGAAGCATTAGATCCATATCGTAATTATGGAGCCGTAACAAAAAGAATCATCGAATTTGGACATCTATGAGGATTTTATGGCCATTTTACTAAGGTTGCCTAGATTTTTAGGTTAATAACAAAATTGCCCCCGATGGCGTATTAAAAACCTGCACTATTTGCAAATCTTAAAATCAACATATCTCCCTCATTATAAGGTCAATTTGAGTGATTAAAAAGCCTAAATTCATTAGAATTTCACAAAGAATCCATTGGAAGCAGTAAAATGCGTGAACAGTATACCTATAATGAGCAGGTGGAGTTTTCTTTCTATTTTGGAACGAGAAGAAGCTTCTGAGGCGATTTTTAAGATAGAATTCGTGGGATTTCATCAGGTAAGAGTTATTAGACTCATACTATATTGTTATGATATAAAAACATAGATTAAACACTAAAAAACTAAGGATTTAAAGGGTAAAAATGGAGGTTAGGGCTTGAAACCTCAGAAAGTGTAAAGTTGGAATTTGAGGGGCCAAACGGATTCCGATTTTGATAAACTTTATATGTACGGATTTGTGGAGAGACGAGGAACCCGTTGGTATGATTTTCAGAATTTTTAGAGAATTGGGCCCGGGGCACGGGTTTTACCAACTTCGCCAATTTTAGTACTTTTCGAGTAATTTTGATTGGGTTATGTTTCTTTGACCCATATTTATGTATTCGCTGTGGTTTTGACTAGATTTGAAGCGCGAGGAGTTCGATACGAAAAGAAAAGGCATTGCAGACAAGTCTACGGCCGGTTGGAGGTGAGTAGTTGGTATATATGATGGCCTAAGGGTTTGAAACCCCGACTTATCATATTGTGACGCTATTTAGGGCGTGACTCGTATCCCATGGCAGGTGCGGAATTGGTTATGACTGGGGATTCTGACTTGGTCCATCCCGAACAAGAATAATACTATATTGGCAATTGAAATGCACCATGTGTTGAGTATATCCGGGCTTTATGCCATTTTGGGGCCTTGTGCCGACCTGTAGTATCCTTAGGGGATAAATATTAGTGCGATAGCATGATTTGTAAAATTATTAATCTCAGTCCTGGGTTTAATCACTATTATGAACTACTAAGTCACTTTTTCATGAAAATTAAATAACTAAAATATTTCCTTATTAATGAATCAGAAATTTGAAATAAACAAATTGAAATTGTTATGTGACTCATATGCATATTGTGGACTGAGTATTGACCGGGTTGTACATTGCAGTGAATGATATGAATATATTGCGCTTGGGCTGAAAGAGTCTCTCCGGAGTCTGTACACACCCCTAGTGAGCGCCGTCGACATTAAATGGATCGGGCTATGCGACGTAGCAGTCATGTGCATTGCATTGCATTCATGCATTGTTATTTACTTGTGCTAACTGTTATTAGTTATTATTCCTGGTTTGTAGCAAGATATCAGAATGTTAGTTTTAGCTTTGCTTTGTAGCATTTCGTGGATTTCTTATCTTTAGACATTTTATATGCTTATTACTCACTGAGTACTCAGTAGTCACCCCTACTCCATGCACCTTTGTGTGCAGATTCAGGTATACCGGAGGTTAGCTAAGCAGTCATGTTTCCAGAGTTATCAGAGTTGTTGAGGTAGCTGCTTGACGTTCGCAGGACCTGACTTCTCTTCTTATTCAATTTTATTTACATATATATATTTTCACACTTGATTATTTTATTCAGATATTGTTATCCGATTTTGTTTAGAGGCTCTAGACTTGTGACCTTAGGTCTTTAGGAAATAATACAATTTAGCTTCTATCTATCAGTTAAGTATTTAACTTTATTGTTGGCAACAATATTCAAGTAATTTGTTTGAGCTTCATGCTCAGGATGAGAGTGTAAATGGTCGGGCTTGCCTAGCAGTTATGTTGGGCGCCATCACAATCGGGATTGGGGTCATGACAAAAGATCTAGGTGTCATGAGTCTAGAGCCTCTAACAATACAGAGTAATAAAACTCCATATTACAAATGATCAAAACAGCGGAAAATAATAAAGAGATAAGGAAGGAGTTGGGTCCTACGGACGTCAGGCAGCTACCTCGACAACTCCAGTAAAACTATAAATCAGCGACGAGCTCAGATAAGCTTCCAAAATACATGCATCTTCACACATGGTGCATGGAGTAAAGTGAGTACTTCCAACTCAGCGGTAATAAAAGTAAACAATGCTAAGAAGAAGGAAATCACGCAAGAGCATTACCTCATGCTATGAAATACATTACATCACATATTAGACAACATTAGTTCCATGAAATCCCTTTATAAAATATCTGGCTCATTTTAGAACCTCTTTTGAAAAACATCTCATTCTTTCATTTTCAACAGTTAAGCATATGACAACAACATCAAGTAGTGCAAGTCTGGACACAAATCAGCCCCTCGGGCTCAGTAGTCGTTTAACAATTTACACCAGAGTGTCTAGTCAACAAGGAAACTAATACATGCATGCCAATAAGATATATGAGTGCTAAATATCATGCCACTTAATACAAACAACAACTAATGTATGAATGCAATGCACATGACCACTACGACGCGTAGCTCAATCTATTTGGGCGCCCGACGCTCACTATGGGGGGTTCAGACTTCGGAGGGACTCCTACTGCCCAAGTGCAATATAAATATCACTTCCGCTGTGGCGCGGAGGCCGATCCATACATAGTCATGAATGCACATAAGCCCCTTGGGCAGTAGTCACTTAGCAGTTCTTAGGAAACATATCAGTACAATATCAATTAAGTTTTCAAATCTTAGAAATATGGCTGAATTTGCAAAATAATATTTTTAAACCTTGGTTCGAGACAAAACATACTCAGTACTACAAAAACAATGATTTTAATTCCTGAAGCGTTCAAATATTCGGCACGAAGCCAAAAATATGACATTTGGTCCAAATCATGATAATTAATAACTAACAGGATATCAATTCTACTCAAACAATTTAGTATTGATTTTATTAAGGGGGACGGACCAAGTCACAATCCTCAATGGTGATCTACCCCACGCCCGTTATCCCGCGTGCAAGTCACCTCAATGTAGCATTATGATATGCAAGTCTGGGGTTTCAAACTCTCAGGACATCACTTACAAATATTACACACCTCGAACCGGGGAGAATTCTAGCCCACGACGCTTTTTCTCCTCAAACTAGCCTCCACGCACGTCCAATCTATCCAAAATCATAAATAATACATCATAATATGCTAATGGGACATAACCCAAACGAAAGAACTCAAAAAATACTCAAAACACAAAATTGGCAAAACCCGAGCCCGGGGTCCACATCTCAAAAAATTCCAAAATTTATATTCTCGAACTCCTCGTCTCACCACGAGTCCGTACATACCAAGAACTCTCAATTCGGACCACAAATGGCCCTTCAAATCATCATTTTAAGATTTTTGCTCAAAGCCCTAATTTCTTGATATTTAGCTAGAAATTCATGTATTCCATGGATGATTCTTATATAAAAACATATAATTAACTCATAAAACTTACCTCCAACGATTTTCAGTCGAAACCCCTTCAAAACACTCGATCAAAGCTCCCAACTCGCTCAAAAATGGTGTAGAAATGAGCTGGGTCGCGGATGAACTGTCCTTAAAATATTCTGTCCAGTCCTGATTTTTACTCTATGCGATCGCATAGCACAAATTACCAACCCTGGAATTTCCTCTTATGCGATCACACTACACCCAACGCGATCGCATAGCAAAAGTTACACTCCCAGAATTTACATTATGCGAACACGTCCTATTCTATGTGAACGCATAAACTCACCAAAATACACTATGCGATCGCACTCGCTCCCATGGGATTGCATAGAACAAATTTTTACCAAACATTTCTGGATCAAAATTACATAGTGTGATCGCATGACACACCTTGCGATTGCATATAGAAACCAATCACCCCTCAAAATTCCTTCTATGCGATCGCATGATACTCTCTGCGATCGCATAGGGCAAATATGCCCTCCAATTTTTTGGCTGCATTTTTAACACCAAAAGTCCCCGTTAACCATCCGAAATCACCCCAAGGCCCTCGGGACCTCAACCAAAAATACCAACACACCCTATAACCTTATTCAAACTTGTTCGAATCATAAAATCACTATCGTTAATTTTAAAATCGTCCATTTTCGACAAATTCAAGTTTAAGTTTAACTATAACTTTTAAAATTCTCATTCGATAAAAAACCCGACCAAACGACGTTCGAATGACCTGAAAATTTGTGGGCATATCCAAAATCACCTAATGAAGCTACTGCAACTCTCAAAATTCCATTTCGACTCCCAGATCAAAATGTCACCTATCAACCGGAAATCGCCAAAATACTAACTTCGCCAAAATAGGCTAACTTCTTCACCGGACCTCCAAAATTACTTCCGATTGCGCCCCTAAGCCTTAAATCATCACCCTGAGCTAACCGATTCATTGGAATTTAATTCCGAGCCCTCTAACTTATATGTCAATATCTGGTTGACTTTTCCAACTTAAGTCTTCTTAAAAGAGGCTAAGTGACTCATTTCTTAATAAAATCACTCCAATTAAATTCTAGCGCACCCAATACCGATAATGAAACATAATGCAACACAATAAGGGATAAATGGGGTGGTAATACCTGAGACGAGGGCTCATGTCGTCACAACTACCCACCATGTTTGTGCTGTGAGAGAAGCATTTTCTATATATGCTTCTGAAAATGACTTTTGGCAAAGTGGTAACTTTGAACAATGTCCTTCATGTTCCTGAGATTATGAAGAATTTAGTTGCTACTGGACTTCTTGTAAAGCACGGTTTCAAGTGCGTTTTTGTATCCGACAAGGTTGTAATAAGTAAGAAAGATATGTTTGGAGGAAACGGTTACCTTACCGAGGGCCTTTTCAAGCTGAATGTAATGATTATTGAAAATAATAATAAAATTTCAGCTTTGTGTTACTTACTTGAGTCAAATAATTTATGGCATGAACGTTTGTCTCATGTCAATTATAAAACCTTGCGGAAAATGATTAACTTGGAAGTATTGCCTAAGTTTAAATGCGAAAAATCTAAATGTCAAATATGTGTGGAATCTAAGTATGTTAAACATCCATATAAGTCGGTTGAAAGGAATTCAAATCCTTTAGACTTAATTCACATAGATATTTGTGACATAAAGTCAATACCATCTCACTGTGGAAAGAAGTATTTCATAAATTTTATTGACGACAGTACTCCATATTGCTACGTTTATTTACTTAATAGTAAATATGAAGCAATTGATGCATTCAAGCAATACAAAAATGAAGTTGAAACTCAACTTAACAAAAAAATAAAAATGATAATAAGTGATAGAGGTGGTGAATATAAATCTCCTTTTGAACAAATATGTTTAGAATATGGAATTATTCATCAAACAACGACCCCTTACACGCCCCAATCCAATGGGATTGCAGAAAGAAAGAATCGTTCATTAAAGGAGATGATGAACGTATTGTTGATAAGTTCTGGTTTGCCACCGAACTTGTGAGGGAAGTCGTTCTTACGGCTAGCCAAATACTAAATCGAGTACCCCATAGCAAAACACAATCCATTCCATATGAGAAACGGAAAGGAAGGAAATCCAACTTGAATTATTTGAAAGTGTGGGGGTGTTTGGCAAAAGTGCAAATTCCTAAACCCAAAAGGGTAAAAATAGGACCAAAAACCGTTGATTGTGTTTTTATAGGATATGCAACTAATAGTAAAACATGTCAATTTCTGGTTCATAAATAAAAAAATCCTAAAATTCATAATAATACGATTATAGAATCAGATAATGCTGAGTTCTTTGAAAATATATATTCGTATAAAAAGGAATGCAGGTTAAATGGTGAGAGATCCAAATAACCTCGGGAAGAATCAAAAGAAAGTACATTTAATCAGGGGAATCCAAGACGTAGTAAACGTCAAAGAACGTATACTTCGTTTGGATCGGATTTTATGACTTTCTTATTGGAAAATAAGCCTCAAACATTTAAAGAAGCTAGGTCTTCTTCAGAATCACTGTTCTGGAAAGAGGCAGTCAATAGTGAAATAGAATCTATATTGAAAAACCATACATGGGAATTAGTTGATCTTCCTCCTGGAAATAAACCTTTGGGTAGAAAATGGATTTATAAAAAAAATGAAAGATGATGGCACTATTGATAAATTTAAGCCAAGACTTGTTGTCAAAGGGTATAGACAACGAGAAGGTCTTGACTACTTTGACACATATTCTCCAGTGACGAGAATTATGTCCATACGAGCGCTAATAGCTTTAGCTGCAGTATGTGGTCTTGAATTCATCAAATGGACGTAAAGACATCCTTCTTAAATGGAGATTTGGAGGAAGAAATCTACATGGAACAACTTAAAGGTTTTGTGGTTCCAGGTAAAGAAAAGAAGGTATGCGGGCTTGTTAAGTCCCTCTACGGACTAAAACAAGCACCCAAACAACGACATCCAAAATTTTACCTAACAATGTTGTCAAATGATTTTAAGATAAACGAATGTGACAAATGTGTATACATTAAAAATTCTCCAAATCACATAGTCATTGTTTGCCTATATGTGGATGATATGCTAATAATGAGTAATGAAATTGCCAATATAAATACGACTAAGCATATGCTAACTAGCAAGTTTGATATGAAAGACTTGGGAGTTGCGGATTTCATTCTAGGGATTAAGATCCAAAAGGCTCCTCAAGGTCTGGCATTGTCCCAATCTCATTATATTAAGACAGTACTTGAAAAATTCAAGCACTTGGGCTTTAAAGTTGCAAAGGCTCCAATTGACGTGAATCTTGCATTAGCAAAGAACAAAGGCCAAAGCATATCATGATTGGATTATGCTCGTGTGTTGGGATGCTTAATTTACATTATGAATTATACACGACCAAATATAGCTTGTGCTATAAGTAAACTGAGTCGATACACGAGCAATCCAGGTCAATCTCATTGGATGGCCATGAAACGAGTATTGGGATATTTAGAACATACCCAAAACTTTGATTTGCACTACAGCAAATATCCTGCAGTGATTGAAGGATATTGTGATGCAAATTGGATCACCGTTTAACCTGATTCAAAGTCCACAAGTGGATATGTATTCACTATTGGTAGATGAGAAATAGCTTGGAAATCGTCAAAACAAACTTGTATTGCCCGCTCTACAATGGAGGCTGAGTTCATAGCCTTAGATAAAGCCAGTGAAGAAGCTGAATGACTCCAGAATTTCTTGGAAGACATTCCATTTTGGCCCAAACCATTGGCACAAATATGCATACACTACGATAGCCAAGCGGCAATTGAAAGGGCTGGGAGCGTTATGTATAATGGTAAATCTCGTCATATATGACAGAGACATAAAACCGTCAGGCAATTACTCTCTAGAGGAATTATCACGATTGACTATGTAAAGTCAAGTGATAATATGTCGGATCCACTTACAAAAGGCCTAACTAGATAAGTAGTTGATAAATCATCGAGAGGAATGGGACTATGGCCGAGAACAAGTCATTGTGGTGGTAACTCTACCTAGAAGATTGGAGATCCCAAGATCTAGGTTCAAGGAGATTAAACAAAGTCATTAATGACGGTTCAACATTATCAAACCAAGGGAGGTGTGACACTCGTAATGAGACAATGTTGAGTAACAAGGATAAAGCATTAAGACTTTTTAATGATTTCTAAATTTGATATGTGGTATATCACGAAGTGTATCTACAGGATGACATGTTTAGGAATCACCTATGTAAGTGCGAAGTGTTAGCCGCTTCAAGGAGAATTCTGCAAGGCCAATTCTCTATGCATTTATGAAACTAGGCGGTGTTCATGGCTGAAATAACACAACAATGAGAACCAAAGACGGTTGAGGGTTGATTGTGTAACATATGGTTGTCTAGGTATACACTAAATTTTGACGGTTCACAGATATCAAATCTACCGATTGATCGAGTATACCCGACATAAGTTCACTACGGAAAGTTCAAAGGGAAACCTACTTATCTAGATGCAATTAATCCTTTCTTGCGAATCACATAAGTTTTTCATACATACTTCCATGATATAGCCATTCCCCATTCATGTGGGGGATTGTTGAGTTTTTGTTTAAGATGAAATAGTCTTAAAATGAGAGTGAATGGGAAATGAGATTTGGATTTGGATTTAGATTTGGTCAAATGATCGATCGATTGATTAATTTTTTGGACCAAATTTATTTGTTAATAGTGAATATTAACGTGATATAATCCGTGTTTGTAATGGATATTTTCCAATCCGTGTATTGTGTTGCACGAACAAGCAACAAGTTGCCTAGTGCACCTCCAACCATGGCCAAGTTCTTCTCCCACCAAGTAAGTGTACATTCCACCATGTAAGTGACTCTACCATGATAGCCTAGTGCTTGTTCCACAATGTAAGGGACAGATTTCTCTCAAATAACTGCTATAAATAGAGCATAAGTTGGAGAGAAAGAGAAAAACCGGAAAAAAATACTTGATATACGCTCCATATACAATAAATATACACTGTGTATACATTCGATATACACTCAGCATACACTAGAAAAACGATTTGCAATCTGATATTCTCTTCAGTAAGAATTCAACATTGGTTGTACATTGCATTCCTTCCTCTCAGAATTTCCATTCGACTTCTGAGTTGTCCTCCTTTATTTTGCATTGTTTTAACTACAAACAAAACATCCCTAAGTGTGATTTGCTGTCGAACTTTGTGTTCGCTGAAACACTGGGGTTTGAAGTACCGCTACACCAGTGTGTATTTCGTTCTACCTTGGGAGGAAATAATAATCCACAACCTTGGGTACTAGGAGGGGATTAAATTCCTTAAGGAAACACTGTGAATTCAATGAGCTCGAATTAATTATTGCTTTATTTATATTTACGTTTTATACGCTAACGTTTTTATTGTCTAGAATTGTTATTTACAAATATAGGATAATAACCAAGGATCCAACAATTTGCACCCATAGAAGTGGAGATAAATGCTAAACAAATTATTACAATGTTGCAAACTGATAATCTTCCATTTGCCAATATGTTGAACGATTGCAGGTACCTCCTCAACCAGCTTAATAATCCGCTTGTTCAATATACATACAGAGAACAGAATGTTGTAGAGGATCAGCTAGCAAAGGCAGTCAAATATTTTGTTCAATTTTCTGACCCATATGTCTATATTGCTGCACCATTTTTTGTGAAGCAAGCTTTGGAAGATGATAAGAAGCATTTTTTGGAAGTAAATATAAGTCAAGCACCAAATGGCTCAACTAGTAGCTATCATGTAAACAATATTTTGTACGTTAATAGTAGTAGTAGTACTAATGTATCTTCCTCTAATCTTAGCTTAATACCATATGGCACTAGTATCACTTGTAATGGAAGGCTATTAAAGTCACTTTCTGTACGCAGTAATTAACATATATAAATATTATCGTTTGCACCCCCACAAAAAAAAAAAAAAGGCCCCACCCTCGTAATAGTAACAAAGATCATCCAAAGGACCGTCACAATCAAGTTGTTCAATATGGACCAATGATACTACTTAAACTCCGAATCCGGAACCAAAGTGTTGTTAATTTTAAAAAAAAGAACTTTTTTATGTTTAAAAAAAAATGACATATGTATATATAACGCCACTTAAACTAATGGTAACGGCTCCGTTAGGGTACAACGCCACATAAAGTGGCGTTGTATAATAGAGTATATGTACAACGCCACCTATTCGGGCGTTGTACGTTGTTCATTCACTGAACAGTACAACGCCTGAATAGGTGGCGTTGTATAACCACCTTTGCCTAAATTCTACAGCATTTCTCACCACCCGGGCCTAAATTCTATATCATTTCTCACCACCCCGAGCCAATTATAAGAACTTTTTTATATTGCCCGCTAAGTGTCATATTAAAAAACAATTGCTTGAAATATTTAAGTGGTTAGAACGTAGAGTAAATGGAAGTGTGGAATAAATAATTCTTACTATGTGTTTAGTTCATTTGTATGTTTGTCATTCTTATTAAGTTATGTTTGTGTTTGTGTTCTAGTAATTTAAGTTTAAGTTAAATATTATGTATTAATAGACGAAATAATTAAATACGAAACAATAAACGAAATAATAAAACAAATGATGAACTAAAAAATTTAATAGATATATTTAATTAAATATTGTTTTTACAAAAAATATTATGTACAACATATACAAGATAAAAAGTAACTATCTTGTATGTGTCCCGCAATGTGTGTGCTTCAAAGCAGCCGTCGGCCTCAGGCGCATCCCCGCCCGTCCAGGTACGCTATCAGGATCATCATCATCGAATTTCCTCCTAATAGCTGGATGTGGCTCAGGATGACATGCAGCAGTGGTGCTGTCAGGTCCAACAGAATACTACATAATAAAGTAAAAATTAGTTTATAAAATCACATAATAATTTATAATTTACAGTTTTATTATCTTACCGTCATAGCGTCTGGATCCTGTATGTAGTCATCTGCCGCATCGTCAACTGAAGCCTGAACAAGGAGATTATTATAATGTAATAAATAAAATAAGTTATAGTTAAAAGAAATTTCATATTCAGAAGTAATAAACTCATACCTGAGCATGCGAAGAGCTCCCAAAACTCAGCCGGCGGCCACTGGATATATCCCTGGTCGGTGCACCCTCAGATGTGGTAGATGGGCCGGGGTAGTATGCACCCCAATCCGCTGCTTGAAAATCAGAGCCCGTGATCAATAATGGACCATGTGGGGTCATCTGTGAAGGGCCTGCAGTGGCGTATATACCAAGGCCGTAAGACGGAATGTCCGTCTCATGCATGCCTCCTGCCATAGCAGCAACAACATCATCATCGGGAGCATCACCGGCCTCTTGCTGGACACCACCTCCTCGGGCAGCACGAGGTCGCCGGGAAGCACAGGGTCGTCGGGCAGCAGGTCGTCTGGCACCAGCAGGTCGTGGAATACCACGACCTCGCTGGTATATGGCTGGATCAACATAATCAGCATCCTGTGCCAACCGCTGATCCGATCTGACACGCTGTAGTGTCTCGGCAGCCACTGTCATGAATCGCCATCATCATCGGGAGCATCACCGGCCTCTTGCTGGACACCACCTCCTCGGGCAGCACGAGGTCGCCGGGCAACACCTAATAGTCGGGCAGCAGGTCGTCTGGCACCAGCAGGTCGTGGAATACCACGACCTCGCCGGTATGTGGGTGGATCAATATAATCAGCATCATGTGCTAAGCGCTGATCCGATCTGGCACGCTGTAGTGTCTCGGCAGCCACTGTCATGAATCGACGACCATAGTCTATAATGGCCACTGGATCGTGCGCATAATCCTACATCTCCCGCCCCATACGGTGGACGGTATGCAATCCAATGGCCTGCACAAAAGTAAATAATGTAAACTAGGTTTAACTCACAACATTATATGTACATTATTAAATATAACATAAAACTTACCAGAGCCTCGTGTCTCCCGGCGTATGAGACGTACCGCCCATCTACCCGATGCACTGGGTTGCCGACAAATAGACGGGACACTGTACGATACCATGCTAGATACCCTGCAATAGGATAGTGTTGTGGAGGTGGGATCAAATCACCTCGGCTATCCCAAATGCCCAGCTGAGTCTGGAGCCAGCCTAAAAAGGTATCGTCCACCCTGCTACGATCATCCCTCTCATAATGTATGGGATGCCATGAAGGATGAGGCGGTATAGGCTGCAGCATGCCAAACTGACGATAAACCCGCTCCGAGGCATGATGCTCCACTATATCTAGGCATGTGAGAGGGACATAAGACCTCCAAATAGCCCGGCCTAGAGTACAGTATTCCGGGAGGGTAGCTAGCAACTCCTCACTATAGGGTGTCCAGATGAACTATCAAATAACAATACAAATGGTTAGTATTCGTAACACTAAATTAAACAATAACTGGTACGTTTAGTTAGATTTTTACCTGTGCATCCTCTAGGAAGTCTAACACATCCCTGACGACTGGAAGATTATGATGGGTATCAAATCCCCGCGTATATCCACGCCGCATGACCCACCTGGCAGCTAAAGGAAGGTCTGGTAATGCGACGTCAGCTGGTATCAGTGGAAAAGGTGGGGTGAGTTGCACAAATCGCTCCCAAACCCAAATCTAACATAGAAAGTTGATGTATACTGTGAGATAAACTATATTTAGGTAGATTTAACTGGGGGCAGATATTTTTATTGAATATGTTCTCACCTGTAGAAGGGGTAGGAAGCCGCAGATATCTCTCTGTGTGCCCATAGAAGCCCGGCACATCTGCTTGTACAGGAATGCGAGGACAGCAGCACCCCAGCTGTATGTAGCTGTATCCTCGAACCTGTGTAATGTGGTGGAGAAACCGGAGGCTAACAAGATTACCCGAAGTGTTCGGGAACAAGACACCCCCAAATAAAAGGAGCAACAACAACCTAGTGTAGTGGCTCACAACCTCCTCCTCTGAGTCATCAGTAATATGAGGGTGGAGCTGCTCCAGATGCTGTCTAATAGGGGTTAACTGTACCCGACTGATCCCAGCCCTATGATCAACGGCCTCCGGCCTCAAACCTGTCAGCATCTCTAGCAAATCCCAATACATCTCGCGCGGGAAATGCCTCATGCCCGAAGGAAAAAGAATAGGCAACCCATCGGCTGGCAGGCCGTATAAAACCTCTACGTCCCGCAACGTAATAGTGGCCTCGCCAATGGGAAGGTGGAAGGTGTGCGTCTCCGGTCGCCACCGCTCAATGAGGGCCGTGATCAATGAGTAATTCAGCTGTATCCGGCCAATCCGAATAATCTTGTAGAATCCCATCACCTCCAAGTGATGGAGGACTCTGGGATGTAAATCTCAGACACTAAGGAAATCCCACAATATATCGATTCGCCGAGCCCGGAATGTATCGGTCAATAACTGTCCGTCCCAGATATACTCAGATCGATGCCGCGACTGTAGGCCTAATAGCTCTAAGCTCCTAGGGCCAGGATATATGGGCGCATCCATGTCGTCGACTGTAAAATTAAAAAATTTAATAACTTGTAAAAGTTACACATTTAATAATTTAATTGTATAAATTGCTGATAATTTTTAATAACTTAATTTTGAGGCCCAGCGGCACCAAACTATTATTAATAGCTATGTATTTTTTTATAATTTAAAGTTACATTTTTAAATATTTTATTGTCTAAATTAAATATTTTTAAGCTCCCGGGCTCGATGTTTTTGAGCTCCCGTGTTCGATAATTTTTAATAACTTAATTTTAAGGTCCAGCGGCACCAAACTATTATTAATAGCTATGTGTATGCATATAATTATAAAATATATTTAGAATAATTGAATTGTCTAAATTAAATAGTTTTGAGTTCCCGGGCTCGATGTTTTTGAGCTCCCGGGTTCGATAATTTTTATTAACTTAATTTTGGGGCCCAACGGGACCAAACTATTATTAATAGCTAGTGTATGCATATAATTATAAAATATATATAAAATAATTGAATTGTCTAAATTAAATATTTTTGAGCTCCCGGGCTCGATGTTTTTGAGCTCCCGGTTTCGATAATTTTTAATAACTTAATTTTAAGGCCCAGCGGCACCAAACTATTATTAATAGCTATGTGTATGCATATAATTATAAAATATATTTAGAATAATTGAATTGTCTAAATTAAATATTTTTGAGCTCCCGGGCTCGATGTTTTTGAGCTCCCGGGTTCGATATTCATAAAGTTCCTTTTCGCGTTAGCATCCACTACAAGATTATGCATATATTGCTACGAAATATATCGTAGCTAAATATGAATTTTTTTGTGGCTAAACACTTTAGCCACAAAAAAAGTTTTCGTAGCATTCGTAGCAAAATGTAGCGTAGCTAAAAGTTAGCTTCGGACTTTATATGGTCCGTGGCTACGGTCTAATACTTATTGCTACAACATTTTTGGTATTGTAGCTACAATGATAAAAGTCTTTTGCCACCAAAAAAGATACTCATAGCAAATTATTTCATTCTTTTGCCACGACAAACAATACTTGTAGCTATCTTTATATTGTAGCCACACATATTGTCTTGTAGCAAAAGATATAACTTCTTTGCCACGCAAATTCAGATTTTGTGGCTACTTGCATGGTTTAATTTCGTGGCAATAGTGGGTTTGTTTAGCTACAAATTCAAAGTCCGTAGCTATGAGTTGATGTTTTTGCCACAAACATTTTTTTGGTAGCTAAGATTTAACGTTTTTTGCCATGAGATATATAGAATTGTAGCAAAAGATTTTCTTTATTTGTTATAGAAAGTGAAAATGTATAGCCATATTCTTTTTGGTGGCAAGTTTATATATGTTTAGCTATAAATTAAAAAAATTCATAGCTACATATTAAAGAATTTTCCACAAACATTGATAACCACAGAAATTTATATATTGTAACTAAGAATCAATGCTTTTATTTGTAGAGAACTACAGCAAATATTTCAGTTGTTTTAATAAATGCAATATAAAATACATAGAGAATTTTAGTTTATTTTAAGAAATGCAATACATTAGCAAGAAGACATAACTAAAGGTTCAACAATATCATTCAAAATAAATTAAAATATAAAAAGGTTGCTCTACTCAAACATATCAATATACTTTTACAAGAGAAATAAATAGTCACTCATGTCTCAATCGATTTGGATGCTTTCTCTGCTCCTCCATAAGCTGCAATAGCAATTCAAAAAAAAAAAGTTAAGAAAATGGTGGAATTATGTCAACATGAAAACGCTAAAGTTTACTTGTCATATGAAGTTTTCCTTAAAGAAATCAGATATTTTCTAGAATTGATTGTATACAATAACAAAAATAATAAAAAATTAAGTACAATCTCACAAGTGGAGGGTCATGAGGGTAGTGTGTATGTATACCTTACCCTTATGCTAGGGGTAGAAAGTTAAAGCTGGATGAACAGCAAATATCCTTCTAAATTTATACTCATCATATATCCAACTTTGATAGCTTACAATCCATTTCTTTCTTGATTCTTCAACTTAAGAACCTAAAATCCCATATGAAAAGTCAATATAACCATCTGATAATTTGGATGTACTATATAAAAAAAAATTATATGATTTTTGGGACAACATTGAAATTTTAGAACTTGTAGACATCCCTCTCACATAACTTTACATTGACACTTTTTATTGTAAATCTTTGAGCTATTTGTCAATGCAAGATGTGATTCATTTGGCATTTCTAAGGACTTAATGAACCAGGAGAGTGGATCGTACATTATAGTTGATATCTGCTTTAAAGTGTGACAATAATAGCCAAGACTTTGAATCAAACAATTTTTTTAAAAACAGAGTACTTAGGGCTCTTGATTGTCTAAATATCAGAAGATCCTTGATTGATCAGAGGCTTCCTAAAGTAGGACCAAAGATTACTTCTTACTCGTTTGTAGCAAGGGATAATAATACTTACTTTTCTCCTGATAATTAGGGTGATACTTTAATGAATTTAAAGAATAATATAACAATCAGTAAGCTAACTAACCTTCAAAGAGAGAATGCTCTATTGGTCGTAGCTCTGGATAATGGGTACTTGCTCTTCTTGCTAGCTAGTTCCAGCAACTTTGATTTAAACAACGGAAATAGCAATATTATTGACTAACATTGGCATATACCACTTAGTGATAGAGCTTAACAATACTTACTTGATATCGTACGTAGAACCAATACCTCAGTATTTGTCATCATAATTTGGCAATAATAATGAGCCACTTCAATTCAGCACAGATAGAAGTAACTTTGTCCAACTATAAAGAACTTAATTTTGTTAGATAGACTATAGAGGTTAAAATTCAGAAATGAAACGATACAACACATTAAATCTAGTCCTAATTGTGTTTCTCGATTAGTGTACAGTTTAAGTCAACCCAGCTATCCTGAACAATACTGTTCACAAGAAGAAAATGTGAATACACTTCATTGGGAAAAAAAAGAAGAGAAAGCGAATAGTAAATGCAACAGGGACAACAATATTATATAAGATGGAGAGACAATAATCTTAGAGGACAAAGAACAACTGATAAGAATGGTATTAAAGAAAAGCATATCTTTGTGTATTTGTAAACTACTACCAAAAAAATTTATGGAAGTCCAAATTAACTTCTTACTTTTAAATTCTTATCAGAGGCTGATTTAATCATTTCTTAAGAGTATTATTCGACTTTTCACAATTTGATTGAATAATCCTTTATTAGTCATAGTTGAAAAATAATGTCATACAAGATCAACCTCCAACATAGTCTAATTTATTATACTACAAATCAGAAAATAAGCGTAAGAAATGAGACAATTGCAGAATACCCATTACACAAAGAGCACAAAAATAAAAGAGAAAACTGAAACTAAAGTGAATAGAAATTTCAGAAATTACCAACTATTATATCATCAAAACAATGTCTAAATCGAGATAGAAATGCTAAATTGTAGAGTATTTGAAGTAATCTATAACCTTTTACAGAAAAATAAAAAATAATGGAAACCCACAATAAATCCTAGACCAATACACCATCAAACAATCCACCGTGTATGGGAGAACCAAAATGCATAATACCTACCCAGAAGATAAAAATTTCGAAGAGTTCCTTACCTTTGCCAGTTATGTTTTGGGCGGCGAGGAACTTAGATCGCAGCGGCATAGATTTCATACACCCTGTTGGTATGAACTTATATTGGGTACTAAAATTGTGGAAGATGAAATTTGATCACGCGGCGGAAATAGCTAAAGAGAGAGTGCCTTAATTGACTTTTAACTCTCTTTTGATATGTAGTGGAAGGGTTTTCTTTCTCCTCTAATCTCTCTAAATTAAAGCTTTGATTTTTGCCAAAAAATTTAGAGGGGGAAAGTTTGGAGGGAAAACTTATTCTAAACTCATGATTACCCTCCTAAAAATTAGTGCAAAGAAACTAGGTAATTAAAAATTATCTTAATATTAGCGATATTGTAATTTCAAGTTATTACATCTAATTATATAATTATGAAATTAAAAATATAACTTATCAACATAATAAGATATAAATATGTAGTAGTTAAAGTAACAATTGAACATCACAAGTAATATTTATATAATATTACACATTATAATATACAGTTAGACATCTATATAACAATTATCTTATACAGTAGCATGCAAATTTTCTTGAAAATGACTTTTTCTGTCGTTATATTATACACTTTATAAAAGAAATTATTTTTACCTATAACATCCATCTCAACGTCTCCATATATCAATCAGCCTTACCCAAATATTTTTTTATATTTATACTTTTATAATAGCTAAAAACAATTTACTAATTGTATTAACTTTTGTCATGTCTTTATATAATATAGTCCATAATTTTTTTATAATTATTTTGTAATTTTGTTTTTCACGTTTACGAGATACAATACTAATTATTTAATAGTTCAGTATTTGCTAGTAATTCTATTTACAAATAATTAGTTCGCATAGTATAGTATAGTGAATTATGTGTCACTTTATTAACTTGTTAGTAGATACTATCACACATACAATCATACTCAATTCGATGGAATTGTTTGATCTTAAAGGGGATCCTCTATGAAACTTAAAAATAACTTATGTTAGAGAACCATATTTTAATTGTGAATTATGTTTTATATAAATTATCTTTCAAATAGAAAGCATATTAAATAAAAAGAGTATTTAAAAAAATATTAAATTACAATATCGAAATTCTTTCAAGATTAATTACTCCTTAAGAGATACATATAAGATTCAGATTTGAATACATTACTTTTGATGTTTGAGTTGTAACGACGTTGTAGTTAATTTGCATATTACGATATATGTCATACTTTTTGACATTATTCATAGTTGAATTATAATTAATAAATATTCAAAATAGATTATTTGTTATAATTTTTGATTTTAATATAATTTTTATAATTATTTTTTTATTTGATCTATCTTAAAATATTTGAAATTAATATAATTTAAAGATACGTGTGACTCAAAGCTTATACCTCGCCTCGTGAGAGATAAAACGCATTGATTCATGCCCGTACCTTTTAAAACATTGATGGCAAGCCTCACGTCATGAAAAGAACTAATGATTAGCTATAATGTTTCGAAAGAATTACAAGAAAATACATATGACTTCACACCATATCTATACGTTGGTGTTGAGCATGACCGTGAGTCTTTAATCAAAAGTTATTGTGTTCTTAAGTGATACTTCGGATGCTTTAATTGATGATATTCTATATTGAGCAAAGATTTATCTTATTCTCTTAGATTTTGTTTATGATTGAGTATTGTCATTAATTGAGTTAGAGAGCTCGAAATTACTGGGTTGTTGTTGTTGTTATTGTTGGAGTAGATTTGAGTTAAATTTCAGAAAAGACACAAGGAAGAAGATGAAGTTAGTTTTTTGTATAATTATGTATAATAATGTATAATAGTATATATGAGTGTAGAAACATATGTTATAAACTATTATACACTTTTATACACCTTTATACAAGCTTCTGTAAATGAACTTTTTCCACGAGTTTTAGTTGTAATTTTCGTTCAAAACATTCCAAATCTCCATTAAATGACTCAAATTTTATATACAACCTCCTTATACGATTTCTAACAAGTATAAATAATACGAGCTCCAAATTTCACACAAAATCAAATTTGGAACTTAAACACACATACTTAAACTTGTTAAAAATCTAATTTTCACTATCCAAATGAATTTGGTTTGTTGAATTAATATTTGAGTCACAGTTATTGATTTGAAAAATAATTTAAAAGCTTGAGGAATATTTTTTTAAAAATTTAAATAGTAATTTTCAGAACCTATTTGAGTCGGATGTTGAATCTTAGCCTATTATTTTTGGGCTAGTTGGTTGTAAATTAAAATATAAGATGTGATGACCCGGCCCGTCATCATGTGAGTTATCACCCCATTTTTCCCGTTATATGTTTGTTCATATTTCAATATGTATGTTTGGTGATTTTGAGTCAATGCGGATTGGGTTTTGTTGGAATTTAGATAAATAGTCTCTTAGAAGAAGGAATAGTTGGGAAAAGTCAATTGGATGTTGACTTGTGAGTTAGAGAGTTCGGAATCGAATTCTCATGATTCGGTCAGCTCCGGGAGGTCATTTATGAGTTAGGAGAGCAATCAGAAGTGAATTTGGAGGTCCGGTGTAGTTTTAGGCTTGAATTGGCTAAGGTTGGATTTTGGAAAATCCGAATGGTAGGTGAGACTTTGATCCGTGAGTCGGAATGGAATTCCATCGTTGTTTATGCTTAAATGGGGTTAGTGTGAGCTGATAGCTCCGTGTTTCAGTTGATTGGTCGAGCTGGCCTAGCAGTGTGTTGGGCGCCATCACGATCGGGTTTTTGGGGTCGTGACATAAGCGATAAAATTAAAAAGTATGAAGCTAAGTTATTCTAATGTGAATTTTTTCCTAAAATTGGTATATAGCAATAAATATGTGGTTATATCACTTCATCATGACAAATAATTGTAGTTATTAAACCAACTACTATCACAACTTTTTAGGACTTGAAGAAAAAAAATTATTAAGTAATACTTTATTTAAAATAATTTATTATGATTAAAAAGTTATTATTGCTATAGAAATATTTATCTCGAGGAATAAAATATAATGACTAGCTACGAAATTCCATATTAGGAATAAATCTGTGGCTAATTTAACGTATACTGCCACAACTCTTTATAATTTGAGGCAATAAGTATTTATTTAGCTACAATATTTTATTTTAAATAATATGTTATAGCTAAAAAGTTACTATTGTTATAATAACTTTTATTTCGTGGCAAAAAACTAATTACTAGCTACAAAATTCTGCCATAACAATAAATATGTGGCTATATCATGTAACTACAGCCACAACATTTTTTAACTTGGAGCAAAAATATTCATTTAGCTACAACATATCATTTTAAATAATTTATTATAGTTAAAAGGTTACTATAGCTACAGTGTCTTTTGACGCGTGGCAAAAACTTATGATTAGCAACGAAATTCTACTGTAGCAATAAATTAGTAGCTATTTAGATTGTTATTGCCACGATTATTTGTAATTATAGCAAATGCGAGAAATTAGCTTTGTCAATTTAGTGTTCGTAGCTAAGATATTTTAAAATTTTGGAAATAGCCATAGAATTTTAATTTTTGTGGCTATTACTAAGCATTAGCCACGATTAATAAATTCATAGCTAAGATTTCGTAGCTACAAATATATAATGTAGTAGTGGCAGAACGGCACCAAACTATTATTAATGGCTATGTATCCCGGACTCGATAATTTTTGAGCTCCCGGGTTCGATAATTTTTTAGCTCCCGGGTTCAATAATTTTTGAGCTCCCGGGTTCGATAATTTTTAATAACTTAATTTTGAGTATCAAAATTACAAGCTAAATACTACACATTACTACGTTACAAGGCTCTAAAATTTCCTAGCCTAAAAAGAGTCTATGTTTTACTATGCTAAAAAGGTCTCTATTTTACAACTAAAAACTTATATAAATTACACAAATATAAATAAACAACTAACATTTCTAACAAGTAATCTAAATACAAACTAGTTCGGAAAATAACATAAAATAACTAAAACTAACTAAAACTAAAACTAATAAGTAATCTAACAAGTTCGGAAACTAACAAGTAATTTAACAAGTTCGGAAACTAACAAGTAATCTAAAATACAAACTAGTTCGGAAACTAAAAAATAGTAGTATAAACATACCTTTTTACGGATGAAATATATTAATATAAAGCTTCCAAATTCGTCTACCCACGAAGCCAATAGCGTAAAACTATAGCGGGACTAATACGTATAACCCGGGGGACCAAATTTTTTTTTTTATCTTTGGTCGGCTGGTCGTGTGGGGAGAGGGGGGGACAGAGATGTTTTTTAATTTTGAAGAAGAAGAAGAAGTGTGAGGAAGAAGACGGGAGTAGGGTTTAAATAATGGGTTCAACGCCACCTACTATGGCGTTGAACCTGACAGATTCTTAAATGCTGGTTCAATGCCATAGTAGATGGCGTTATACATAACGGACGTTTATGTACAACGCTACCTATTATGGCATTGTATATAATTATGTTTTTTTCTTTTTTAACCTATTTATGATACAAATTTTAAATTTAACAAACACTTTGGTTCAGATTAGGATAAGCATCGGTTCAGCAAAAGAAAACGGTATACAGACAATGAAGTGGTCTGGATATGTAGACGCATGACAGCTCAAAAAATGAATATGTGTAAACAGCTTACCCTAAATATGAATATATTAAAGACTACTTCAACGAGACCTATAGGTTCAGATTAGGATAAGCATGGACATAATTGGTTTAATCTTCTCCAATATAAACGATTCATCAATGACCCTAGCTAAGCTAAGGACAAAATAGCATATACAAATCTTTTCTGTTTTTTCATTTTTTATTATTATTGTACTTTTTCTGCTAAAGTATATATAGATTGCTGGAACCGAGTAAATTATTCGCCGCTATCACCCATACGATTGGGTGAAGTATATTTTCCCTAATTGCTGATTGCCATGACCGATGCAACAGTAAAATAAATATCAGAAGCTATGGTTTCTATATTCTCTACATTGTCCGGATCTCTTAAGAATAAACTCTAGGGCAAAGTAGTATTTAGAGCACAAGGGGTTTTTATGACAAATTTATAGGTGAATTCAAAATTAGCTTGATTTAGAATTCTTAATTGAAAATTAGCTATTGTTTTAAAATTAATTGAAATTTAGTTACTTTTCATGCGGTAATAAAATGTGAAACAAATATCCTACTCTAAAATTCAAAAAAAATCCAACATAATATGTTGAAATTCAGATGTTTACATATAGAATTATAGCATAATATGTTGGAGTTTAAAATATTTTGTATGTTAACTCTAACATAATATACTGAAATTTGCATATAGGGTTTCATTGAAGTTTGAACTATAAACATATTGAAGTTTTATGTGTAGGAGTTTCGTAATATGTTAGATTTTTTTCATGCTTCAGTTAAGAGTATTTTTGTTTAGATTTTATCTTCGCATTAAATAGTGACCAAATTTATGATTAAAACATCTATCTAAAAAACTAAATGTAAATTCTTCGGTCGTGCTTTCTTTTGGATATGAATCCCGGCAGTACTTTGGTTCAAATCAAATACGTTAATTTATGTCAGTTTCAATTAATAATCAATCTTAATAGTGTATCAAAATAACGAGAATATTTCCGGTAACAATAGCAATAATATGAATCTTAAAATAATAGAAACAATACTTCATTGCGTGCATGGTGGACTAGATTATCTAAGCAAGGGTTTTGATTAATATTTGCATGCCAATGCATTTCCTCATATAGTCTTTTAATTAACGGAAAAGGGTTCAAAATGTCCCAAACTTATTTAAAAAATATTAAAAATATCCCTCATCCGTCTATTAGTTTAAAAATACACCTCCGTCTACTTTTAGGTTCACTTATACCCTTTGACCATTAAGTCAATGCTAAATTTAAAATTATTATTATTCTTTTTGTAAAACTTAAAAAAATTATTTTGCAAAATATTTTCATTTTTGTAAACTAATTCATCAATAGACCACTAATTTAGTAAAGTTATTTTTTCAGTTTTACAAAAACAATCAAATTTTTTAAAGATTTTTTTTTTGTAAAACTGAAAAACAATATTCTAAGAAAATATTTTTCGTTTTTTAAAAATAGAAAAAAATACTTTCAATAAAATATTTGTTTCCGATTTTTTTTCATTTTTTAAATTTATTTAAACCATTTAATTTTATTCGTTTTACAATTTTTTAAAGAAAAAAAATATTTTTGTTTTTTCAAATTAAAATGAAAATCGAAACCGAAATATTTTTCAGTTTTTAAAAAACGAAAATATTTTTATAAAAACATTTTTTTCTATCTTTGATTTTCTCATTTTTACGAAAAATGCTTTAAAAAACTGAAAAAATAAAAAAAAATTTAAAAAATTGAATTGTTTTTTTGTTAATAATTAAAAAAAAAGAAAAATAACACTTTACTAAATTAGTAGACTACTGGTGCATTAATTTAAAACAAAAATATTTTGTAATTCATTTTTTAAAGTTTTATAATAAGAATAATAATTATTTTTAATTCAGCATTGACCTAACGGTCAAAAGGCTTATGTGAACCAAAAAAGTAGATAGAGGGGTATTTTACATCTCGCATTTTTGTACATTAAAGTTTCATCGTAAGTTAACCGATGTAAGCTCAGGAATAAGATTACATTGAAGTTTAGACATTTATGCTATTTATAATAGGCGATAAGTAAGTGTCGTGAAGGTTAAAGAGTAAACAAATCAAAGAAAATAAGTTTCGTCGAAGGTTGTCAATTTGGAATATAATACAATCCGATCCATAATCATTGTGATAGCTCCACGGACAAGGATAAAGCTTTAGAAGCACCAAGAAGACCCTTCACAAGGTCTCAAGCTAAGGAGAAGCAAGACAACATTGTTGGGCTTCAATGGGAGATCAAGAAGGCACCATATGGAATAAGAGCTCAAGAACTATGGAGAGGATTTAGCTAAGTGCTACTCATTTTATGGTCCAAGTCCAAGTCCAAGTCCAAAAGGAGGTAGATTGGGGTCCAAGCACCAACCAAGGAGGGCCTAAATTAGGCACCTAAATCAACTCACAAAGAAGCTAGTTTGGCGCCCAATTATGTCAGCTCAAGGAGGGGCGGCCAAGACATAGGAGAGGAGTCAAAGTTCCTTATTTTGTTTCCTAGTTTGTTAGGATATATTTTATGCTTTCCTAGGTATTTAAGGTTTTATTTTCCTTTTCCTAAGATTATTGAAATTACTTTCCAAGATTATCTTGGATTTTTTTCTAGAGAGTTTTACCTTTTCCTATTGTAGTTGGACTTATTGTTCAAAGTAGTTTAGGACTTTATTTCGTTGTTTTTAGGTAGAATTTCGTGATCCCTTCCCTATATAAAGGGGTATCTTCTTTGCTTTTAGATTCAGATTATTATCAATAAAAATTATGAGATTTTCTTGCACTCTTATTTGTGGCTATTTTTTGATTTATTTTTTAAAAATCATGTGCTCACAGTGGTAAGATTAAACTCTTTCAAAATCTTAGATCACTTTTAGGTATTTAAGAAATGTGATAAGTTTAGGATTATTGTTCTTGTTATTTTAAAGGGGCGGGCTTCACAATCTATCTCTTGTTTTTAATTCTCTACCAAAGGCGGTTAGTTCTTTGTTAGCTAATTGTTGTTGTTAGGATTCAACTTCAAGAATAGATTTCTTGAATTCAAGAAACTCTTTCTTGAATTCAATCTATCTTTAATTTTTGTCTTTTATTCGTTTCTTTATTTTATTTTAGCTTCCGCACGTTTCTTGTTTTTTTCTTTAGTAATTCTTGAATCCCTATCGTGTTGCTATCAGGGTGTGTGCCGAGCATAGTCTAATTAAGATTTAAATCTTGATAATCTTGGGAGGTTCTTGAGCAACAAAAAATAATAAAAATCAGCCCGAAAAAAGTCTTATTGCTCATTATTATTTTTAGAATTCAAGTATTATTTAGTTTCTAGGAAAAGAAAGGAAACAAGAAGAGGGGATCCTTGTTCTTGAAGATTAAGAAAACTTCTTCCCTTATTCTTATGGGTTTTGGGTTTCCTAAAAACAAATTTCTACTAACCAATTCTTATTCTTCCTAGGTCTGGTCATTCACTTTTCTTTCTTTTTCTAACTCCATTCTTATCACTAAGGGTCCTGACTAGTAAGATTTATTAGTAAATCTAAAGATTAACGGCCAAAAGTTGTATTGAGTGGAAAAAGGCAAGAGCGATGAGAACATCAGAGGGAAAAGCCAAATTGAGCGATATATATTACATTGTTCAAGATGTCTCGTACATGTAATGATGATGAAAAAAGGGTTCTTCAATAATTGGAAATCAAAGGAAGGAATGATTTCACCTTGCAAACTATGCACCAACAATTTGAAAGGTGGAATTTGCAATTCCAAGAGATGAGGGACACCATTGCTGAGCAAAATATTAGAATCGCTAAACTTAGGAGGGGGAATAACGCTAGACCCCAAGCTAGGAGAACTGTATCCGCTCCCATTATAAATCAAGAAATATGAGGGAACAAAGGGGAAAACTAGAAGATGATAATATAAGTAGTATAAGTATGAAGATGTCGTCTTTCATAGGAACAAGGGATAAAGACTTGTACCTTGATCGGAGAGAAAATTGAAAGCTATCTTTGACTGCCACAACTATTCGGAGGGCAAGAAGGTTAAACTTGCTGCTGTTGAGTTTTCTGACTATGCAGCAATCTGGTGGAAAAAGCTTTCTAGGGATAGATTGCAAGAAGGACAAGCACTCATTGCTACGTGGGCTGAGATGAAGAGACCAATGAGGAAGAGATTTGTGCCATCACACTTTCAAAGAGATCTACAACAACGTCTTCAAACTTTGAGGCAAGGGCCCTTGTCTGTAGATAAGTACTTTAAGGCTATGGATATGGCTATGATCCAAGCTAATTGTATAGAGGAAGAGGAGGCTACAATGGCTAGGTTTTTGAATGGTTTAAATAAGGAAATAGCTGATGTCGAATTGCAACAATATATAACTTTAGATGAGTTAGTTGAATTAGTCGTAAAGGTAGAAAGACAAAACAAAAGGAGACAGCAATCTAGCTCATGGAGAAGCAGGCCAACTACTATTCAAAAGAAGCAATGGCCGAAATCTAAGGAGACACCTACTCTTAAATTACATGAAGACAAGGGAAAGAGCAAATTGGAATCCAAGGATGGTGGTAAGCCTTTTATTCTTAAAACTTCTACTTCAACTTCTTCTACTCAATGTTCAAGTGTCAAGGGAGAGGGCATAAGGCTTATGAATGCCCAAGTAGAAGAAATATTCTAATCAAAGAGGGTGGGAGATATGAGAGTAAATAAAATAAACCAAGTGAAGAACAAGAAGAAAACTTTGTAGAGAATGAAGAATGAGAAGAGATGGAGTACATTGATAGTGGGGTAAATTTTGTGGTTAGAAGGTTAATTTGGGTCACTCTAATAAAGAACAAAAGGAAAACATATTCCATAATTAAGGAGAAAATTTGTTCTATGAAAATTGATAATGGTAGTAGTGATAACATTGTGAGTGCATATTTGGTGGAAAATCTAGGGCTGGAATGGATGAAGCACCCTAGACCTTATAGGTTGCAATGGTTCAATGATAGTGGAGAGGTCAAGATTGATAAATAACGAATGGTCTCCTTTAAGATTGGAAGGTACGCTGACGAAGTTCTATGTAATATATTACTCATGCAAGCTTGTCATATCTTGTTGGGGCACCCGTGGCAGTATAATAGGAGTGCTTTTTAGGATGGGAGGAAAAAATAGATACTCTCTTGACCATAATGGTAAGAAGTACATTCTTGCACCTTTAACTCCCTCCCAAGGATAAAACAAAGATAAAAGAATCAATAGGGAAACCTGGGGAGGGATCAAAACGAGAGACCAAAGGGAAAGAAAAAGACGAAAAACATGAAGTGTCGTGTAAGGAGAGAGAGGGCAGTAATGAGAGAAAGGAAAAGGTGAGGAATAGTGAAAAAAAGAAAGCAATGTGAGAGAAAAGAGGCTAATATTAAAAAAAAGCTAGTCTTGTAAAAGCCAAAGAGTGTTTATGAAAAAATAAAATAGGGTTTCTTATTATCTTGATCACTTATAAGGAAGTTCTGCTTAGTAATAATTCACTAACATCCTCCAAATGTTATTTCTAACCTTTTGCAGGAATTTGAAGATGTTTTTTTTTTTTGAGGATTTTCCTAAAGGTTTACCACCTTTAAGAGGAATAAAGCATCAAATTGATTTTGTCGAATAGACTTGCTTATAGGAGCAATCTCAAAGAAACAAAAGAATTGCAAAGACAAATGCTGCTTGATAAGGGATTTGTAAGAGAAAGCATGAGTCTCTGTTCTGTACCCATGCTTTTGGTTCCAAAGAAGGATGTCAATTGGAGGATATTCGTGGAATGACGCACCATTAATAAAATAACGATAAAGTATCACCATCCTGATAGGTTTTCAATATCTTTGCCTTATGTTTTGATGATCTAACAAGCTTACTGCCAAGGACCAGATAGGAAACCTAACACACTTGGGCTACACTACAAGTTAACGGATTCAAGATAAATATAAACTGCTATAGATTTAGGAGACAGAGAATCAAATAAGGACCTAATATCTTTGTGGTTCCCTCACAGCAGTACGAAGTCAATTGGACACAACTGGAAGCAACATGACCGCCTGCACTGATTCTGCTTGCACCGCACTGTTTTCGGTAGCCACTTAGACCAACTAAAGTGCTTACATTATTTCAAGTGATGTCATCAAGGTGTATCAACAAGGAGTTTATATCAACACATCATTTGAATACTTGATCCGATCTATTCAAGCCTTTTGCAAAACTGTGAACTAAATTCTCAAGAGCTTGAAGAACAAAGTTAAACGCTACTAAGGACTAGATCCTAAAGTTAGTATTTTGTTGTCCTTAGTTGAGTTGTAACTTTGTGCTTGTTCTTATTGTATCTCCTATACTGCTTAGCCAGAAGCGTTAATTAGGAACTCTCTATTGACAAAGTGGCTTGTGGTAAGAGCATCACATGTTAGTTAAAGTCTTTGTAACTAGGGAGTGACAAAGTGGCTTGTGGTAAGAGTACCACAACTTAGTTGAGTTGATTTCTTTATAATGGAGTCATTACAAAGTGATTTGTAATAGGTGTTTACAAGTTAGTGAACTTGAAAGTTTACAAGTGTAGGTCGTAATTTTTTTTCCCTTGAGTTGGATTTTTTCACGTAAAATTCTATGTGTTCCTTATTTACTACCGAGCTACTGTGGGAACAATTAGTGAACCACATGGTCTCTATATAGTTTGGTAGACTCATACAATCTATCAATCGATATCGGAGCGGGTTTTTTCTATCAGGATAACACATAGAAAGGATCCTCATGGCTGCTTCACTAAATTTTGAAAAAAATCAGTCTACATACAGACTACCCAGGTTCAATAGGCAGTACTATGGGTGGTGGAAGACAAGAATGCATGACTTCATCATGGCAGAAGATTTTGAGTATGGGATGTCATAAGCGATGGTCCTTATGTCCTAACAAAGGTACTTGAAGAACTTCCATTCTCAATGCCAAAAACCAGTAAAAAGAAATACACTGAAGCATATAGGAAAGCTGTGGAGAAGAATTTCTGTGCCAAGAAAATTTTGGTATGTGGAATAGGACCTGATGAATACAATAGAATCTACACTTGTGACATTGCTAAGGATATATGGGAAGCCTTGCAAACAGCTCATGAGGGAACCACCCAAGTAAAACAATATAAGATTGATATGCTCACTACCGAGTATGAACTCTTCAGGATGAAGGATTCACTACCTAGTATGAACCTCTTCATGATGAAGGATGATGAACCTATTCAAGATATGTACACAAGATTCACTTCCATCATAAATGAGTTACACTTACTTGGTGAAACCATTCCTAGGAATAGGCTAGTGAGGAATGTGAGCACGTGATTTTGGCACCGGGCAAATAATGTTATTACTGAGTCAAAGGACTTGCAGGAGCTAACCATAGAAGAGCTGATTTGAAATATGAAGACCTACTAGATGAAGAGGAAGACAGACAGTGAAGAAGAGAACCAAAGAAAGAAAAGAACTTGGTACTCAATACTGATAGCAATGACCCAAGCGAAGAAGAGTGGAAGGAACATGGTTAGAAGAAATGGAGGAATACCAAAGAGGGGCAGCTCTACCAAACCAAAGAACTATGATCTTTGTCATAAGTGTGGAAAGCCTGGGCACTTCATCAAAGATTGTCCTCTCCTCAATCAAGAATACTCCAAGTACAACCCTGAGAAAGCATCCAAAAGGTACCCATTTCCTGACAACGACTTCAAGAAGAGGAAATCTGCTAATAATGTGATAAAATAGGCTCTTGTAGCATGAGGGGAGTCCTCGAGTGAGTCTAAAGATGAAACTGATGTTGGCGATAGTTTCATGATGGCAGTAGAAAGCAAGGAAAATGAATATGAATCAACTCTTGCTTTGATGTCCCAATCAGATGATGATGAAGACGATGACAAAAAAAGGTAAATTTCAGGGATGTTCAGAGTAATCTGAAATCCTACTCTCCTAAGAAACTTATGTCTTTAACTAATGTATTGATTGATGTCTATCATAACCTTGAGGATGACTTGATCTTAGAAGTAGGGGAAGCTGATAAAACCAGAGATGATCAGGTATCGTGTGTAGTGGATGTGAATGAAACCATTTGTAATTTTAAGAAAGGAAAAGATATGTTGACCTAAGGGATTGCCAACTTAGTGTATGAAAGAGATGATCTCTTGGTAGAAAATGCAGACCTGAGGGAAATAATGGAGGGACTAGGAACTAAATATAGACTGGGAAATACTAGAAAAGGAAAAGAGATAGCTAATGAGGAACATAATAGGCTTGAAAACGAGTTGAAAGTTGTGAGAACTAGGATGTGTGTTGAAACTAAGAAAAACGAGCATCTCCAAATTGAAGTGGAAAAAGTAAAAAATGATCTTGGAAAGGCCCTACATTGGACCTGGTCCTCAGAAACTATCACTTCCATATACACTAATAATGGTGGAAACAGGCAGTGAATAGGTTTCCATATGGAGAAAACCCTTACAACCCACATTGCACTATGTGACTGTACCTGAATACTAGCTGTGTACCCACTGCGGGAATAATGGACATTTCAAGAAAAATACTCAAGCCAGGGACTAGTTCACTTAGAAAGATAGAATGGTTGCTGAAAATGTAACTATTAAAAGCGGACCAGGTTCTATTCACAAAAATTCATATTACCTATATGGACTTGGAGTTCTTACTCATCCTCTTTCCTACTATAAGGGACTTGTCACGACCCTAGTTCACCAATTGTGAACATGTCGTGATGGCAATAGTGAAAATAAGCGGTCAACAATGGTTCGTGGATAATGGATTTTCTAAGTATATGACTGAGAATACTATGGAATTTCTTTCACTAAACGCTCTACAAAGAGGGAGTGTATCCTTTGGCAATAGGAAAAAAGGATACATTGTTGGAGTTGAAAAAGTCGTGAAGTCACTCACTAATTCTATTGAAAATGTGTACTATGTCAATGGTCTTAAGTATAGTTTCTTGAGTGTTTCTCAGATCTGTGATAAAGATAACAAGGTGAAATTCTTATCCAAGATATGTACAGTTACTAATCTGGTAACTAGTGAAGTGGTGCTTGTGGCCAAGAGATACAAGAACATTTATGTTGCTGATTTTGAGTCCTTACAAAGTGTGATTTGAGTTGTTGATGATGATGCTTCTGGACTAGAAGATTAGGGAACGCAAACTTCTCTCTTCTGAACAACGTAATTCAGAAGGACCTGGTCCATGGTCTTCCCATGTCAAAGTTCAAGGTATAAAAAGTTTGTGATGCATGTGCTAGAGAAAACATGTGAAGTCCTCTTTTAAGTCTAAAAGGGATGTGAGTACCTCAAAGCCACTCAAGCTTCTGCATATGGACCTATGTAGTCCTATGAGAGTGCAAACAAGGGGAGGAAAAAGATACATTTTTATGATAGTGGATGACTACTCCAGATTCACATGGACTCTGTTTCATAGAACCAAACGTGAAACCTTTGAAGTGTTTGTGGCCTTTATGAAGAAAATCCAGGTGAAGGTGGAATCTAGAGTCACAGGCATTAGATCAGATCATGGAACATAATTTTACAATACCATATATGATGAGTTTTGCAATGGAAATGGAATCACTCACAACTTCTCAGCTCTCAGAACCCCCCAGCAAAATAGAGTAGTAGAAAGGAAGAACAGAACTCATGAAAAAATGGAAAGAACAATGCTAATTGACAGTGATATTGCAAAGAACTTATAGGCTGAATCAGTCAACACTGCCCATTACTTGGTGAGCAGGTGCATGATCAGATCACTTCTGAATGGAAGGAAACCCAACCTATTTTCTTTCTCATTCCATGCTTTCTCTTACTTATTTTGTACTTCCGAGGCCTTGAAAACCTCATTTATAGTTGCCTCAATTTACGTGCACAGTCTGAGCGCATAGCCGGAAAGCTTAAATGTGAAATTTTGTGAAATCTGCTAAGTTTTGATATTAAAATTAATAAATGTGTCTTCGGTCAATATTTTGGATAAATAGACCCGGACCTGTGATTTGACAATTCTGGTGGGTTTATATCGAAATATGGGCCTCGGCGTACGCCCAAAATCAAATTCCTAGGTCTCTCGCTCAATGAATGAATTTTTTGATGGAAATTGAAAGTTTGAAAAATTAAATAGTTTTAAGATTTGATTAGTATTTGATCTCATTGTTATCGGGGCCATATTTTGGTTCTAGAGCCCAGTATAGGTTCATTGTGATATTTAAGACTTGTCTGTAAAATTTGGTCAGAAATAAAATCGTTTGACGTGTTTCGGACTAAAAACTCTAAATTTGAAAGTTTACGAAGTTTCAAGAAAAACTAGTGATTTTGAGGTTTGATTCCTTGTTCTTGATGTTATTTTGGCGATTTGATCGCATTGTTAAGTTTGTAGGATATTTTGAGTTAGTGTATGTGTTTGGTTGGGAGCCCCGGGGGCTCGGGAGTGTTTTAGGCCTCGAGTTCACGTAGAGTCATTTGACTCTAAGGACTCAGCTCCTTTTTACTCTTCGCGTTTGCGTATATAGCCTCGCGAACACGTAGTGTTGCATATCCCCTTCCTCGCGTTCGCATTAGGGTCCATGCGTTCGCGTAGACCAGGTTCTGGACCCCCAGCCTTTTCCTCATCGCATTCGCAGCCTTCCCATCGTGAATGTGATGCTTTGCCCAGTCTACCCTTCGCGAACGCAGTCACTTTCGCGCGAATGTGAAGGACAATTTTGCCCAGTTATATTTTTAATTTCCAAAACAGTAGCTCATTGCCAAGTTTACCCTTCACGAATGTGACCCTCCTTCCGCGAACGCTAAGGGAAAATTTTTCCCAGTTATATTTTAATTTCCAGAATCAGTGTATTGCGGGATTTTCATAAAAACACATGAGCTCCTTCTTCTCCAAGGTCTTTAGGCATCCATTGAAGCTCCCTTTCACCAAAACTTCTTGGGTTAGTAAATTCCAACTTGTTGTCTTTTTTTCCATCATTATTAATCAAACTACTAGGCTTAAATCATGTAATTTAGGGTTGAAATTGGGCAAAATAGGTAGAGTTAGGGCTTTTTTCGTTTTCTTGATTTAGACCTCATTTTAGGGTCGGATTTGAAAATAAATTATACATTCGGGGTCGTTGACAAATGGACGATTTAATTTTGGCCCGAACCTCATATTTTGGCCAAGCTGGCCCGGGGGCAATTTTGAAACTTTGGGAAGAAAGCTTAAAAATCAATATTTAAGCATTGGGTTTGATTTCTTTAGCCTATATTGATATTACGAAGTCCTTATTGTATAGATTTGATTGAGTTGAAATCGAATTCAAAAGGGAAAGCGGTCGTCATGGATTTATTTGGCTGTGGAAGTTGAGGTAAGTGTTTGGTTTAACCCTAGCTTGAGGGAATAAGAGTGAGTCTTGTATGCTAATTGCTAATTGATCGAGTATGATGTATAGGCATGGTGACGAGTTTCTATACATTAGTGTCTAGCATGACCGTGAGTCCTTATATGTGGATGGTTTGGTTATTGATATGTCTCCCATGCTTAATTGAAGTTCTCTATGTGTTGAAAAGACCTTGTGAAAGTAATTATGAGTTGATTGAACCCTTTGGAGCATTGGCTCAAGTGGTAAGTGAGTTGTGAAGTAAAAGTGAAAAAGAGAAAGAAGTCATTTAATTGTTCCCTTGCCGAGATATTGTTGCCTCGTTGGCTATCTCCCTTGCCGGGACGTTGATATAGTTGATATTGTTCCCTTGCCAGGATTTAATTGTTTAACTGTTGTTCCCTTGCCGGGATTCCTATTGTAATCTTGTTTATTCCCCTTGCCCATTGTATCACGACTGTTGTTTGGGTGAGGTAGAGTGATGAATGTGATAAATGATATTTGAGGATCGGGTTGCACGCCGCAACAATGATAAATGATATGGATCGGGTTGCACACCACAACAATAATAAATGATATGGATCGGATTGCACTCCGCAACAGTGATGAAATATATTGGGATGGGGTTGCGCGGCGCAATAATTATTGGTACAATGTGTTTATTTTTGGGTATTAGTTTCTTGTCCGCTGTAAATTCTGAGCTGCCGTTAGATTTTTATGGAGATGAGAGACGTTGCTGCTAAACGCAAGTCCCTTGAGGTTGATATGTCTGAATCATTTCTTGTGCATTTCTTTCTCAATGCACTTCCTGCAGAATATGGTCCTACCTCGTCGGGGTTAGGCCAGGCACTTACCATCACATGGGATCGGTTGTGCTGATACTACACTCTACACTGTGTGCAGATCCCGGAGCAGCGTTTGGTCATCAGTAGTAGATCGGGAGCGATCCTTTAGTCCACCGAGATTCCGGGGTAGCCCTGCTGGCGTCCGCGGGCGCGACGTCTTCCTTCTGTCCTTACATTATACTATCATCTCATTGTATTCGAGATAAACAGATTTATGTTTGTTTCCGACTTACTTCTTAGATGTTGGTGAGTATGTGACTCTATTTCTTGGGTAGAGATATTATGTTGGGATTCCGTGTTTTATTCAGCTATCTAAATTTGAGACTTCCGCTTATGATCTTAATTCTGTTGCTTTTATTTTAATGCTGTTAATTACCAAAAAGGAACATGTGTTTAAATGAAAATTGGTTAAGTTTGGCTTTCCTAGATCCTATTAGTAGGCGTTATCACGACCCCCGAGGGTGGAAAATCTGGGTCGTGACAATATCCTAACCAGAAAATTGGCGAGCGCAAAATGGTAAATTTAGTAGAGTTTGAGGGATCGGTACAGAAACATCTCTATTTATCCGCCAAAGGCTACAGAGTTAGGAAAAGTATCACATTTGTTCTTTCTTATCGTGCGGTTTGGTTTCTCAAAGCTAATTGAATTTCTACTATGTTCTTTTCCAGATGGCAAGAACTCACTTCCTCATCTACCGCTCAAAAGCCCAATCCCCTAGTAAAACCCACTAAGGGTAGAGGGCAAAGCCGAGGCCATGCTAGAGGCCGAGGTAGGGGTAGAGCTCAGCACCGAGCAGCAGCACCAGTGGCGGATCCTCAAGTTGATTTTGACGAGGAGGTTCCAGCCCCAACAGTTCCAGTGGGCCTAGCTCAGATCCTAGAGGGATTTATTGCTACCCCAGTTCTTCAGGATGATATAGTCCGGTTGGTGGGCCTCGTGGAGAGTGTCACCCGAGGTGGTTCACTTCATGTAGCACCAGCCACTTCTTACGTTAGAAGGGGAGCCTAGAACTCCTGCTGCAGGTACTCTGGAGCAGGTAGCTCCCCAGGGTCAAATTCCAGTGGTTCAGCCATCTATGGCAATTCATCCGGGGGTAGTTGCTCAGACCGATAATGGCACGGCTATGTCCTCAGAGGCTTTGTGGGGGCTGGACAGGTTCACCAAGCTCTTCACTACTACATTCAGCGGTGCTTCTTCTGAGGACCCACGTGATTTCTTATATATCTGCCACGAGGTTCTTCGGAACATGGGAATTGTTGAGTCCAATGGAGTTGATTTTGCTGCATTTTGCCTATTTGGATCCGCCAAGACTTGGTGGAGGAATTTCTGTTTAGCTAGACCAGTAGGGTCGCCATCTTTGACTTGGGATCAATTTTTAGAGTTGTTTCAGGAGAAGTTTCTCCCCGTTACTCAGAGGGATGCTTATCGGAGGCAGCTTGAGCGCCTCCAGCAGGGTTCTATGATGGCCACTTAGTATGAAACCAAGTTTGTCGATCTAGCTCACCATGATCTTGTCATACTTCCCACCGAGAGAGAGAGAGGGTGAGGAGATTTATTGATGGTTTGATTCAGCCGATTCTTCTCCGGATGGCTAGGGAGACTAGTAGTGAGATCAGCTTTCAGTAGGTGGCCAATATGGCCTGCCAAGCTGAGATGGTTCTGTCGTAGGGGGTTGGTCACGGGGGAGACAATAAAGCCCGTCATTCTGACATATTCAGTTGTACCTCATCTGGAGGTAGAGATTCATATGGTAGAGGCCATCCTCCTAGGCCCTTTCGGTCGGCCCTTCAGGTTTCTCACGGCATATCAAGTGGTTGTGGTTCTCAGGCACACTATTTGGATTAGTAGTCATTCGGTGCACCTCGAGCTCTTATCAGCGTACTACCACTTTAGAGTTTCCGTGGAGGTCATTCTGGCCGCCAGGGCCAACCACATCGTTTAGAGGGATGTTCTCAAGCGGTTCTTAGTAACAAGGTCCCTGTCCTATGATCCAGGCACCAGATGTTCCATAGGCTGCCCAACTAGCTAGAGGCGGGGGTAAAGGTACTAAAGATGGAGGTAGAGGTCACAGAAGTAGAGCTCAAACCGCCCGGGGCGGAGGTCAGCTAGCAGTAGATCGACCTAGGGACATAGCTCGGGGTAGTTGGGGCTAGCCCTGTTGTTATGCTATTCAAGCTAGGCCTGAGGCTGAGGCTTCAGATGCAGTCGTTACAGGTACGTTTCTGGTTTGTGATTGAGAGGCTTCGGTACTATTTTATCCAGGATCTACATATTCATATGTTTCATCTTATTTCTCACCATGCTTGGTCATGCCTAGTGATGCTTTGGGTATTCCTGTATATGTGTCTATATGGGTGAGTGACTCTATCATGGTCGACCGAGTTGGGGGTCTTGAGACCCGTGTAGACTTGTTGCTTTTAGATATGGTTGACTTCAATATCATATTAGGTATGGATTAGCTATCACCCTATCACGCTATCTTGGACTGCCATGCCAAGACTGTGACCTTAGCATTGCCGGATATGCCTCCTTTAGAGTGGAGAGGCACTCTAGGTTATTCTACCTACAATGTCATTTCGTACATGAAGGCTCGACGTATGATAGAGAAGGGGTGTCTGGCCTATTTGGTCTATGTTCGTGGTTCCAGTGTTGAGGTCCTTCATATAGATTTTGTGCCTATTGTCCGGGAGTTTCTAGATGTTTTCTTTTCAGACCTACCAGGTATGCCACCCGATAGGGATATGATAAGGATATTGATTTGTCTCTGGGCATCCAGCTCATTTCTATCCCGCCATATCGTATGGCCCCACCGGAGCTGAAGGAATTAAAGGACCAATTGCAGGATTTGCTAGAGAAAGGTTTCATTAGACCTAGTGATTTGCCCAGGGGCGCGCCAATGTTATTTGTCAATAAGAAAGATGGATCGATGAGGATGTGCATAGATTACCGGCAAGTGAACAAGGTAATAATTAAGAATAAGTATCCACTGCCGAGGATTGATGATTTGTTTGACCAACTTCAAGGTGCCAGGGTATTCTCTAAGATTGACTTGCGATCTGGCTACCATCAGTTGAGGATTAGGGCATCCGATGTCCCTAAGACATCTTTCCGTACTCGGTATGGACTTTATGACTTCTTGGTCATGTCATTTGGATTGACCATTGCCTCAGCAGCATTCATGGAGTTGATGAACCGAGTGTTCAGGCCATATTTGGATATGTTCATGATAGTCGTTATCGATGATATTTTGGTGTACTCCCACAGCCAGGAGGAGCACGAGCAACACCTTAAAGTGGTTCTTCAGACTCTCAAGGATAGTCAGTTCTATGCCATGTTCTCCAAGTGCATTGAGTTCAGTAGCATTTCTAGGTCATGTTGTATCAGTAGAGGGTATTCAGGTGGACCCGAAGAAGATTGAGGCAGTCAAGAACTATCCTAGACCAACACCAGCTATGGAGATTCAGAGTTTCTTGGGATTGGCAGGCTACTACCGTCGATTTGTAGAGGGTTTTCATCTATTGAAAGCCTCGATGACTAGGTTGACCTAGAAAGATACCTAGTTTAGATGGTCGGATGAGTGCAAGGCGAGCTTTCAGAAGCTCAAGACAACTCTGACTACGACACCAGTGTTGGTTTTGCCCTCAGGATCAGGGCCTTACACAATTTATTATGATGCATCTCGTATTGGACTTGGTGCGATGTTGATGCAGGATCGAAAGGTCATTACTTATGCTTCACGGCAGTTGAAGATTCATGAGAAGAGATATCTGATTCATGATTTGGAGTTAGCAACCATTGTTCACACGCTGAAGATTTGGAGGCATCATCTGTATGGCGTGGCATGTGAGGTGTTCACGGACCACAAGAGTTTGCAATACTTGTTCAAGTAGAAGGAGCTAAATTTGAGGCAGAGAAGGTGGTTGGATCTATTAAAAGACTATGATATCACCATCTTGTATAATCCCGGGAAGGCCAATATTGTGGCCGATTCTTTGAGTAGGAAGTCGGCCAGTATGGGCAGCCTAGCGTATATTCCAGTCGGTGAGAGAGCGCTTGCCTTGGATGTTCAAGACAACTAATTTGTGAGGTTGGATATTTATGAGCCTAGCAGAGTGTTATCTTTCACGGTCGCTCGTTCTTTATTATTGGAGCGTATCCGTGATCCGTAGTTTGATAATCCCCATTTATGTGTCCTGAGAGACACAGGTTCAGCATGATGATGCCAGGGATGTGAACATTGATAGTGAGGACTTGAGGATGCATGGATGGATTTGCATGCCCAATATGGATGGGCTTCGAGATTTGATATTGGAATAGGCTCACAGCTCGCGGTATTCTATCTATCCAGGTTCCGCGAAGACGTATCAGGATTTGAGGCAGCACTACCAGTGGAGAAAGATGAATATGGACATTGTTAGACATGTAGCACGGTGCCTCAACTGTCAGTAGGTTAAGTATGAGCATCAGAGGCCCGGTGGTGTGTTTCAGCGCATTGATATTCCCGAGTGAAAGTGGGAAAGGATCACTATAGACTTTGTTACTGGACTAACTCGGATAGCGAGGAAGTTTGATTCTGTTTGGGAGATTATGGATAGGCTAACCAAGTCAGCTCACTTCATTCCCGTGTGTACTATCCTATTCTTCTGAGAGGTTCGCTGAGATTTATATCTGGGAGATCGTTCACCTTCATGGTGTGCCGACATCTACCATTTCGAATTAGGGTACGCAGTTTACCTCACGCTTCCGGAGAGCAGTTCAGCGAGAGTTGGCACATGGGTTTAGTTAAGCATAGCATTTCATCCCCAAATGGACGGGCAGTCCGAGTGGACTATTCACATTTTGGAAGATATGCTCTGAGCTTGTGTTATCGACTTTGGATGTTTGTGGGATCAGTTATTTCCTTTAGCGGAGTTTTCCTACAACAACAACTACCAGTCAAGCATTCAGATGGCTCCTTATGAGGCTTTATATGGCAGGCGGTGTCGGTCTTTCATTGGATGGTTTGAGCCAGGAGAGGATCCGTTATTGGGCACAGATTTTGTTCAGGAGGCCTTGGACAAGGTCAAGATCATTCATGGATAGGCGTCGTTCAGCATAAGGTTCGAGATGTAGCTTTCATGGTTGGTTAGCAGGTCTTGCTCCGAGTATCGCCTATGAATGGCGTGATGAGATTTGGGAAGAAGGACAAGCTTAGCCCTAGGTACGTTGGTCCATTTGAGATACTTGATCGAGTGGGAGAGGTGGCTTATAGACTTGCCTTGACACCTAACTTGTCAGTCGTGCATCTAGTGTTTCACGTGTCTATGCTTCAGAGGTATCATGGCGATCCGACCCACATGTTAGATTTCAGAACTGTCCAGTTGGACAAGGATCTGTCATATGAGGAGGAGCTGGTAGCTATTCTAGACCGACAGGTTCGACAATTGAGGTCAAAGAGTTTTCCCAAAACTTCTTGTGTTAGTAAATCTTAATTCAGTTTTTTCATTTTTCATCAATATTTGTTGAATTCCTAAGCCTAAAACATGTAATCTACGGTAGAAATTGGTAGTAATGGGTAAGTTAGGGCTTTTTACTTTTTCTTGATTTAGACCTCATTTTTTGTAACATTTGTTGTGAACGTTTTGAGTAATATTTGGGCTCGTGGATGAATGACGATTTAATTTAGATCTGAACCTCGTGTTTTGACCAAGCGGACCCGGGGGCAATTTTGAGATTTTTGAAAATAAAGCTTGGAAATCTATAATTAGAGATTGGGTTTGATTTGTTTAGCATATATTGATATTATGAAGTTACTATTGTATAAATTTGATTGAGTTGGAGAAATTTGAGAGGGGAAGCGGTCGTTGTGGATTGATTTGGTCGTGGAAGTTGAGGTAAGTGTTTGGTTTAACCCTAGCATGAGGGAATAGGAGTTGAGTTTTGTTTGTTACTCCCTCCGGTCCACAATAAGTATCTAATTTACTATACATTGGTGTATAGCATGACCGTGAGTCCTTATAATGCGATTATCATGAATTGGTTATAATTTTCGTGCTTATTTGAGGATTCCTATATGTTGTAAAGAGCATGTGAAAGACAATATGATCATTTGATTTCGAGGAGCATTGGCTCGAGCGATAAAGTGAATTATAAAGTAAGAAATCAATGAAAGAGGAAGAGTTATTGGTTATTCCCTTGCCGGGGCATATTATAAGATAAGGAAAAGTAAGAAAGAGAAAGTGTTGTTAATTTTCCCTTGCTAGGACGTTTGGTTGAACTTGTTGGATTCTTTCCCTTGCCAGGATGTTTGTCAAATATTTACTTATTTTTATGTCTTATAATTGTAACTATTGTTTGGGGAGTCAGACTATTAAATGATATTGACAATCGGGTTGCACGCCTTAACAATAAGATGTAAGGGTCGGGTTGCCCGCCGCAACAATGATATTTAAGGATCGGGTTGCACTCCGCAATAATGATAAATGATATGTGTCGGGGTTGCACGCCGCAATAGTGATATTTGAGGATTGGGTTGCATGCCGCAAATGACATTGTGGATCGGGTTGCACACCGCAACAATTATTGATCCAAATGTGTTTATTTTGGATATTTGTTTCGTTGTTCGCTGTAAATTTTCTCGGCTGCTTCTATCGTTATATTCTGGATTTACTGTTAATATTGTTATCTCCCCACACTATTCTCCCCATCCTATATTGCTTACTTGTTTTGTATTATTGGTTCCACTATATATGTATATAATTGAATAGGTTTATATGGTAGTCTAGTCTAGCCTTGTCACTACTTCGCTGGGGTTAGGCTAGATACTTACCAGCACATGGGGTCGGTTGTGCTGATGCTACACTCTGCTGTTTCTCAAAAATCAAAAAATTTAACATCAACGGATTCTTTAACTCGCCATGAGTCTATACATATAAGGATTACCAAAATCGGAGTTCATAAGACCCCTCAAATCGCCATTCATAACTCTCTTAAGTTCAAGCCCTAACCTCCATTCTAACTCCTTAAGTCCTTAATATTTCTATCTAAATTTATGTAATAACACATTAGAATTGTGTTTTAGACTCAGAAATTCTTACCTCAAAGAAATCCCTTGATTTATCTCTTCCAACTCGCCTAAATTCTCCAAGTCTGAAGTGAAAAATACGAAACCCTTTAAAATTTCGCGAAGGAGAAATTAAATAGCACTGACCAGTCACTTTCGCATCTGCGACTCCTTAGCCGCATATGTGACTCCCGCTTCTACGGTCAATGCACCGCTTCTGCGGTTGAATTTCCGCACTTGTGCCTTCCGCTTTTGCGGACAAAATTCCGCGTTTGAGGTTTCCCCTTAATTCTCCAAACTCCGCATATGCGGTCATATTATTGCACATGCGATTCCGCAGATGCGGTTCTACGGCTCACATCTCGCTTCTGGGGTACCGCTTCTACAGTCCCATTTTCGCAGAAGCGAAAATACCAGAAGTAGCTGCAAAAATCTTAAGTTCACAAACCAAAACTTTCCGTTAACCATTCGAAATCACCCCGAGGCCCTCGGGACCTCAATCTAAAGCACCAACGCCTCCCATAACATCATTCAAACTTGTCCCAATCATAAAAATACCTCAAACAACACTAAAACCATCATTTCTCATCGAATTCAAGCCTAAGTTCTTTAAAAAATTCCGAAATAAGCATTCGATAAAAAACTCAATCAAAACACCTCCGAATAACCTAAAATTTTGTACACACATCCCAAATCACCCAACGAAGCTATCAAAGGTGAATATGGGCACATTCACCCGCCATGTATACCATATAAGATGCATCTATGAGATGGTTACATGTGCAATTATTATTAACCCGCCGTCACGACCCTAGTTCACCAATCATGAACCTGTCATGACGGCACCCAGTCCCCGCAACTATGTAAGCCTAACACGTTACGGAATATACAAGTTTGCGAAAAAGATAACAGTGTAATGTCATAGAAAATGAAATAGGTGCTGCTTGGCACATACACTTTACCAAAATTCTAGAATATATAACCACCAAAAAGTGAATATAGTCATAAATTCATATTGCACGACTCCAAAGCACCAAAAAATAAACCAAATCACCAAAAAGTAACATTAGTCATGGCGAAACAATGAATATTGGTCACTAAGTCGTTTTCCATTTATTTAAGGTATTTTTGACCAATTGGAGTCCATCAAAAAGAATCTACAAAACCAACATGTATATAATCATAAATTCATGTTACATGATCGTGAAATGCCACAATATGAACTCGAAAGAGTAGTGACGAGGAAGGTCAGGGCCCTACCGAGAATGATAATAATAGTAATAATATCGAATAGTGCAAAACAGGAGTAAATCTGAAATAACAGCAAAAAATGAAATAGAACTACAAGTGATCTACAGTTTAACTAACAAGGAAAAATCAACACAACAAGTACAAATCAATAGCAGAGGATCTCCGGGAATTGAACCCGCAGTCCATTTATACTCTGTAGCTGAGGATCTCCGGGAATTGAACCCACAGTCCTTTATATCAGTAGCCAGGATCTCCGGGAGTCAAACCCGCAGTCCTTTTATATCAGTATCACAGGATCTCCGGGAATTGAACCCGCTGTCCTTTTATATCGATATTACATGATCTCCAGGAATTGAACCCGTAGTCCTTTATATCAGTATCACCGAATCTCCGGGAATTGAACCCGTAGTCCTTTATATCAGTAGCACCGGATTTCTAAAAATTCCAAACTTTGGCATTTCAAGCCTAAATGAGCTACAGACCTCAAAAATACATCCCGAATGCGCTCCCAACCCCGAAATCACCTAATGGAGCTAACGGAACCATCGGATTTCCGTTCCGAGGTTGTCTTAACACTATTCCGAATACCCATTTTTCAGCTATAAAGCTCTCATTTTGGGACTAAGTGTCCCAAAATACTCCGAATTCTAGAACCGAACATCCCGGCAAACCAAAATAGCATAAATGAACTTAGGGAAAATAGTTAATTGGGGATCGGGGCATAAATTTCAAAAATGACCTGCCGGGTCGTTACACTGATAAAAATGTTATTTCAAATATTTGAGTCTCCATAGTAGCAAAGAGATAAGGGTACTAGTTGCGCATATCCTGCTCGGTCTCCCAAGTCACCTCCTCGGACGACTGACCCTGCCACTGGACCTTCACTAAAGCGATATTCTTTGACCTCAACTTTCTGATTTGCTTGTCTAAAATGGCCATCCGCTCCTAAATATAAGATATATCCTTGTCCAACCGGTCTAAACTGAAATCCAACATGTGCGAAGGGTCTCCATGATATCTCCGGAACATAGGAACATGAAATATCGGATGGACACCGTATAGGCTGGGAGGTAAGGAAAGCTCATATGCAACCTCCCCAACTCGCCTCAAAATCTCAAAAGGCCCAATAAATCTCGAATTCAGCTTCCCTTTCTTTCCAAATCTCCTGATGCCCTTCATGGGCGAGACCCGAAGTAGAACCCGCTCGCCAACCATAAATGCCACATTGCGAACCTTCTTATCCACATAACTCTTCTGTCTAGACTGGGCTGCATGGAGTCTATCCTAAATCACCTTGACCTTGTCCATCGCATCCTGGACCATCTCTGTACCCAATAACCCGGCCTCGCCCGACTCAAACCAACCCACCGGGGACTTGCATATCCTACCATATAGGGCCTCATACGGCGCCATCTGAATGCTGGACTGATAGTTATTGTTATAAGCAAACTCTGCCAGTGGCAAGAAATGATCCCATGAACCTCCAAACGCAATCACGCTCACACGGAGCATATCCTCCAAAATCTAAATAGTGCGCTTAGATTGGCCATCCATCTGGGGGTGAAACGTTGTGCTCGGCTCCACCTGAGTGCCTAACTCCTGCTGCACGGCTCTCTAGAATGGTGAAGTGAACTGAGTGCCTCTGTCCGAAATGGTGGAAACTGGAATACCATGCAGCCGGACTGTCTCCGTGAGGGACTAAGTGTCCCAAAACACTCAAATTCTAGAACCGAACATCCCGGCAAATCACAATAACATAAATGAACTTAGGGAAAGAAGTAAATTGGGGATCGGGGCGTAAATTTCAAAAACGATCGGCCGGGTCGTTACACACACACACACATATTAGAATTAAATATAACAAAAAATGAAAAATAAATATATAAAAAATAACTACCCATTTAAATTTCGTGGGTGTGGTTTCAAGTCGAACCTTCCTTAAAGAGGCTAAGTGTCTCATTTCCTACTAAAACCAATCCAAATCAACTCGTTTACACCCAACACTGATAATGAAGCATAAAGAAGTAGAAAATAGGAGAAACGGGGCAGTAACTCACGTGACGACGTGTCGGGTCGTTACAATTCTTTAACCACAGCTTAGTTAGGAAGACCGAGAACAACAAATAAGAGCGAGAGAGAACCCCATAGCTTCTCTGGCGGACGGAGGATTTATAGCAAGGGTGTTCAAAAATTTTGAAATGCAACTCATGGGAATCGAACCGTGATCCTTTACTAATTTTAAACACCCTTGACCACTGAGCCAAGCATTAGCTTTGTGTCAAGGGTGTTCAAAACTTAATATATAGAGATAAAAAATAGATTATTCTTTAACCACAGCTTAGTTAGGAAGACCGAGAACAACAAATAAGAGCGAGAGAGAACCCCATAGCTTCTCTATTCTTGGACAGATGAGGTAAGCTCATATCTATATATTTTTGAGTTTGTGAATCTATTTATATAGTGACTTCATTTGAATTTTTGGGTATAACTTTTTGGACTTTTCCAGCAATTTAATAGATATCATATCTTATTTTTGATAAGTAGTGATTGAGAATCTTATGATTTTGAAGCTATAATATTGGGAGGAGCCATAGTTCACTGGCTGTAATAGAAAAGAAATATTGCAAAATTGGGATGAACATCATTTAAGTTGTTTAAAAAGTGTTCAAAACTTTTCTTTTTTTTACTTCTTTGTTACTTTGTATTTTTTCCTTTTGTTATCTGTCTGAAATTCTTGCTAATTCATTATCAAGACATGTTTTTTGTCCGCTTAAATTCTATCAGCATTTTTATTAATCGCAGTTGCATCTTTATATTAAAGTTTCAACTTAGTTGTCCCTGTTAAACATATATGATCAAGTATTTTTGCTTGGTGTTAAAATATTTTTATATTGAAAGATAGATTGGTGGAGTTAGAGCAATGACAAGTTAAGACCAAGAGATAGAGCAGTTGAAGATCCGATGAGGAGTGAAAGAAGATGATGGTGTCTCAGGCAAGATGATGTTGTAGAAGAATTATGTATCTGATAGCTTTGATATTTACAATTATGTGCAACTTGAAATCTATTGTGGAATATAGTTCTTTTTATTCTTAGCTACACTATTCAAAACTTTTGTGTAACTTTCAATTTATTTTGGAATCTAAAATATTTGGTATTTTAGCTATTATAAAAATTATTGTGACTAGCTATTCTTGTAGCAGATTCTTTTTTTTTTGGTAAACAGCAGATTCTTTAATTTGTGGCAATAAAAGTAAGTATATATATATATATATATATATATGATGTAACAAACATTCTCACTTTTCGTAACAGATGAAGAAATCTTTAGTTGTAATTTTATGTACGGAAAAGGTCCAAATACTCCCCTATAGTTTGCGAAAAGGGTCAAATATATCCCTCGTTAAAAGTTTGGCTTATATCCAACCTTCCCGTTACATTATTGGCCCGAATAACCCCCTAGACTTTACGATAAGGTCTATATATAACCTTTATTTTTTAACAATTTTTTTTTGTAAAAACGACAAATATTTTGTTAAAAAATGTTTTTTTTTCCTTTTTTACAACAAAAATAAACAGTTTCTACTAATTTGTTTTTCCAGTTTTTACAAAAAAAGTTTTAAAAAACTAAATAATGAAGAAAAAAATATTTTTCAAAAGCGAAAATAATTTGTTGGAAATATTTTATTCAGTTTTTAAAAAATAAAAATAGTTTTGTAAAAACTGAAAAAGTTCTAATTGTTCTAATTCCTCTATTTTTACATTTTATACAAATATGTTGTTAAAAAAATATTTTGTTAAAAAAAATGATTTTTGCAATTTTTCTAAAGTTTTACAAAAAGAAATTAGAACATTTCAAAAAGAAAAAGACATTTCTTTTTGTGAAACTTTAAACAAATTGCAAAAATTATTTTTTTAACAAACTATTTTATTTTGTAAAAACTAGAAAAAAAATGTAAAAACAGAGGAATTAGAACATTTTTAGTTTTTAACAAAATATTTTTGTTTTTTAAAAACTGAATAAAATATTTTTAACAAATTATTTTCGCTCTTGAACAGTATTTTTTTTCCTTCAATTTTTAGTTTTTTTAAAACTGAACAAAATGGAAAAACAAATTTGTAAAAACCAGAAAAAAATATTTTTTAACAAAATATTTTCATTTTTTAAGAATTGAAGAAATTATTTTCAATAAAATAGTTTGAGTTTTTACAAATAAAAAAATATTTTGTTAAAAAAATGAGGGCTATATATAAACCTTATCGTAAAGTCCAGGGGTATTTGGCTCCATTTAAAGTTTAGGGGTATCCGGACCAATAATGTAATGGCAAGGTTGAATATGAGCCAAACTTTTAATGAGGAGTATATTTGGCCCCTTTCGCGAAGTATAAGAGGGTATTTGGACCTTTTCCGTTTTATGTATCTCATGGGCAAGAAAATGGATTCTTAGCTACCTATATATTTGTGGCAACCACTACAATTCATAGCTATGGATTTTTGAACTTGTAGTTGAAAAAGGTACTATTGCCACAAAATTAAAATATTAAATTAGCCACAAGATTTGAATTTTCGTGGTAAACAAATTAAGTCTTTTGCCACAGTAAAATACCTCGTGGCACAATATAAAGATTTCTATATAGTTTATTTAACGTGGCAAAAGACAAAGACTATTTACTATGAGTATATATTTCGTTGCAAAAAATATTATTAATATAGCTGCAATGCTGAATAAATTCGTAGCAATAATTATTTGCCCTTAACCACGGATCATATAAAGTATGTAGCTAACTTTTAGCTACGTTTTATTTTACTACGGATACTACGAAAAAATATATTGTGGCTAAAGTGTTTAGCTACAAAAACTTTCATATTTAGCTACAATATGGTTCGGATGCACCTGTGAGAAGGTGTGAGCGATTGGCTATGGTGGGCACGAGGAGAGGTAGAGGAAGACCTAATAAGTGTTGGGGAGAGGTGATCAGGCATGACATGGCGCGTCTTAGGATTACTAAGGACATGACCCTTGACAAAGAATTATGGAGGTCGAGCATTAAAGTTGTAGGTTAGGGGAAAGTTGGGGATATTTCTACAGCGCACTACAGTGAGACTAGCCAGTTAGGAGTTAATCTTAGGATGTTATTGCTCAGCTACTGATACAGGGATGTATTTATTGAATATTAGTATACCTTCCATCCTTTTCGTATTTCCCATATTACTATTATTTCGTTATTGTATTGTTATGTTATGTATTTTTATGTTATTTTAGTATGAGTTTATTGATAGTACTAATGTATCGTCCTTTTTTGCTGTCTTGAGCCGATGGTCTCCTAGAAACAGCCTCTCTGCCCCTCGGGGTAAGAGTAAGGTCTACGTACATATTATCCCCCAAACCCCACTTGTGGGATCATACTGAATAGTTATTATTGTTGTTGTATATTTTATAATTACATATGCAACATGTTGTAGTGAGAGGGTTAAGTGTAGTGGAAAAAAAAGGGTGTGACACTATACCCAACATCTCCCCGTTTTATCAATTTGAAATTCGTCTAGAGTGTCACATCTATAAATGTGTTAGATTAAACTCATCCTATTATGATACCCTGTCAAAAACTATCCGCGGAATACAGTTCGTCCACCTGGATCAAGTGGGTTCCTGTGGGTCCTAATGCTGCAGTTTATAAGAACAAACAACTCGTTGCCACAAAAAATCATAGGACGAAAAGGTGTAGTAGATTGGAGAAATAGTCTTAGAAAAGTATAGTTGTAAACACATCAGACATGGCCAGAGAATCGTCAAAAATCCGGTTGAACGGCCGGGAATTAGGTGCCTTTGTCAAGAAATCCGATGAACCTGAACACATATGTGAATTGATATTTGAGTTCTTAGACGAAGGCCTCCAATTCCACTCGTCTGAATGTTCGTTGGATTCAAGCATTAGTTATAGTAGTGGAGAGATAATGCATGAGGAGGACGATGAAAATGTAAACAATAGTGAGGAGAACAAGGCGTTTTGGGCATCACAATGGGAGCTTCTTCAGGTTTCCTTATTCAATTTGACTATAATTTTCTTTTTTTTTTTTGGAAAATTCCTGAGAAAACCGTACCTACTACCCTTTGGGTGCTCACCGGGTAACTTGCTCATTGTACAATATCTCACAAACTACATATAAAATGTAAACAGCACTAAGCAAGCTCGGTATAACGAACTCTTACTGAGAAGGTTACTGGTGAGGGGAATCTATCCCAGGTAGAGGTGTTCAAACCGAACCGGAAAATCGTACCAAAACGAAAAACCAAATCAAACCGATTAAAAAATTCGACTAGGTTTGGTATTGAATAAAAAAAGCCGAACCAAACCGTCGTATAAATATATAAATTTTATTTATATTTTTAATACTTTATAGTGAATTTTCTTTAGAAAATGTAGAAATATTTGGGATCCTCTCATGTAGTAACCTTGAAAGTGTAAATTAACAAAAAAAATATTGTTAGGCGACTAAGAAAATAACTATCATGTGTTACTAAAAAAAATTCTTCCATTAGAATATATTAATAGATCATATATTTGTCAAATTTTTTCTTATTTACTAAACATATATTCACTTATCAAAGACTTATCTATAATTTTAACAAAGTAAGATTAAAATAATATTTATGTAACAAAAAACTCGAAAATCCAATAAAACCCGATAAAACTGAACTAATCCAAACTGGTATAATTGGTTTGGTTCGATATTGATAAAAACCGAACCAACCTTATCTACGTACACCCCTAATCCCGTGTCTCCCTTCTGGGATACCACTCATCCAACTGACTTAGTCAATACTTACGAGCAACTTTTTCTTTTTACTATATAAATGTTCTTGGTTTTTAATATATGTTTTTAGACAACACTGTGTAGGACAACTTCTTTTGAATCAAGAATCAGAAAAGCTACAAAGGAGGCTCTAAATGAACTAAAATCAACAGGCTTCAATTGCAGCTGCAAGAAAATGATGGCCGATAGTTGTAGGAAATGTACACAGAAAGAAATCTCAGAACGCCTTGGAAACGCAGGTTATAATTGTTCCATTTGCAAGTCCAAGTGGAAAAGCTCACCCAAAATGCCTTCAGGTACGCCGTCTCAAACACTTCACATTTCTTTAAACTACTAAAAATACAGGAATTAGCAACGAACAAATATTTGGATTATCAAGAACTTTTGTGGCTGTAGTGATGAATTTGTGACGAAATTCATAGAAAAACTGAAATATGCTAAATTAATTATATTTCTCTTGTTGTGCTTATAAGGTGAACACACATATATGGAAGTGGTGCAGAGCGCAAGTTCAAGAAAGGGGGAGATAATGAAGGTGATCATAGAGTTAAATTTGAGAGGAGAATTCGAGATGGCACGAGCTAACGAAGAGTACAATCGTTTAGTGACAAAATTGCCAGAAGTATACGTAGGAAAAATTGAGAGGCTTAGGAATCTAATAAGAATATTATGTTGTGCATCTAAGAAATGTATGAAGGAAAAGAAGATGCACATGGCACCATGGAGGAAGCATAAGTACATGCTAGCTAAGTATATCGGCACGCCGGAGATGATGCCGGAGCCTGGTTTTCCGGCGGTGAACAATTTACAACGTTTAGTAGTAAGACCAAGAGCTTATTCTATGCTCACTTTCGATCTGCTGGATAGCTTACCTCCGCCGTCGCCCGGATTATGTTCTACCGCGATTAAAGTTATTTGATGACACGGAAGGTATTTTGAGCCCAAACCTGTCGAATCTACTGAGAAATTAATGGGGTGGGATATAAATATTTTAGTTCATAGTTAATTTGGACTGAGGCCAAGTTAAGGGCGATGTACATAAATAGCCACTAACAGCTCTTGTCTTTATTTTAAAGCTAGTGTTTTAAATATATTTAGTCTTTAGGCACTAGTTTGATAAACTTTAATTGCCCAGACGAAAATACCCTTATGCTCATGTCGTGACTTCACGACTTCAAGACTACATTTCCTTAACTTTTAAACTTGAAAATTTAAGTTCAGGACTTCAAGACTATATGTCCTTAACTTTTTAACATGTAACTCTAAGTTGAGGACTTCGGGACTAAATGTCTTTAACTTGTGAACTTGGAACTCTAAGTTCGGGACTTCAAGGCTACATGTCCATAACTTTTGACCTTGGAACTCAAACCTCAAGACCAAACATCCTTAACTTTTGAACTTGTAAGTCAAAGTTAAGGACCTATTGTCCTTAACTTTTGAACATGTAACTGTAAGTTAAGTACTGCTTGTCCTTAAATTTTGAACGTGTAACTGTAAGTTAAGGATTGTTTGTCCTTAAATTTTGAACTTGGAAATAAAAGTTAATGACATATTGTCCTTAACTTTTGAACTTGTAACTGTAAGTTAAGGACTGCTTGTTCTTAACTTTTGAACGTGTAACTGTAAGTTAAGGATTGTATGTCCTTAACTTTTGAACATGGAACTCAAAATTAAGGACCTACTGTCCTTAACATTTGAACTTGAAACTTGAAGTTCAGGACCAAGCGTCCTTAACTTTAGAACTTGTAACTGTAAGTTCAGAATCCATAACGTAGCAGAAAACCAAACATTATTGGGCAAAACATTATTGGTATCTTTTCACAAAAAATAAAAATAATAATAATTGCTATTTACATATAAAATTAATATCAAATGAAATGCACAATATTCTTCCAGAATCATCATAGTTTGCTATTACCTATCTTTCAAGAACTGATTAAAAGAGAGAAGAAAACTCCCACTTGAATTCTGTCAAAAAAACAAAAAAAATTGATCGAAACAGAAGAGCTTAGACAAGTGGAAGGTGCAAAGGCAGAAGGTGTAAGCAAAGCAGTTGCAAACTTTCACACGTATAGTTTCATGCAAACCAACACATATTTGATTGCTTTGAACATAGTTTGCTATTACCTATCTTTCAAGAACTGATTAAAAGAGAGAAGAAAACTCCCACTTGAATGAGGGAAACACAAACTTCCACACAACAGTTTCCTACGCTTTACCTTTATGAAATTAAGAAAGGGTAATACTGTCTTTTTATATTAATTTTAATAGATTAATAGCTATTTTTGCTCAACATTGAAAATGTTGGATAAAAATTAAATACTACTTTAAAAAGTGGTTATACCACACAATTTTTACCCAAAGTTAATCCATTAACTTTTAGTGATGTTTTCATTCATATACATTATTTAAAATTTTATTACCCTTAATGTTCATGTTTAGCTAATTACTTAGTATAAACAAGTTTTGCTTACAAAATATATAAATCCACCTTAAAAGGCACCCAAATTCATTATTTGTGTCTTGAATTTAGTTATATCATTTTCCTTTTTTTCTCCTCTTCTCTTTCTTATCTCCGGACTCTGTTTGCTATACCCTTGGCCTTGTATTGCATTGCGATGGTCTTGTTGTTCTTACGAGTTACGGTATTGACGCAACGGTGTCTTTGCCTTCTTTAACTTCATTCTGGCTGTGCTACTTTTAATTGCTTTTCGTCTTTTCTAATTTTTTTCGAAAGTGTATAGCCGATTTCAAGTTTAGACGAAGTTAATTGGTTGATTGTTTAATTAAGTGTAATATGGATTGAGTTATTTGGATATTAGCATGTAAGTCTCAGTTGCTCTGATCGAAGTTGAGGTATCTTTGATATTAGCATTACTTTCTTTTTCCCAGTTCTTATTGCTGTGGTGCAGCATGGAATTCACTTCATGGAATCTTTTTGTCTGAATATTGTACTACTCCCTCCGGTTCATCCATCCGCACACCCCTTAAAGAAAATATTAGAAATATTTTAAATTTAAAACGAATCAGTCGATCTGGTCTACAAATCTATTCTAATTATCAACGAATTTCGTGAATTTTAGGTGGAATGGGATTGTAATTCTTTCTACTTCTCGAGGTATAATGACAGGCCGAGAGGCTCGACTAGAAGGAATAGGTGGAGAGATTTTGTATTATATCTGATAATCCTTTTAATATCCAAATTGGATTCGAAATCCATCCTTAAAAAAAAATCATGAAATTAAATTATCAGAAACATTGCAAACAGACACCTTGACATGTCAATGGGTCGTAACTGAATATTAAAGATTTACGGTATGTCAGAAATTTCCATTTGGGTATGAACATGTCAATAAATTCCTATTTTTTATAGTCCATTCTAACATATTAAGAAGCCCAAATACAACCCATGAAACTCGCTCAAAACAAAAGGAATCTCAACCCAACGTATCAAGAAATTTACTTAGTTGCCCCAATTTTACTTTCTTTTTTTGTATTTCAAGATGTGATGACTCGGCCCGTCGTCACATAAGTTACCACCCTGTTTCCCCTTTATAGTGTTGCTTTATGTTTCAATATCGGTATTTGAGTTAATCGGGTGGAATTGAGTTGGTTTTTGTTGGAAATGGGGCACTCAGCCTCTTAGAAGAAAGCTTGTTTTAGAAAAGTCAATTGGAAATTGACTATGTGGTTAGAGGGCTTGGATGTGAATTCTGGCGGTTATGTTAGCTTCGGAGGATGATTTGTGACTTAGAAGTGCTATCGAAATTAAATTTTGAGGCCCGGTGTAGAATTAGGCTTGAATTGGTGAAGTTTGATGAAAACTAGGCTTGAATCCGATGTATTTTATTGGTTTTAGCATTGTTTGACATATTTCGAGGGTTGGAACAAGTTTTTCTAAGGTTGTTGGATGTGGTGGTGCTTTTGGTTGAGGTCCTGGGGGGTTTGGGGGTGATTTCAGATGATTAATCGGAAGTTGGAAGCATAGTGTTGCAGCAGCTTTTTATGTCTTCTCCTATTTTCGCATCTGCGGAAAAGGAGCCGCTTAAGTGGTTCCGCTGGGAGAACCGTAGAAGCGATCGTCAGTGGCCCAGGGGATTTTCGCAAAAGTGGAAGGTTGGACGCAAAAGCGGGTCCGCAAAAGCGGAAAAAGTATCGCAGAAGCAGTAATAGGAAACCGCGTAAGCGAATTTTTGATCGCATAAGCAAAGTGGGGGTATTTAAATGAAAACCGCATGAGTGGTCAATTGACCGCAGAAGCGGTCCCGTATAAGCGGTAGCAGGACCGTAGAAGCGAAAATTGCTGAGGGTCTTAATGAATCAGTGTTCGCGAATTTCAGAAGTTAAGAAAACATTTTAGACTTCGGGAAGAGGCGATTTTTGGGCGATTTGGAGAGGATTCAAAGGGGATTCCATCAGGTATGAATTTATAGACTCGAATAATATTGTTATGGTGTAAAAACAAGGATTAAACACTGAAAATTCAAGTAATTAAAGGGTAAAAATGGAGGTTAGAGCTTCAAGCCTAAAAGGGTTTAATTTGATGAATTGAGGGGTCAAATAGACTCCGAGTCTTGTGTATTTGGTATGTACGTTCTCGTGGTGAGACGAGGATTCTGAAGATATGAATTTCGTAATTTTTCGAGACGTGGGTCCGGGGCTCGGGTTTTGCCAATTTCGTGTTTTTGATTATTTTTCAAGTTCTTTCGATTGGGTTATGTCCCGTTAGCATATTATAATATATTCCTTACGATTTTGATCAGATTCGGCACGTGAAGAGGTTGATTCAAGAGGAAAAGGCTTAGCGGACTAGTCTCGTGACCAGTTTGAGGTGAGTAATAGATGTAGATGATGACTTGAGGGTTTGAAACCTCGGTATATCACACTGTGACGCTATATTGAGGTAAGACACGTATTTTACTGTAAGTGTAGGGTCGATTGTGATTGAGGACAATGGCTTAGTCCGTCTGAGTGATGTTGTACTGTGTTGTTGGCTAAAAATGGAGGTTAGGGCTTGAAGCCTAAAAGGGTTTACATTGACGAATTGAGGGGTCAAATGGACTCCGAGTCTTGTGTATTTGGTATGTACGGACTCGTGGCGAGACCAAGAATCTGGAGATGTAAATTTCATAATGTTTTGAGAAGTGGACCCGGGGCTCGGGTTTTGCCAACTTCGTGATTTTTGGTGTTTTGAGTTCTTTTGATTGGGTTATGTTCCATTAGCTTATTGTAACGTATTCCTTGTTATTTTAATCATATTTGGCGTGCGAAGCGGTTGATTCGAGAGGAAAAGTCTTAGCGAACTAGTCTTGTGGCCGGTTTGGGGTGAGTAATAGATGTAAATGAGGACCTGAGGGTTTGAAACTCTGGTGTATCACGCTATGACGCTGTATTGAGGTGAGACACATACTTTATGATGAGTGCGGGGTCATTGTGATTGGGGGACTATGGTTAGTCCGTCCCAAGTGTTGTTCACACTGTGTTTGTGACTATAGATTGATTGGTAAACATCCTACTTGGATTTTTATGAGTATATATTGGGCTGTGTACCGATTATTTGAATCCCTTAGGGATTATTATCATTGCTTCCATGATGCTTAGCATGTTATATGATTTCAGTCCTAAGTTAAACACTGTCTCAAAAGGCTTAGCTACATTCTTACGATTTTAAAAACTTAAACTATATTTCCTAATAATTGGAATTAAGAATTATAACTTGACTTTACCGTGTGGCTTATATGCATATTCTAGACTGAGTGTGGATGGGGCTACACGCCACTACGAATGCTATGATGATATTCCGATTGGGCTGAACGCCCACAGTGAGCGCGGGTACCCAAATAAATCGGGTTGCGCGCCATAGAGGTCATGTGCATTGTATTGCATTCATACATAGATATTTCTTGTTATTGTTTTGTTCCCATTCACCGTTAATTGTGATAAACTTTTGTCCGTAGCTTTACATTGTGGTATTTCGTGTTTTCTCATTCTTAGACATTATATATGCTTATTGCTCACAAGAGTTGGAAGTACTCACTTTACTCCCTACACCATGTGTGCAGATTCAGGTGTTCTAGGAGCTTAGTTGAGCTGTTTGCTCCTTCCCAGAGTTTTTCAGGAGTTGTCGAGATAGCTGCCTGACGTCCGCAGGACCCGACTCCTCCCCCTTATCCCTTTTATCTTTCCTTATTCTAGGCTCCTATACTGTTATGGATTTATTACTCTTACTTTGGGGATGTTAGATTTGGATTTGTTCCGTACTGTTTCTATTTAAATTAATCGGTTGGGAGACTTGTTAAACTGTTAATTTAATGTTGTTAATCTGTAAGGGTAAGTGTGATTAGGATGTGAGTATTAAATGGTCGGGCTTGCCTAGTAATCGTGTTGGGCGCCATCACGATAGGGATTGAGGTCGTGACAGCTTTCCTGCAAGGTGACTTATTTGAGAAAGGTGTATATGCATAAGGGTACAGCATCAAGGGGAGTCCAAGACCAAAGTATGCAAGTTAAATAAGTCACTTTATGGTTTGAAGAAAGCCTCCGGACAATAGAACTTAAAATTGACTTAAGCTCTTAGAGAATGAGACTTATTCAAAGTCATTTTGATTACTTGTTTACACAACAAAAGGGTTCAGCCTTGGTGATCATTTTAGTCTATGTAGATGATCTCCTAGGCACAAGTAATAATCCTCAACTAATACAGTCGGTTAGAGACAATCTGCATAATAAAATTAAAATGAATGATTTTTGGGAACTCGGATTCTTTTTGTGCATAGAGTTTCCTCGCAGCAAGGCTAGGATTTTAATGAATCAGATTAAATATGCTCTTGAGTTGATTGCTAACTCTAGGCTAGGGAGAGCTAAGCAAGTATTTACCCGATTAGAGTGCAATCAAAGGATGACCACGGCAGAATTTGATGGCGCTGTCTTGTGCTCTGATGATAGCACATGTGCAAGAGTCAAGGACTGTGTGTTGCCTGATCCTAAACATTATCAAAGGTTAGTGGGCAGGCTACTATATCGAACTATGACTAGACTTGATATAGCTTATGTTGTTCAGGTTCTAAGTCATTTCATGTATAAACCTAAAAGATCTCAAATGGATGCAACTCTGAGGGTAATTAAACATGTCAAAATTGCATCAGGTCTCATATGCCTCCTGTGACTCAGACTGGGCTTTTTGTCCTCGCTCGAGGAAGTCTGTTACAGGCTATCTTGTCAATTTTTAAAACTCTTTGATTTCATGAAAATCTAAGAAGCAAAACACAGTCTCGAGAAGCTTAGCTGAAGCTAGGGTGAGCATCGCTCGGTTTAGTTCAGTTTTGTAGAATTTCGGTTCGATCAATTCTGTTTTCGATTTGTGATTTGTATAACCAAAACCTTCCATAATAACTTCGGATCGATTTAATCGGTTCGGTTTACGGTTTCAAGCCATGGCAAATTTTTATTATAATTTTTAACAACAAACGTTTATCATCATAATTGTTTCGATATATTTAATATGACAAGTTTAAAAAATTTATAGTCACACAAATATTATAGAAATATATTTAAGACTACAAACTTAACAGAAAACAAATGAAACAGTTAATTATATACTAATACTATGTACAATTATCTAAGATGTTAGTGTAATTAATATTTTTACCCGTCTTCTGAAGTTTATTTCTCTTTCAAAGATAATGAGCCACTTTAAATCTTTAACTACTACTAATACGATTATTTTCAGAAATTTAATATTTTCTTTGGTAAAAAAGAAACTGGTTAAGCTAAAATAAATGGAAGCGGTCTCTTGTTTTACAATACCATATTATCAAGAATTTACATATCCTAAAATGTGTCAACATAATAGCCGATCAATGCGTGTGGGAATAATGTATTATTAATAGGGGTGTGCATTCGAACCGGTTTATCGATAAATCGAATCGATTATTTGTTATCGAAATCGAAAAAATTGAAACCTTATTGAAACGATAATGATAAGCATATGTACAAATCGATAAGTTATTATCGGTAAGGGTCAAAATCGAATCGATAAATCGAATGCACACCCCTAAACTGTAGACACTTGTAAAATGAATAATTACATATTTGTGTAGATTGATATAACATACAGAATGTATCTATATTCCGCTACTATTTTGAAACCGGCTTTTACAATATCATTTTTCCTAATCTGTACTCTTTCCTTTACCCTAAGTCCCTTACCCTATTATTTTCTCTATCACTTTAAGGAATGATCATATTTAAAGATCAAGGGAATGAAGTTCAAATTAATGGTAAACAAAATTAGCCGTGATGATGTATTTTTTTTTTTTTTTTTGTAGCGTTAGAGTATTGGTGGCATATATTTGATCCCTTACTTTAGTTTCGTTGCATGTCTATTGACACAATTTTTATGTTATAAACATTGTTGAGCTTATTTTAGCTTCTTTTTGTCCATATCAGTTAGGCGTATTTATAGCGATATACTTTCCATGGAATCCGCTAATTTTCTTATTGATGTAATCGATAATCGAATCGATAAGCCCCAAAAATTAATAAATTGAAATCGAAAAAATCGAAACTTTATTGAAACGATAACGATAAACATATGTTTAAATAGATAATCGATAAGTAATTATCGATAAGGGTCAAAATTTAATCGATAAATCGAATGCACACCCCCAATTATTAATGTCTTGATTCACATTTGTTCCTTACAAAATGATGCCTTGCAGCGGACAAAGCCTACTAGCCACCTCTACCGAAATTCGGTTTCCTAGTTTTTCGATTTTTCGGTTAAACCGAAAACCGAACCATTAAACCAACCAGCAAACTTTTTAAAATTATAAATCGTAAACTGATCGAATAAACCAAAAAATCAAGACCGAATAAATCAAAATTTTTGGTTGAGCCAATTTTTTCTGTTCGGTTGGTATTGTGCCCATCCCTAACTGAAGCAAAGTTAATACGAATGGCTTCCACAGTGGCAGAGGTTTAGTGATCAGTAGGGTTGTTCAAAGAGTTGGAAGTCCATATTCAACTGCCTATTACCTTGGATTGTGACAATAAATCAACCATTCAAATAGCTGCAAATCCTATCTTTCATGAGCGGACAGAACATATTGACATTAGTTGCCATTTTGTGAGGGAGAAGTCGCAGCGGAGTTTTATTCAAACTCACCATATCAACATCAAAGATCAGTTAGCAGATATATTCACTAAAGGACTAGGTGAAAGAAGTAGTTTGTTACTTTGAAGGGAAAAGTGGGATATCCCACATCGATGATCTCAGGCCTTTTTATGGGCTTTTTAAGTTCTAGTCAATTGTATGTATTTGTTTAAGAATATACATTATTAAGTGTTTGTATATATATATATATATATATATATATATATATATATATATATATATATATTGGACTTGGGGCTTGGGCGAGCCGGTTATTAATTAATAATTTTAGTTTTTAACAGAAATATGTTTTATTTGAATTTTAAAATTCAAATTAAAAGACACATTTGTTAATAAAATACCCAGATCCCACCCTGTGGGACTATACTGGGTAGCTGTTGTTGTATTTGTTAATAAAATAAAGCGTCTTTTCAGAAAAGGCGTGACTTTTCTTCTATAAATAAACATGAGTTTCCCTACGGTGTATATTCAGAAAATCTGCAAGGATCAATTTGTGGCTTGTTGTATCCTGAAGAAAATTATTTGTATTTTTCCCCAAATCTGTATACGGGCAATAATTTCTTTAAGGAAAGTCGTTCTCACACCTCAAGCCTTTATCGATTTAGTTTTTTCTATTATTATTTCTAACAATCTTAAAGAAATTAATCTGCTATGGAAAACATTATGTCCGCTGTTGAAAATCCAAAAGAATTCATCAAACTCGATCGTTTTGATGGATCAAACTTTACTCGCTGGAAGGCCAAGATGATTTCCCTACTAACTGCTCTGAAGATTTTTTATGTTCTCGATCCACAATTGCCTGTTGTGCCAGATCCGACTGCAGAGGATTCTAATGAAGTGAAAGCATCGAGGAAGAAATGATAAGATGATGAATTGATGTGCCGAGGACATATACTGAATACATTAACAAATCGTCTCTATGATCTGTATCAAAATCTGAAGTCTCCAAGGGAAATCTGGACGGCATTGCAAAGTGCTTAAGAAAACGAGAAACGGGGTATCGATAAATTTCTATCTTTAAAGTACTTCGAATTTAAAATGGTTGATAAAAAGCCCATTATGGATCAGATTCATGAACTACAAATCTTAGTTTCAAAACTAAGTGATCTTGAAGTTAAAATTCCCGATGCACTTCAAATTGATGCTATACTTTCTAAACTGCCTTCTTCTTGGAATGACTATAGAGAAAAAATCATGCATTCTACTGAGAAATTGAATGTGGAACAGTTTCGAACCCACATTCAAATTGAAAGTGAGACTCGAATTCGTGATACTTTTATGCAACCCTCAAGTTTCACAGTTAATAGTGTTAGTCAGAATAATAACGGACATGAAAACAAAAATATGAAAGTTTCCAATAAGCCTCCATTTAAAAAGAAGAATTCTTTGAAATGTCATCATTGTGGAAATAAAGGCCACAAGATTCGTGATTGCAGGTTTAAGAAGCATAAATTAATTTTAACCATGGAAATTCTAGAAATTTTGGAAACTCCGGAAGGTCTGAGAAAGAAAAAGCAAATACGGTTGAAAGTTCTTCACAAGGCTTGGTTGCAATGGTTTCTGTAGCACCATGTAATATGGTTACAGAATTGAACATGGCTGCTGCAGAAGTGAAGGAACCCGAGAAAGTTCTCATGGGAAATCATATGACTGCAGATGTTGCAGGAAAAGGAAGTGTTGAGATCAATTTCACTTCTGGGCAGAAGCTAACATTGCTAAATGTGTACCATGTTCCCGACATGAAGAAGAACTTGATGTTTGCTAGTTTGTTGTCTAAGAGAGGTTTCAAGATAATCATTGAATCTGATCATGTAATAGTATCTAAGAATGGTTTATTTGTTGGAGAGGGCTACACTTGTGATGGCATGTTCAAACTTAGTATTAATGCAATAAACTATACAACAACAACAACCCAATATAATCCCATATAGTGGGGTCTGGGGAGGGTAGTGTGTACGCAGACCTTACCCCTACCCTGGGGTAGAGATCTTGCACACATCATAATGTGAAAAAAATGTGAAATATGTATACAAGTGAAAATGACTAAGAAACCTTTTCGTAAAACTGAAAGATTTAGTCAATTGTTACACTTAATACATTCATGTATATGTGAATTAAATGGAAAATTTACCAGAGGAGGCAAAAGATATTTTATTATTTTCATAGATGATTATTCTAGATTCACATATGTTTACTTGCTTAGAACAAAAGATGAAGCATTTCAGAAGTTTAAAGAATATAAATATGTTGGGGAAAATCAAAAGAATACTAAGATTAAGATTCTTCGTTGTGATAGAGGTGAGGAATATTTTTCTTCTGAATCTAATAAGTTTTGCAAAGAGAATGATTTGATACATCAAACAAGTGCTCCTTATACACCACAACAAAATGGTATGGCTGAAAGGAAAAATAGAATTTTAGTTGATATGATTAATGCTATGTTAATGAATGCACATTTACCACATAATTTATGGGGTGAAGCACTTTAACAGCTTGTCACATATTAAACAGGGTGCCTTCAAAAAGCTTACATGTTTTACCATATGAACTTTGGAATAATAGAAAACCTAATTTAGATTATTTTAAAGTGTGGGGTGTATATCATTCTATAGAGTTCATGATCACCAAAGAACAAAATTAGGTTCTAAAGGAATTAAAAGTATTTTTGTTGGATATGCACAAAATTCAAAGGCATATTGATTGTTGGATTTAGAATCTAATGTTATAATAGAATCTATACATGTTGAATTTATTGAAAATAAATTTTTAGATAAAACTGTTGTCGAAGAAATGACTGAATTAAATGATATTGATAATAATGCATATAGATTGTCACATTTCGAAATTACTACAAGTAAAAAGAAAAGTGACAATATACAAATAGAACCTAGAAAGAGTCAAAGAATAAGGAAAGAAAAATATCTTGGTACTGATTTTATCTCTTCACAGTCATTAGTCTTTCTTGTAGAAGGAGATAGAAAGAATGTCTGTAATCAAATTCCTATCTTATTAAATATTGAAGAAGACCCGAAGACATTTCAAGAAGATATGGCTTCTCGAGATGCTGCCTTCTGGAAAGAGGCTATTAATGATAAAATGGATTCAATAATGTCCAACAATACTTGGGTTTTAGTTGATCTTCCAAATGGATCAAAACCCATAGGTTGTAAATTGGTCTTTCAGAGGAAGTATAATACAGACAGTTCTATCCAAACTTTCAAGGCAAGATTAGTAGCAAAAGGTTTCACTCAAAAAGAAGGCATAGACTATTTCGATACTTATGGTCCTGTAGCAAGAATAACATCCATTAGAGTGATTTTATTGTTGTCTTCTATATATAACTTGTATGTGCGTCAAATAGATGTCAAAACGACCTTTTTAAATGGAAACCTTAGTGAAGAGATTTATATGCAACAACCTGAAGGTTTTGTTCTTCCAGGAAATGAGAAGAAAGTATGTAAATTGATAAAGTCTCTCTATGGTTTGAAACAAGCACCTACACAATGGCATGAAAGATTTGATAGTGCTATACTATCAAATGGATTCATACATAATAATGTTGATAAATGTATCTACTCCAAGTTCACAAAAGAAAACTGAGTTATCATTTATCTATATGTTGATGACATGCTAATTTTTGGTACAAATATGCTTGGTATTACTGAAACCAAGAAGTATATAACTTCAGTTTTTAAGATGAAAGACTTAAATGAAGTAGATACTATTCTAGGCATAAAAGTGAAAAGAGATAACAAAAGAATGACATTATCACAATCGCATTATATTGATAAAATACTTGCTAAGTTCAGTCATTTAGGCATAAAGGAGTTTAATACTTTTTATGATTCCAGTATAAAGCTAACTGAAAATACTGAAAGAGCAATAGCCCAATTAGAGTATGCAAGTCTAATAGGTAATATGATGTATGTAATGCATTGTTCAAGACCTGATATAGCATTTGCTGTTTGTAAACATTCAAGGTTTACTAGTAATCCAAGTAATGATCATTGGAAAGCAATAACTAGAGTACTTGGATATTTAAAATATTCAAAATATTTGGGCATTTGCTATAATGGTTTTCCCACTGTTTTAGAGGGATATTCTGATGCAAGTTGGATCACTAGTGTTAATGATAATAAATCCACTTCAAGATGGATATTTACTTTAGGAGGTGGTGCTATTAGTTGGTCATCCAAGAAACAAACTTGTATTTCTCATTCTACTATGGAATCTGAATTCATAGCATTAGCACCTGCTGGGAAAGAAGCAGAATGGTTGAGGAACATGTTATTAGATATAAAGTTGTAGCCACAACCCATGCCAGCCATTTCTGTATTTTGTGATAGTAAGACTATCACGTGTGTGGCTCATAATAAGATATATAATGGGAAATAAAGACATATAAGCTTGAGACATGCTTATATAAGAGAATTAGTCACAAATGGGACTATAATTATTGTGTACGTGAGATCGAATAAGAATTTGGCTGATCCGCTTACCAAAGCATTAACGAGAGATGAGTACAACAAACTTATCAAGGAATGAGGCTAAAGCCCTTGAATTAAACACAAGCAACGGGAACCGAACTTTGAGTTAGTATACACTCTAACAAAATAAGTTCAATGCGGTAATAACAAGTTGCTTAGTGTTGTTTAATCACTTATCTCCTTTTATAGCCTTAATTCATATGTACTACATAATGTTATGTGAGGAGTCAATAAGTTGTTAAATGCCTACAATAACATGGGAAAAATGACAAAGTTTGTAGTGCAAACTGTTACTCGGAGTGGTTGAGTTAAACCTTAATAAAATAAGTAAAGTCTGTAGTAACAGGGATATTGTATCTAATTTTACGTAGTTGAATACTGAAGTGGTACCGCTTCAAGCAAGATTTAAAGGGTTAATCTTGTAAGTATTCATGAAATCAGGATGAGCACAGGGCCGTAAACGTGCTAAAGCATATACTGGGTTTTCTGAATTTCTAAAATAGTATTACGTGTGTGATATTTTCGGTTTTGGCACAAGGAGTTGTGGTTCAAATCTTTAAGATACCAACAACTTCGTCAGAACTTTAAGGTGTTTGCACTAATGGAAAGTTCAAATATGAACAAGATACTTTTCAGTTTGCGTGATATTATAAGAAATATAACAAACTAGTGGGGGTTGAAAGAAGTAGTTTGTTACTTTGAAGGGAAAAGTAGGATGTCCCACATCGGTGGTCTAAGGCCTTTTTATGGGCTTTTTAAGTTCTAGTCCATTGTATGTATTTGTTTAAGAATACACATTATTAAGTGTATGTGCATATATATATATATAGATACAACAAGCCACAAATTGATACTTGCAGATTTTCTGAATATACATCGTAGGAAAACTCATGTTTATTTATATAAGAAAAGTCACGCCTTTTCCGAAAAGACGCTTTATTTTATTAACTAATGTGTCTTTTAATTTGAATTTTAAAATTTAAGTAGTGCTAGTGGTGGTTAGGTACTATTAGTTAGTTATAACTAACTTACTCTAGAGTAGAGTTAGTGTAAGTACAATTAGCATTAGAGTTAGCATTAGTTAGTTTTAATCCTTCTTCTTCGTATAGTTATACCTGTAATAACAGAATTAATGGATTACATTTTCCATTTCCTACTCTTTTAGAACATTTGTCAAAATTCCTTTCTTCTGTTGTGTTTTTTATTAAAGAGGTGTGAATGTGAAATGCAAGAGGCACCTTTTGGATTGCACCTCTCCATATCACCCTTCCTTTGTTAATAAATTTAGAGGCTTGACCTTATTTTTTAGATATGAAAAATCTGAAATCTTCTCTCCTCTTTCCGACACTGTCGCATTATTTTCTAAATAAACATAAGTGTCAAGTATGATTTACTCCGTTTGTTGAGTTGGCCAATGTTTTGTGATTTGAAGTGCCGCTATCACAGAATAGTTGTTCCGTTATATTTTGGAAGCATTGATATGTTGATTGGTTCAAGTGATTCTTTACGGCGAAATCACTTCTGTCAAAGCAATAATGAATTTTAATGTGTTTGAGTAAAAACAGAATTGCCAATCTTGACAGTCATGATGGTGTTGTTACATTCAAATTTTCTATCCATATTGATTGACACAGAAAATTAGAGAAGTAAATTGTGTGTTCCTTCAAATTTAAGGCGTTACTGGTATTGTAACGAACGAGGGAAACGGAATGCAAAAGTAACAAATTATTGAATTTACTGCTTTGTTCTTCCTCGTCCGTGCATACTCGTTGTTATGTGGCGATGGCTTGAACTTGATAGTTGACCAATAAAAAAACGGAAAAGGGCCAAAAACATTCTTATCGTGTGTTAAATTGTTTATAAAAGCCCCCGTCCATCTATCCGTCTGAATAGGTACACCACGTTATTTCTAGTATCTAATCTACCCCCACGACTAACGAAAATTCAGCTGGGCATATCATTAAATGACGTGTCAATTTTTCATTTGTCCACGCGGACCAGTGGGGCTCACCTCTTGTTTGGATTTATTTTTACCCATTAAACAGATCCGACCCATTTTATTTAACTATGGCTCGGTATTCTAAACCTAAATCCACGACAAAATACCTCATTTCTTTTCCCCAATTCTCTCTCTAAAGCATCAATGGCGATTTTGGATTTTTCTTAGGGTTCTTCGTCTAGTCCGATTTGTTGAGCTCAAAACATGAAAACCTTTGATTTCCAGCTATATCTTGCATTATTATTCGATTAAGGTAAGTATTTAGTACTTAAAATTATAAAATTGTAGGGTTGGGGAATATTTGGGAACTGATGTCTGGTGCATGTGAAGTTATTATGTTTTCTGAGTTATTTTATGTACCTTTTTAGAATTTCATTATGTTTTCTGGTGGTCCTTGTCATATTGGTCCTACTTATTAAAGCTATTATTTTTGTCAATTTTTATATTTAATTGATGGTGGGGTTTCTTGTCTTTGTATTTTTACTGTCGCTTTGTATTAAAATGTTGATGTGGTCCCATTTTGCCCTTTCTTTTTGTTGTTGCATGTGCTTTTAGCAGAAAGATGGTGGATAAAATGAATTTATACTTTAATTATGGGGGTGTGTGGGTATTGGGACCTATGTAATCTTATACTAAGAGAGATGTGCATGTGTTGAGTGACTATTAAGTAGACCATCTCTCTTATATTGATTTGTGTAAAGAATACACTGAAGTGTTAGGATATGTTGAGGTACAACAACTGATATTTCTTGACCCTTCTGGGAGGTATTTTTTGTTAGATGGGGATGAAGGGATTTATGAAGATTCAAGTCTTAATTAATGATGGTTTCAGTAATGTACAATTATTTGGGGTTGACCTGTTAGATGATACTATTAATGTTCCTGTATTTACCCAAATTGGAGGACCAGTAGATACGGTACCTATTGTTGCTGCTTCTGATTGTGATAGTACTGAAGATGATGAAGACATTGAAAGTGTTGATAGTTATGATAGTGATGCCCTAGGTTTATTTGAAAGGCAGAAGAAGTATGAGGTAACTGACAACCTTGATAGGTATAAAACATTGGAAAAGGGTATGACTTTCAAAAATCTTGCTGAAGCTAATGAGGTGATTAGTTATTATGCTGTGTCTAATAAGAGGGACCTTAAGGTAGATAAGAGTGATACCAAAAGACTTAGATACAAGTGTCAGATAGGGTGTCCTTTAAAATGTCTTATTTCTAAGGATGGCAAAGATCAAGGTATAAAGATAAAAACTTGGAGGGATGAACATAATTGTAGTGAAGTGTTTGAGAATAGAAGAGTTACTCCTGCTGCTTTAGCACATTATTTTAAGACAAAGATTCAAAATAATCCTAAGTTTAAAATTAAAGAGATGAAGAGTGATTTAGAGGATAGATTTAGTTTGAATGTGAGTGCCTCAAAGTTAAAAAGGGTAAAAAGAATGGTTTTAGAGAAATTGGAGGGTTCCTACTCTGATGAGTGCAACAAATTGGAGGCATATGCTCAAGAGTCGAGAGAAACAAACCCTGGTACCGATGTGGTGATACAGATATCCAATGATGCAATGGAGGAAGGTAAGAGAAGATTTTTGAGGATGTATCTTAGTTTCCAAGCCCTGAAGAGTGGATTCAAAGCAGGTTTGAGACCTTTTATAGGTCTAGATGAAACATTTTTAAAAGGCAAATAAAAGGGATCTTGTTGGTAGCTTATTCTCAAGATTCTTGCAAGCATTTTTATCCACTAGCTTGGGCTATAGTGGACAAGGAAACAAAGACAACCTGGCAGTGGTTCATGGAGAACTTGAAGGCATTTTTGGACTTGAAAGATGGTGAAGGGTACACATTCGTGTCAGATATGCAGAAGGTATGTATTCTTATGCAGATTTTCACATTCAATAGTATTTTACATTTAGCTTCTTTTGTTAATGTGATGTTTCTTTGTGTAGGGCTTGTTAGATGCTGTTAGGAATGTTTGTCCACAGTCATATCACAGATATTGTGCAAGGCATAATGAAGCAAATTGGAGTAAAAATGAAATTATGATTAGATGAAAAAGTTAATGTGGTGGTGTTCTTGGAGCACATATGAGGAGGAATTTAAGGACATATTGAAATAGCTAGGTGAAGTTTCTGAGGATGCTGTCAAGGACTTGCTGAACTATCCTCCAGTAAGTTGGTGTAGAGCTTACTTTGATACCCAATGCAAAAATCCAATGGTGGACAACAACTTTACAGAGTCCTTCAACTCTTGGATTCTTGAAGCTAGACATAAGCCAATAGTGAAGATGCTTGAAGAAATAAGAGTGAAGGTGATTAACTGCTTGTTTACTATGTTGATTAACTGTTTGTTTACTATGTTGATTAACTGTCCATTAACTATTGATTAATAGTTAACTATTGATTGATTAATATTTCATACTGATTAACTATTGAAGGCGATGAATCAACTTAAAGATAGAGCAGTAGAAGTAAACAGTTAGAGAGGTGAATATAGCCCATATGCAATGGAGTTGTAAAATAAATGGCTTCAAAGTGTAAGGAAAATTTTAATGGAGACAGGGGTTTTGAAATAAGTGAAGGTGAAGATAGGCACACAGTGATTCTGGAGCAACAAAGGTGCACATGCAGGCTTTGGGACTTGTTTGGAATCCCTTGTGCTCATGCTATGAGGGCATTCTTATACAAGAAATAAGACCCAACAGTTGGGATTCACTGGTGGTATTCCAAACAAGCCTGGCAGATGGTGTATCAGCACAAACTGCAGCCTGTTAGAGGTGAAAGATTCTGAAAAATTGAGCCACACCAAGCCATGGATCCACCACCACTAGCAAAGATGGCTGGTAGACCTAAAGTGAAAAGGTCAAGAGAGAAAGATGAAGCTAGGAAAAGGCAAGGACAATGGTCAACATCTAGGAAGGGTCTTCAGATGACATGCAGTTTTTGTGGCCAGCCAAATTATAATAAAAGAAGTTGTCCATTAGCCAACAAGGTATTTGATTAATTAGTTATCCATTAATCAATTTTTCTTACTTACATGCTAACATATATATTTGATTATAATAACAGTCAAAGAAAGTGCAAGACCACAGTCAGATAAATGAAGACCAATAAGCAGTATTCTTTATGGTACCTACTCCAGGTTTTAAACCTCAAAACCAACAATCTAGTCACACCACTCAGCAGCCAACACAACCATCTAGTCATGACACTCAACCAACTCAACAATCCAGTCACACCACTCAGCAGCCAACTCATCCATCCAGTTATGACACTCAGCAGCCAAGTCAGCAGTCCAGTCAGTCAAGACACTCAAATGCCAACTCAGCACTCCAGCACTCAGAATATTCAGACCATAAGAATATTTATTCAAGTAGACTTTGGTGCAGATTCTGACCCAGTCTTGAGGCCTAAGGTTATGTCTGATATTAAGACTAGACTTCAACTTAGGAGTCAACAAAATTCTGGCACTAGGAAGATACCATTCACAGGTGATCACACTGGTAGCTCACAACCAACAAAACTGCCATACTCCCCAAAGAAAACTACCTGGAAGGGGAATGAAGCAATGACACAAGCTCAATTGTTAGGTGTGAAAGAGAAAAAGATTGGAAAACTCAAAGCTAGAAGAGGCAAGGGGAGGGGCAAGGGGGAGTAGTGTAGCTTCAAAATATTGAATGCAATCTTTTTTTTTTGCATGACTATTCAGTACATGATGTTTGTAGACAAATAAATATTCTACGTTTTTAGACAAGTAAATGTTGTAACAGTGCTACATGTTTTTGGATCACACATTTACTTGTCTAATAGCAATGTTTCGTTGGGCTTAAACAATATAAATTTGCTACTCTATTTATGGCAATGTTCTAATTGTCTATATATAACAAGTTGTTATTGTGATAGTCTATGCAAGTTTTTATTGAGATCGTCTATACATGTGAAAATGCAGATGGTATGTTGTTATTGAGATAAATGTTTAAATGCAGAACCATTTAAATGCAGAACCATTACAGAAATTTTAACAAAATGAAATGAAGGACCCTTACATAAACAGAGTTGAAGAACCATTACATAAACAGAAATGCAGAACCATTACACAAATGTTAACAGAAGGAAATGCAGACCATTACATAAACAGAAATTCAGAATTTAAATGCTAACAAACTTCATTTCATACCAAAATATAACCATTACAGAAACATTACAATTCAGAAAAAGGAAAAAGAAGGAAACTAATACATAAAGTTCAAACGTAACTACAAAAACTGCATCATAACATAACTACACCAGACCACAACAACACTAAATCATCTTGAAAACTAGTACTAACACAAAGCCAATCCAAGAAAAAACAATAAACAACTTCATATTTTGTAGTTGAGCCTCCATCCTAGCAACCTTATGTAATTTTGCTGGATTAATTCCCTCGACCTCTTCCATTATTTTCTCCATTTTCAGTCTTTCAGCAGAAAAAACAACTTCCAAGTTAGCCGCCATCTTCTTCAGATAATTTCTTTCAACTTTAACCGTCTTCAGTGAAGAATTCAAGTTATGGATTAGCAACGTCACATGTGGTGGCATCTCTTCATCACGACATTCCCACAAACCACAAGAAGAGGCCTCATCAGAATGAGGGCATTTGTAAAATCGACGACCACCGTTCAATTGAGTCTTCGCTACAAAATGCTTTGCAGTTAAACCACAACCACAAAGACGCGATGAACCAGAAGACACAGAATTTTCAGACATTGTGAAGGGAAAAAACAAGATTTAATTAGTTTTAAAAGAGGATTTTTGGGGAAGAAGAAAGGGGAATAGAGAAACAGAAGAGAAATGAGAGAATTGAGGAAGAGAAATGAGGTATTTTATCGTGGGTTTAGGTTTAGAATACCGACCCATAGTTAAATGAAATGGGTCGGATCTGTTTAATGGGTAAAAATAAACCCAAACAAGAGGTGAGCCCCACTAGTCCGCTTGGACAAATAAAAAATTGACACGTCATTTAATGATATGCCCAGCTGGATTTCCGATAGTCATGGGGTAGATTAGATACTAGAAATAACGTGGTGTACTTATTCAGACGGATAGATGGACGGGGACTTTTATAAATCATTTAAGATACGATAGGAGTGTTTTTGGCCCATTTCCGATAAAAAAAGAAAGCAAAGGCCAACAATTCCTTGAGAACTGAATTGTGAAGTTGACAATATGTGCGGAAAGTACGAATCACTAAATGTACTAACAGATAGGCAGGAAAACGACGAAGCATTATGAATGAAGAATTGCTTGGAGATATGTGACATTGGTGTTTTGCCTAATTATAGCAAATAGTAATAAAATAAAGAAGAAAGATGTTATGTATATATGACAGTGGATTGCCTAATGGCAGATAAAGAAATTACCATAAAGGCGTGGTTTAGTTTCATAATTTTAACGGTGGAACTTGGTGATACCATTTCGTGGGTCTTGGATCCATCAACAGATTGGTGTACAAACTCAAATCAAGGATGGGTTTCAGCATATTAAAGTAATAAATCCAAAAGAAAGTGCAACAACATCCGGATTCTACTTTCTTGATTCTACTTTTAATTAAATTATTTGCTCTCTTTGAGTTATGAAATCAAATTCTACAAATGTTAGTGCAGATAATTTTTATGTGATCTCGAAGTATATTATATTTGTATGCCAGGATTAGGGATAGCGAAGAAAAAGTTGTTATTCCGTTTGCCAAATAAAATTGGCAAGTTGATATAGACTTAGGTAACATGCACAAATATAAGGGGAGGATTATTTTCAAGGTTTGTAAGATATGAGTTATGCTTAACAGTAATACTTGAAGTATCTTGAGATCATGAATATAATATATATCGAAAGACGAACATGTATGTGTTTGATTAGAGGAAGAGATCAAACTGGTTAACGTGTTATAATGATTTAATTGAAAAACCATTTGGAAAGGGAATTAAATTTTTGTAATTTTATACCCTAGTTTTGGAGACTAAATATTCGTGATTTTCTACTCCTACTTCGAGATCAAAATCTGTGTGACTTTATGCTCATTTTGGAGATTAAAATCTTAGTGATTTTCTATTCAAATTTATTATTCGATTTGAAGATTAAAAACTTCTTCGTTTATTAAATTTGGTTATGTCACATATTGCTCGGTTTGAAAATTAAAAACGTCACCGTTTATTAAATTTGGTTGTGTCACATATTACTCGGTTTAAAGATTAAAAACTTTACCGTTTATTAGTTCTGAATGTGTCATATTGGTTTGAAGATTAAAAACTTCAACATTTATTAACTCTGGCTTTATCGTGACACAAACAATAGTTCTTGTAGTTGGCTCAACAACATAATAGGGGCGTCAAATATGAATCTTTTTTTTTTAAGAAATATGTTTGGAATCTTAGTCACCACAATCTAATGGCATTGCGGAAAGAAATAATAGAATTTCAAAGGAGACGATGAATGCCTAGTTGGTAAGTTCTAGTTTATCTAAAACTTGTTGGTGGAAGCCATGTTTACAGTTAACTGAGTACTCATTCACATTCCCTATAGCAATACACAATTCATTCCATATATAAAAAATGGAAAGGAAGAAAACCCTACTTGAAATATTTTTAAGTGTGGGAAGGTATTTGAGTAAAGTGCAAGATCTTAAACCCAAAAGGATAAAATTGGATCAAAATTGTTGATTCAGTTTTCATAAGATATTCAACAAATAGTAAGGCATATCGTTTTCTGATTCATAAATCAGAAAATTCTGATATTTATATTAATACGATAATCGAATCAGATAATGTAGAATTCTTTGAGAATATTTATCCGTATAAAAGGAAATGTGAATCGTCTAGTGAAATATCTAAGCGAACTCAGAAAAAAGCAAAGGAAAGTACGTTGAATTAGAAAAAATCCATGACGTAGTAAACGTCAAAGGATAACTACTTCCTTTGGACCGGATATTCAGACATTTTTGTTGGAAAATGAGCCTCAAACGTTTAAAGAAATATTGTCTTCCTCGAAAGCACAGTATTGCAAAGAGGTAATCAATAGTGAGATATAACCCATATTAAGTAATCATACTTGGTAATTGGTTGATCTTCCTCGAGGAAATAACCGTTTGGTTCTAAGAGGATTTTAAAAAAGAAAATGAAAAGCTGATGGTACTATTGAAAAATATAAGGTAAGATTAGTTTGTCAAATGATTTAGATAATGAGAAGGTCTTGAGTAGATAACGAGAAGATCTTGAGCATTTACATACTAGCTGGTAACGAGGATTACATCTACTTAGGTCTTAATAGCGTTAGCCACCGTATATGGCCTTGAAATCCATCAGATGGACGTAAAGACAAACCTTCTTAAATAGAGATTTGGAGGAAGGAATTTATATGGAACAACATGACGAGTTCGGGGTTCCTTAAAAAGTAAAATAAAAGAAGGTGTGAAGATGTGTTAAGTCTCTTTTTGGACTAAAACAAGCACCCAAATAATGACATATGAAATTTGATCACACAATGGTATCAAATGGTTTAAAAGATTAATTAATACATGCAAAAGTACATGAAAAGTTTGGAATGTTGGGGCGTTTAGCTTATGCATGACATAAGTGAATGTTAGATGTAATGTCTAAATGATATATAATTTTTGAACCCCACCAATAATGGATATTGATGATAGTCGATGAATCATTACTTATTCAGTCTTAGTAATGACTAGTGATGAAGCTACAGATTCAAAAGTTATTTACGTGCCTTTTCCAAAATGATATGTTCTTTCTTGCAAGTTGGATGATTTTGTGAATGAAGGTGCTATAATTTGCATATCATATAAACGTATGAATAAATAGCATGCAAATGTTTTGAAATGGCAGATGATTGCGAAATATGTTATCTATTAAAAGGTTGTGACCACAACTGATGCCAATCATTTTAGAAGTTGTTATAATATACTATTACTACATTAAGTGTAGTCAATAATCTGATATGCAATCAAAAGTCGAGACGTACTACGACATAAGAAATTTTGCATTGAACTTTCATGTCAATGAAACAAGTTTTGAAGTATTTGAAATATACTCCAAATTATGCTTTGCACTACAATAAGTATCTCGCGATAATAAAAGAGTGTAGTGATACAAATTAGATCACCAGTTCAACCGATTCTAAATAGTCGGTGGAGGAGCGATGTCTTGAAAATTGTCAAAAAATATGCATTGACCGCTCTACAGTGGAGGCTGAGTTTATAGACTTAGATAAGGCCGGTGAAGAAGCTGAATGGCTCCAAAATTTCTTGGAAGATATTTCATTTTGGCCCAAATATTTGGCACCCTAAACATTGTGATAGTCAGGCGGCAATTGGCAGGACAGGGAGCGTTATGTATAACGGAAAATCTTGTCGCATTTGACGGAGACAAAATACGATTAGACAACTACTCTCTAGTGGTGTTATCACGGTTGACTACGTAAAGTCAATAGATAATGGGTCAGATCCAGTTATAAAAGACCTATCTAGAGAGGTAGTTAAAAGATCATCAAAGGGAATGAGGCTAAGGCCTAGGACAAGTCATCATGGCGGTAACTCTACCTTGCAGATTGGAGATCCAAGAGCTAGGTTCAAAGAGATCAAACAAATTTATGAATGACGGTTCAACATTGTCAAATAACTCAATCTATTCTCGTCATGAAGACAATGTTACAAAAATAAGGTAAAGCATTAAGGTTTTTTTATGAGTCAATAAAGCTTAAAGCTTTTTAATGATTTGCTAAGTCTGGCAGGATATGAGTAGATAGTGGATCTTTAGGGTTACACGTTTAGGATTCACCTATGAGTGTGAAGTGTAAGCCGCTTCAAGGAGAATTTTGTAAGGCCAGTTCTTTATGCACATATGAAATTACGCGGTGTTCATGGCTAAAACGAACACAACAATGAGAACCAAAGATAGTTAAGGGTTGATTTTATGACTTATGGTTGTTTAGGTATACACCAAAGTTTGACGGTTCAAAAATATCAAATCTACCGATTGACCGAGTATATCTGATATAAGTTCACTATGAAAAGTTCAAAGGAAAACATTCTTATTGAGATGCGATTAATTATCCTTACTTGCGAATCACACAGTATTTTCATACATATTTTTTCCACATATGTCCATTCCTCATTCATGTGGGGGATTGTTGCATTTTTATTAAATGTATGTGATCTCCACATGGTGTTTATTGATCTAGAGAAAGCGTAAGATAGGGTTCCTAAGAAGGTCTTATGGAGCTGCTTAGAGATTAAAGGGGTTCTGGTAGCCTAACTAGGGTGATTAGAGACATGTATGAAGGAGCTAAGACTCGGGTTAGGACAATATGAGGCGATTCCGAGCATTTTCCAGTTGTTACGGGGTTGCACCAAGGGTCGGCGCTCAGCCCTTTCCTATTTGCCCTGGTGATGGATGCCATAACGCATCATATTCAAGGGGGGGGGGGGTGCCATGTTGCATGCTATTTGCTGATGATATAGTCCTAATTGACGAAACACGACGCGGCGTAAACGAAAGGATAAAGGTTTGGAGTCATACCTTTGAGTCTAAAGGTTTCAGGTTGAGCAGGACAAAGACGGAATACCTCGAGTGCAAATTTGGGGCGGGGCCGATGGAAGCGGGAGTGGAAGTGAAGCTCGACTCTCAAATCATCCCTAAAAAGAGTAGTTTCAAGTACCTAGGGTCAGTTATTCAGGGGATCGGGGAGAACGACGAGGATGTGACACACCGTATAGGGGTGGGTTGGATGAAGTGGAGGTTAGCGACGGGAGTACTGTGTGACAAGAAAGTTCCACCTATACTAAAAGGTAAGTTTTATAAAGCAATGGTTAGGCCTGCGATGCTGTATGTGACCGAGTGTTGGCCGGTTAAGAACTCACACACCCAGAAGATGAAAGTAGCAGATATGAGGATGTTGAGGTGGATGTGCGGGCATACAAGGATGAATACGATTAGAAATGAATATATTAGAGAGAAGGTGGGTGTGGCCCCCCATAGAGGACAAGATGCGAGAAACAAGACTCAGATGGTTCGGGCACATTCGGAGGAGGAGCACCGATGCACCGGTGAGAAGGTGTGAGCGACTGGCTGTGGTGGGCATGAGAAGAGGTAGAGGAAGACCTAAGAAGTATTGGGGAGAGGTGATAAGGCGGGACTTAGCGCGTCTTAGGATTACTGAGGACATGGCCCTTGATAGGGGATTGTGGAAGTCGAACATTAAAGTTGTAGGTTAGGGGGAAGTTGTGGATAATTCCACAGCGCACTAGAGTGAGATTAGCTAGTTAGGAGGTAATCGTAGGAGGTTACTGATCAGTACAGGGAGTTATTTGTTGGATATTAGTATACCTTTCACCTATTTCGTATTTCTTATATTTCTTATACTGCTGTTACTTTACTATTTTGTGGTATGTTGTTATTTTATGTTATTTTTAGTATGAATATATTGATAGTCCTAACTTATCGTCTCTTGTTGATGTCTTGAGCCGAGGGCATCCTGGAAACAACCTCTCCCCCCCCCACGGGGTAGGGGTAAGGTATGCATACATATTACCCTCCCGAGACCCCACTTGTGGGATTATACTGGGTTGTTGTTGTTGTTGTTGTTGTTGTTGAATGGGAAATAGAAGATGTACCTTTTAGATTGCACATCTCCATATCACCCTTCCTCTGTCTATAAATTTAGAGGCTTGGCCTCATATTTTAGATATGAAAAATCTGAAATCTTCTTCCCTCTTTTCTCTACATTCTTGCATTATTTTCTAAATAAATATTAGTGTCAAATGTGATTTGCTCAATTTGTTGAGTTTGCTGAAGTTTTGTGATTTGAAGTGCCGCTATCACAGAATGGTTGTTTCATTCTATCTTGGGAGGAATTAATCCATATACCTTGATCAACAATGAGAGAATTAAATTTCTTAAGAACACACTATGAATTCAATGTGCTCGAAATTATTTTACAATTTGTTTATTAAACGTCTCTAATTTATGAGTTTGAACACAGCATTACCAACATCTTCCCCATAACTAACATAGAGCTTGAGCTCACGTCCGTGGATGAGCTCAATATCTAGCTGATTTCTTCAACATATCAGTAAATATCATGAGTAGACGATCAGATCGTTGGGCAAGAAGTGAAGAATTACAAAAGTACTACTAATTAGATTAACATTGCCAATTTTAGAAAAAAAAAAAGAATAATGGGTTGTTGTTGTTGTTGTTGTTGTTGTTGAATGGGAAATAGAAGATGTACCTTTTAGATTGCACATCTCCATATCACCCTTCCTCTGTCTATAAATTTAGAGGCTTGGCCTCATATTTTAGATATGAAAAATCTGAAATCTTCTTCCCTCTTTTCTCTACATTCTTGCATTATTTTCTAAATAAATATTAGTGTCAAATGTGATTTGCTCAATTTGTTGAGTTTGCTGAAGTTTTGTGATTTGAAGTGCCGCTATCACAGAATGGTTGTTTCATTCTATCTTGGGAGGAATTAATCCATATACCTTGATCAACAATGAGAGAATTAAATTTCTTAAGAACACACTATGAATTCAATGTGCTCGAAATTATTTTACAATTTGTTTATTAAACGTCTCTAATTTATGAGTTTGAACACAGCATTACCAACATCTTCCCCATAACTAACATAGAGCTTGAGCTCACGTCCGTGGATGAGCTCAATATCTAGCTGATTTCTTCAACATATCAGTAAATATCATGAGTAGACGATCAGATCGTTGGGCAAGAAGTGAAGAATTACAAAAGTACTACTAATTAGATTAACATTGCCAATTTTAGAAAAAAAAAAAGAATAAACATATTATCATGATTGTAGTATTTATCCAGAAGAATTCCAGAGAGAGATTATTGGCAAGGTTGACCTGGCAACCTATTGTCCTTAATCCGGAAACACTTTTTAGAACCTATCACAAAATGCCACGTGGAACAAAGCATTCTCGGCGATTCGTAATGATATGATAGGCCTCAAATCACGGATTCAACTTCCCTCCATTTCCTATTGTGTCCATTTTCCCAACAAGTTCCTATATAGATAAATGACACATGTCTCTTTTTTATATTAGTGATTTAGATTTAATTTACAAAAAATGAGTCTCAATCATGATTAGAATAATATAGTCTATTACCCTTTGCTCCCTATAATATTGGAAATCCCACAATTCTAGCAAAACAAAAAGGGCTTTAACTATATTTTCAGAATGTATAAGTGATCAAATCATTCTCAGCTGCCATTTCCTGTTCGTTGCTAAGTTTTTCTCTTTTTTATTTCATATTTTATATTAGAACTTGCTTTTTTCAAATATTGAAGAATTTATTTAAAACAAAATTCTTCAAAGAAAAAGAAAATCCCCATTCGACTTTCAGTCATGAAAGAAGTATATCTCAGTGTTGCAGTTGCAACAGACATATACATGAAAAACAAGACACAAACGTACATGTAATCAATAAATACATATAAAATTATTTATTGATAAATGTATAACTTGTGAATATCTTATTTTATCCTTTTTAATTCTTTGCTTTTTGAAGTGACCGGTCAAGGGCTGGCAATGGAAAGAGGGAAGAAGCTAGCTGAAAATTTTAAAAATTATCTTGAGTGTTTGACCAAAAAGCTGTCGGTTGCTTTACGAGTTAGGGACAATCAAAAATTATAAAAAGGGTAAATCGAAATCGATGGTAATATATCCAAAGATCGATCTTTAGATTCGTATAAAAGTTGTTCTTATAAAATTGTAGTGAATCTTGATGAAGTGTTTAAGCAAGTTAGCAACAGAGAGATAAAATAGAGAGAGAATGATAGATAGAGAGAGTTGTATTATTATTGACTAATAATACATGCCTTACAAATGAGGGGGATCCTTCCTTATATAGAAGGATGGTCCCCTCGCCAACACATTACATCATTTCAAAGCTACTATTATTACAATGACGGTATAGGGGAGGGGAAGTCGGGGCGTCTATACGGGCAAGTCTGCTGATACGCCTCTGTGGTGAGGGCGTAACACTTTCGTCGTATAGACGTGAGAGGGGATATCATCTGACATCTATGGCCGTATAAGGATACATGCTCGACCCGTAATACATCCGAGTCGGCCGTACGAGGATATGTGCTCGACCCGTCTTACGTCTGATTCGACCCAATACAATGAGAATGTGACTTCTTTAAACTGGAGTGTCATATATCTGCAATGGGTGGATAAAGTTGACCCGTATTGGATCTATCCATATACGTACACGTGGCACGTTCTTCTAAACCGTCATTTGCTGACGGTGTGCGTAATAATTGCGGTTGCTCCCGAGGCAGGCCATAAAGGCGATTTGACGTTTTGGTTTCCCGCCTCTTTTCTGGTGCAAAACTTTTCGAATCCCGTATATTGACTTATTATAAATAGTGAGAGGTTTCAAGACTTTCTATTCTTTGGATCATCAGAAAGTTCTACCATACTTTTGTCTTTTTATCTTTTCTTGATAGAACTGCAACATTTTACGTTGACCTTGTGTTTCGTCGTTATACCTTTAGTAATAAGGCTTCTAACAATGGCTAAGGGTGGTCGCGGTCGTGGAACAGACGAGGGTGAAGCTACTTCCAGGGTTTCCCGGCCATCAGAAGATGGCAAAAAATCTCGCAAACCACTCGTCCCCCTATTTGTATGTAACCTTCTCCCTCGCGAACTATACGTTCGGAGGGATTTCCAATTGAAAGGGGTTACTCCTGCATGTGAGAGGTCTACTTTTACTAAACCTCTCCGAAACGAACTCCGGGCATCTTGTGAAATTCCGAATGTGCATGTTATGCAGGCGGCTGGAAGGGACCTCGCCAACGTGCATAGGCCTGGGTTCTGCGCCTTCTACGAGTACCCCTTCATAATGGGGTGTAGCCTCCCCATCTATCCGTTGGCGGAGGGGCTGTGCCGGTTCTATAACGTATGTCCGGCTCAGCTTACCCCCTACACATGGAAGATATGTCGTATACTGATGATGTATGCCGAGAAAGCTGGCTTAGACATCACGGTATACCACATGTTGCAGTTGTTCAATCCAGGATTCATGAGAGGGACGATGCTTCAACTGAAAAATCGAGGGACAAAGGGCCTGGTTGTTGATATGGACGACAAACCCAATTGTCAACTCTAGATGAAGTACTTCTTCGTCCGAACCTTGGATTTGGTGTCGGACCCTGCCGAGATTTCCTGAGGCATGGAATGACGTCCGTAAGTGTTATTTCTTACGTTTACTTTCTTTATGTCTGTTCGACTTTTCGTCATCTTATTATGTTGTATGGATGCAGCGCGGGTGCGTACACCCTAGTCCGTACCGGACATAAAAGCTTGGGTGGGCCGGCTGATCCCCTTTGTAGAGGAGTGTAGGACGTGGGCCGCCTTTACTACAAAATATGGTCTTCCAGGTATGGTAGTGATTCCTGATTTGGCGAACTCATATCCTATTTGGATGTCATTTTTTTATGCGCTCTTATAATTGTGTTGGCAGCTCGGAGTGCACCGCGGAGACGGAGATGTCGTGTCGCCTATTCTTCGTCGACAGATTCCGAACATGTGCTTCACGTAAGGTAGATCGCTATTGAGGTTGTTCATCTTGGGGATGATCGACCAGATATGGGAGCGTCTCGTGACGACGTTGCCGACGTTGCCTATCCGAAAGGCAAAGCTATAATTCGGAAGCCGGTCTTTGCGGACGTTCCCGGGATGTCTTATCCCGTAGTCAAGCCGGTGATTGACCAGGCGTCTAGAGTGGACATTTTGCCTCTACCTCTTCCTGTAGGATAGGATGCTTTAGTGGACGAAAAAGGCGTAGAATACTCCTTGGAAAGGGGGTGGCCGTGGAACAGGGGGAGGCGATCACTCGCCGCCCCGAGTTGAGACCGGTTTCATGGGTGACGCAATCCGATTGGAGAGGGCGACCCTTTTAAATGAGGTTACGGGAAGTACCGCTCCCCCGTGTGTCGAGGATGATAGCGCGCCGGCTGTCGCCGATGAGGCTATAGACGAGGAGGAGGCTGCTTCCGGATAGGATCCTGCTCCCACGGACGTGCCGCAGCAGGACTACGTGCGCGTGTACATGACGGTGACAAGCCCCACCCGTTGGCTCATGATCCCCACGGGATACAACTTGCTACTGGAAAGCAAGCAGGCCACAACGGATATGTCCTTGCTATGCGGGGCTGCCAAGGCGGAATCTTTAAAAGCCGTAAGCGATAGAGATCTGTCTCATCGAGTCGCCGACGCTACCTTACAGGTATGACTTGGTCGTTGCTTTTCATAGTTTTCTTATGAGTCCTGAGTTTTTTATGTCGTTTTGACTTGTGTCTCCTTTTCACCTTTTTGACAAACCCTCATCTTGGAGGTGGAGCGGGGGGGGGGGGAGCGAAAGAATAATGCTGCCCTCTAAAAGGTGTCAAAGAAGTACTGGGAGGTCCGGAATAAGTACAAGACGTTGGCGGACCTATACACCTAGGACCCTCAGTTTTGAGTATTCCATGAGGGTTTGAAGCTGGCAGAGGATCAGCTGCGGGAGCGTACGTCCCAGCTGGAGAGGGCGGACGCAAACTTGATGGGCGCTGTGGCCCTAAATACCGAATTAGAGAGTCTCCTCTATCAGCAGGATGGAGAGCTGGTCCTAGACCGTGTGGTGTTGGAGGAGGCAGCGGAGTTGCGTGCCAGCCTGACCAATCAATAACAATAACGGAGCTAGGAGCTCGCCTTATCCCATTTAAACATATCAAATAATAAAATAACAATGATAGATATATATCAAACGGGGAACCAAGTCCCAAAACATACCAACTCCCATAGACCGAAGGGTCAAGAGTCATGAGCATCTAAAAGAACATAAGTGTAATAATGGTTTACAAGATACCAAGTGCGGAAAGAAATATCAATACAGAATCAAAGACAGTAGGAAGGAATATCGGGTCCTGCGGGCTCTGCAGCTACCTCGAATATCCTACAGGAGTCGCCTCGAACAACTACCGGATCACTGTTGAGAGGTACCTGGATCTGCACACAAGGTGCATGGAGTAAAATGAGTACTGCCAGGCTTAGTGGAAATAAACAGGGGTAAGACAGCGCAGATAAGAAATCCGCAATAAAGCACTATGTAAAGCTGTAATCAAATACCCTGTCACAGAATCAGTATCAACTGTCCATGTACCAGCAAGTACCAGCAAAACAGTATAACAGCTAGCAGATGTAGCTAAATGTAATGCAATGCATGATATGACCGCTACGGCGCGTAGCCCGATCCAATTTGGGTACCCGTGCTCACTGTGGGGGGTTCAGACTCCGGAGGGGCTCCTACAGCCCAAGCATAATATTACTGCGGCGTGCAGTCCGATCCAACATATATACCGCTGCGGCTCGCAGCCCGATCCACTACCAGTCAGATAATATGCAAATACAGCCTCGCAGGCTCAAAAGTAGTTTCGAAAACATCTTTTATCATTTTTCAGTTGAAAACAGTAATATCAAGTTTCAGAGATTGGAAATAGCATGATAACAGAAAATAGTTGCGGACTGGTAGTAAACTAGCATGTCAATATCACAAGACTATGATAACGATCCTCGCGGGATCGAATAACTGGTTCACAGCACACAAGTATACTCGACCGTCCAAGAAGGAGGTTCAACAGCTCAAGAGTAGCCAATATCACAATATAGTATGCAACCATCCGAGAAGGAGGTTCGACGGCTCAAGAATAGCCAATATCATAACACAGTAACAACAGGTCGGACTAAGCTATAGTCCCCAAATTCACAATCGACCCCGCACTCACATGAGAGTACATGTCTCGCTACTATACAGCGTCACAAAGTGGTATATCGGGGTTTCGAACCCGCCGGTCATCACCCATATCTATTACTCACCTCAAAACAGCTCGATGACTAGTCCGTGATGCCCTTGCCATGAGAATCAAGCTCCGCACGCGTAGAATTTGATCAATTATAGTAGAAACACAACAAATTAGGCCAATGGGACGACACCCATTCAAAACAACTCAATTTACATCAAAATTCCCAAAGTTACCAAAACCCGACTTTTGGTACGCTTCTCGAAAAATGACAAAAGTCACATATTCGGAACCCTCATCTCAATACGAGTCTAGGCATATAAAATTTACCAAATTCGGACTCCATTTGCCCACTCAAATCCTTGTTTTTCTACAATTTTAGGCCTAGGGTTAAAACCCACCTTTAATCTTCCATTTACAGAAAATTAACCAAGGATTTCATGATAAAATGATATAATTAAGCCACAAAACTTACCTCCGACGAACAACCGATGATTTCCCAGCAATCTCCCACGAGTTTCTATCTCTAGAACTCAAAATTTGTGTTTGTGGAGTGCAAACCCGCGACTGGCCAGTGTTTCTGGTTTTAATTCACTGCCTGGGCCATTCCTTCTGTGCGATCGCAATGGCCCTATGCGATCGCATAGAGTTAAATTTTCCTGCCAATTTCCCCTTATATGCGATCGCAATGCTACTCCGCGATCGCATAGCACAATCTTCCGGGCCTCCCTTTTTCTTCTCTGCGATCGCAGCACTGGCTATGCGATCGCAATGTGCAGTCTGCTACGGATTTGGGTCGTGACAATAAGCCTATGCGATCGCATAGCACATTTTTCTCACCCCTCCGGGCTCTTCTATGCGATCACAATGACTCTATGCGATCGCATAGAGCAATCACTGTCTGCAATTTTTCTGCAGCAACTTCATGATCAAAGCTTGCCCGTTGGGCATCCGAAATGATCCCGAGACCCCGGGACCTCAACCAAAGCCACCAATACATCACATTACCTCATTCAAACTTGCTCGTAACATAAAAACACCATCGTAAACATCAAAATCACCAATTACACACGGATTCAAGCCTAATTTTCTTCAAAACTTCCAAATTGCACATTCCATCAAAAACCCGACCAAACGACGTCCGAATGACCTGAAATTTTGCGGACATATCCAAAATCCCATAACGAAGCTACAGGAATTGTCAGAATTCCATTCCGACCCCCGGATCAAAATTTCACCTCCCATCCGGTTTTCGCCAAAATTCAACCTTAGCCAATTCAAGCCTATTTCTACATCGGACCTCCGAATTTGATTCTAATTGCTCCCCTAAGTCATAAATGATCCCCCGAAACTAGTCGAATCATCAGAATCTGATTCCGAGCACTCTAACTAAATAGTCAACTCCAGGTTGACTTTCCATATTCAAGCTTCCTTCAAAAAGGCTATATGCCTCATTTTCAATCCAATTCACTCCTAATTCACCCGATAGACTCTAACACCGATGTAAAAGCAATAAGCACATAAATGCAAGATAACGGGGTGGTAATTCCCGTGACGACGGGAGGGAGAGCTGGACCTTGGTCGTGTGGCGATGGTGGAGGCGACAGAGTTGCGTGCCAAGGTTAATGCCCTTACTGCCGAGCTCGGGACCACAACGGTTGAGGTGGCTGCCCCTCAGCAGGCGGATACTGTTGCCCCGACTGGCGATACGTCTCGCGAGGGTCACGACATGCTTGTATATGCTGAGGCAAGGCGGACCGTATTTGAGGAGTTCCTAGCCGCTGGTAGAGCCACCGAAGCGGAGGTCGAAGCTCAGCGTCGCCTGGTCAGGGTCGCTCGTGAGGCTTGTGTGTATGACCCCGACTCTCCGGGCCAAATGGGTGGTTCCTTTGTAGATGCGGACCAGCTGGGCTCCGAATCCTTGATCGATAGGTTGTTCCAGGACGAAGGCGAGGATGGTGCGGCCGGTGTGGAGGGGGGGGAGGAAGGCGATGGGGGTCATGGTGGTTAGCTAGGATTTTTCTTCTTTCTTGTAATCGAGACTATCTTGTAACCTTGTAATTTATTAAGATGATTTTTGATGACTTCATGGGAACCGCTTGTGTTTTTGTGTCTTCTTTTGCAACTTCTGTATTGTTCATGGCGTGGCCTTTTATTTATCGTAGTCTTTCCCTTACATCGTCAAGGCCTTAGTCTTTCACAATTATTGGAGGCGACCGTAGTCTCTCCTTACGTCGTCGAGGCCTTAGCCTTTCGCATTTATTGGAGGCGAACGTAGTCTCTCCTTACATCATCGAGGCCTTACCCTATCGGATATGATCGATGTCACACCTCCTTTTTCCGCACCCGCGAGGGCACAAGGGAGTTTTTCCGGTTAAAGGACAATCGAGACGGGATTAATTTATTTAATTCAGAGTCGCCACTTGGGAAAATAATGGTGTCCCAAGTCACCGATTTAATCCCGACCCGAGGAAATTTATGACTCTGTAATACAGTCTGCGAAACTAGAAACCTGGATAAGGAATTCTGTTAACCCGGGAGAAGGTGTTAGGCACTCCCGGATTCCGTGGTTTTAGCACGGTCGCTCAATTGCAATTTTTGTTTCTATCTGATTCTTTTATATATTTTTAACTATGTGCTTTTAATGCTCCGCTCTTATTTTTAGAAGAATTGCGACGTCACGAAAACACATTTCGAGTCACACCGCAACCAGTACGCCTGTGACTTTAATGTATTTCAGTTTCGCCGAGAGTAAGATTTGGGTCACATAAATGCGCACCCGTGTTTAGGAAAGTAATTTGCTTACAAATCGCGCCTAAAGAGTCTATCGTCCTTATTAACTTCGGGAAAAAGACCGTGAAATTCACTAAACGGTCTTTCCAAGGCTAAGTTTTCATAACAACTGATTAGAGGGCCCCGCGATTGTGTATTTGCGTTTGGCGAGGCTCGTCTCATTATTATTAAGGCCAATCCTAAGATGAACTATATTCTCTACTTGTTTTGTCTCTAACAACAAAGAAAAATGTTAATTGTTTATCATTACCTACTAGTTTTATATTTTTTTTTATCATTTGGGCCATTCAATAGAGCCTTGACTCAAAATTAACCGCCAGAAGACAATTTCCTTTTTACTTTGCTCTTAAATTACTTAAATTTCAATTTGTATTCAAATTAGTTAAGCTAATTAGTTACCAGAAAAATTTGTTTTATTTAAGAAAAGAATATTGAACATGCTTCAGATTTTAATCTAATCTAACTGATAATCAGTTTTCGTGTAAATGATCTAGATCATAGTAGATATACACGAACTAAAGTGTACTGATAATCTAATAGCAACGAAGTGATATATCAATCGTCCAGATTCCTTTTTTAAACAAACTATAGATAAAACGGGATTTACATGCTTATCTTTACAATTAACTACTTGAACATTGAACACGATACTACTAATTCATAACTTTCGATCAAGCTACCATCATTATGCCTCTATTTACTTTTACACTGGATGTTAGTTATTATACACTCTTAACCTGAACAAATTAACACCACTAACATAACTTAAAATTTTTTTTTAACATGTATTTCACTGATTCACCTACCCATTACATAGTATGTTTCCAGTAGACCACTTCTACTGTGACAGATTATGGAAATATGAAGTTCACATAGTTACAATCCATACAGTCTATTACATGTTCGGGTTCTCCTTAATGAGTATACATGTATCTAACTAAATTTCGATATGGATTAAAAGGACATGATAATCAATAAGCTAAGCTTTATTTCTTCAATTCATGTTTACAGCTTCAGGCAGTAGTGAAGTACCTGGAAATCAGCAAAGTAAGAGAATGGAGATCAGCTAAATCGATCAAGCGAAGTAACAGCAGGTCAACAGCAACAAGTACCACAACAACGACCCAACCAGTAGAACACTCAGCAACAATCAGCAGTAGATCAATGACTCAGCCAGCACAACAACAACCCAAACAGACCCAAAGCAGTAATCTAAAGCACAATACTCAACAAATACACCACAGTCAACTTCAGCAACCCAGTGGCCAAGGACTTCAACCAAACAGTGACAAACAACTTTAACCAAACAGAACAAACGACCCCCAGAATCTATGTAAAGAAATCTCTGTGAACTTAAAACCAGTCCAATGAAACAGTGATCAAGGGTCCAATGGCAAACCAAGAAGAATCCAAACTCCCATTGTCTAATTTCTAAGGTTTCTTTATATGTGAATGGCTATCTGTTTTTCAATTATCTCCAAAAAATCCAGTCCTAAGCCTCTATGTATCTCCCTATTTTTCTAGGTATCAATGCCTATCCCCAATGTTCTCCAGATATCTCTCCTGTGTGTGTGTCTAAGGTCTGTTTTTTTCTGTTTTCTATCTCTTTCGTGTGTATGAATATCTCTGTCTATCTCTATTCGAATCTCTCCTGTGTGTATTCAAAAATCCTCTATTTTAACCAAAACAGACCACTTAAGATGCCTCAGACCACTAGAAAAAACCTAGCCCATCATTCTTTTCTGCCCAGCCCATTATCCCCTATGTTTTCCCACTTAAACTTGTCTAAACATGGGTTTTTATGTTTAAAATTCTCTAATTGCAGAGCCTGGTGGGATGCCCTGCTGTAACAGCAGGCTCCACTAGTTTAATTCATGGGCAAGACAATTTTTAAATCCTACAATGTTAGTTCTAATTAACTAATATTAACTACACTCTATTAATCCCTAATTTATGATTAACCAACGAATGCAACCATAATTCCATAGTGATTCCAATAAAACATTAGTCTACAGTGATTCAACTAAGACCTCAGTCAGTAACAAAGGAATCATTGCTCTGCTGTTTCTAACAAACAGACCTACGAGAGTACATCGACGACATTCGATTAACTACAACACATAATCATGGATAACAAATTAATTAGCAAAACAGTGATTCTAGAATCTCGGCCAAAATGAAAACCAAGTGTTCGACGACGCTAATCGACGCGAGTTCGTATCCTATAACTAACATATTCAAACAAGCAATACAGAAAAGCAATTGACCAAACAAAGAGGTCTTGGAGAAGAAATGACAAATATGGACGGCCAGTAGGAATGAAAGAAAAATCAAACGAATTGAACTAAACAAATATACAAACAACAAATATCTAATTGAAATAGATAGGAAAAGGGGAGGTTACCTCGAAAGAAATCGAAATCAAACAGAGACCGGGCCTTTTGAACTTGGACTCGAATTCGGAGTCTAACGGACTTTTAATTGAGATGTTTTCAGATGAAAACATCCCAATTAAATTCTGCTAGACTTCAATTTCCCTCGAATTTAAATGAAGAACCCAATTTTGAAATCTAGGGTTCTTATGGCCGCTTTGGGGTTTTTGGGTTTCCGGTCGGATTCGAACAAAACCAAGGGCGGTTTGGGTGTGAGGGTGGTCTGGAGGTGCTAGGGTATGAGTTTGGGGTGGTTTGGCATTAGTTCGAGTTTGACTCGAATCTTCAAATGAAGATTCGAAACGATGGGGAGTGATTCGAGGTTAGAGGGTGAGGGATTCGTGTTCAGGGGGTTTAGGGGGAGCTATGGTGTTAATTTGGTGGTCATTGGCCTACCGGAACCGCCGTGGGGCGATTTCCGGCAGGCGGAGGGTGGCTGTGGGACGGCGGTGTCGGCGGGTCTTTGAGATAGACGAAAGGGATCTAGGGTTTGCAAGGTTTGGGAATGAAACGGGTTTGGGGTATTGGGGGGGGGGGTTTGGTATATTAAAATTGGGTAAATTAATGTAGGCCGCTGGATTATACGAATCCGACGGCTCAGATTAAAAAGAGGATGGGTATTGGGTCGACGGGGGCGGGTCAAGTGACGGGTTGGGGGATTGAATGAAGGCCCTTGGATTGATACGGAATGAATGGTTGAGATGGATTATCGGGGATCTCTGATCTGGACCGTCTATTGGGTTTGATCAACGGCCCGCGTATGACAATCATACGGCGTCGTTTGGGCCATCTAGGGGCCAACCGGTTTGGGCTCATTTCCTTTGGTCCTTTTACTTCATTTTGGGCTCCGAATTTCCTATGAAACTGGCCCATTTCCCCTTTTGTTTTCTTTTCTTTTATTTTTATTTCCAAAATTGATTCAAACTAAATTTTAGAAATCTAAAATTACATTATGAAATGAATTTAACTTATCGAAGATACTAATTAGTTTCTAATTATCACACATAATTAAATAACAATAAAATTGCACAATTAGAAAATTAAAGGCTAGAAAAAAACACACATACTTCTTTGTGATTTTTCGTTTTCGTAAAACAAACTTAATTACTCTTAATTGCGAGCTTAAATTTTGTATACAAAATGCAATATATTTTTGTATTTTTTTTTACTTATTTAAACGAATGGACACACAAACACAAACAATAACAGAAAATAACACAAAATCCACAAATATTGCCATCAACACAAAACTCTCTTTATTTTGAACTTTTGGGAGTAATTCTTATGTAAGGCAAAAATCACGTGCTCACAGCTGCCTCTCTTTGCGCGGAAACATGAAGAGTTTTCGTGCAAAGATAAGTGAGCGTAGTCTCTCCTTACGTCGTCAAGGCCTTAGCCTTTCACATTTGTTGGAGCTGACCGTAGTCTCTCCTTACGCCATCAGGGCCTTAGCCCTTTGTTCACATGGATGGCCGTAGCCTTTCGTTTATTGAGAACGACCGTAGTTTTCTTTATGTTGTTAGGGCCTTAACCCTTTGTTTGTATGGGTGGCCGGAGCCTTTCCTTACGTCATCAGGGCCTTAGCCCTTTGTTCATATGGATGGTTGTAGCCTTCCGTTTATTGAGAACGACCATAGTCTTTCTTTACGTTGTTAGGGCCTTAACCCTTTGTTTGTATGGGTGGCCGTAGCCTTTCTTTACGTCATCAGGGCCTAAGCCCTTTGTTCATATGGATGTTCATAGCCTTCCATTTATTGAGAACGTCCATAGTCTTTCTTTACGTTGTTAGGGTCTTAACCCTTTGTTTGTATGGATGGCCGTAGCCTTTCCTTACATCATCAGGGCCTTTGCCCTTTGTTCATATGGATGGTCGTAGCTTTCATACATTGGAGATGGCCGTAGCCTTTAATACATTGGATATGGCCGTATCCTTTCATACATTGGAGATGGTCGTAGCCTTTAATACATTAGAGATGGCCATAGCCTTTCATACATTGGAGATGACCGTAGCCTTTCATACATTGGAGATGGCCGTAGCCCTAGTCCCTATGATACGCCATTCGTGTTGATCGCCGGTACGCTTGGTGTATCATATTTAAACTTCTAAACATTTCCGAGCATCTCCTTCGTCGCCTTATTAAAAACCTCTCCGAGAAAACCCAATTGGGACAAAACTCGGATAAGGGAAAAAGAGTACGACTTGGGGGATACTCTTTAGAAATGGAAATGTTTGAGGTGGGAGATGTTCCAGTTGTTTTGGAGCATCTTCCTGTTCATGGTTTCCAACTTGAAGGAGCCTTTGTCTGCTGCTGTGGTGATTTTGTAGGGTCTGTCCCAATTGGTGCCCAACTTTCCTTCGTTAGGGTCTTTGGATGCCAATGTCTTGGCCTTTAACATATAGTCGCCTACCTTGAGTTGCCGGATTTTTGATCTTTTGTTGTAGTATCTCTCGATTTGTTGTTTTTGGCTACTAGCCTGGTGTGGGCCATTTCCCTTCTTTCTTCGGCTTCATCTAGATCTTGTAGTCGGTTTGCGTCGTTCTCTTTTCCGCTTGCGTGCGAGTACCTTAGGCTTGGTTCGTCGACTTTGACCGGCATGATGGCATCGGTCCCGTAGACCAATGAGTAGGGAGTTTCTCCTGTGGAGGATTTAGGGGTAGTCCTGTGTGCGCATAATACTTCTGGCAGTAGCTTGGGACACAATCCTTTGGCGTCTTCGAGCTTATTTTTTAATTTACTCAATATGGTTTTGTTGGATGACTCTGCCTGACCGTTGGCGGCGAGATGGTACGGTGTTGAGAGTATTCTTTTTATACGCCATATGTCGAAGAAGTCGGTTGTTTTCTGCCTGATGAACTGTCGCCCGTTGTCACAGGTAATTTCTTTGGGGATGCCGAAGCGGCATATGATGTTTTTCCAAATGAAGGCGATGACCTCTTACTCGCGAATCCGGGCGTAGGCACCTGCTTCCACCCACTTGGAGAAGTAGTCAGTTAAAACTAATAAAAAAGGACGTACCTTTCCCCGTCTGGCGGGTAGTGGTCCGATTATATCCATTCCTCACTTGACGAAGGTCCATGTCGAAGTGACTAAATGGAGGGGTTCCACCGGCTGATGTATCAGAGGGGCAAACTTTTGACATTTTTCGCATTGGCGAACGTATTCCGCCGCGTCCTTTTTCATGGTGGGCCAGTAGTACCCAACCCGTATTAGACATCGCACGAGTGCTCGGTTGCATGTATGAGCGCCGCAATGACCTTCGTGGACTTCCTCTAACACTGGTATCGTCTGGTTGGGGCCTAGGCACTTAGCCAGGGGCCCTCCAAAAGTTCTTTTGTAGAGGTCGTTATTTACCAAACAGTACCTCGCTGCTTGTGTGCGAAGCTTTCTTGCTTCTTTTTTGTCGTGTGGTAGGTTTCCATCATGAAAATATGATACAAATTAATTGCGCCAGTCCCAAGTTAGATGCAGAGAGAGTACCTCGTTGTGGTCTATTGTGGAGTGCAGGAGGGTGACAGTGCTTTCTTTATTCAGGTTGGTGGCTGCCGCGGCCAATTTAGCCAATCCGTCTGCTTCAGCGTTGTGTACCCTACGAACTTGTTCGAAGCGGCATTCGTTGAATTGGGCCATCATCTTGCAGATCTCCACTCGATATTTTTGCAACCTCTGTTCCTTGACCTGATAAGTCCGGGTGACTTGATTTACCACAAGTTGTGAGTCGCATTGTAGGACTAGTTAGCGAGCTCCGTACCTGATGGCTAATTTTAAACCTGCAATAACAGCTTCGTACTCTGCCTCGTTGTTAGTCATCTCGGGACATCGTATGGACTGGCTAATTACTTCGCCCGTGGGGACTTCGAGGACGAGTCCTAGTCCCGATCTCGAGGCATTTGTGGCCCCATCGGTGTGGAGTATCTAGGGGTCGGTGTTTGGAGCGGCTTGCAGGGCTTCCTTCTCTGCCTCTGGTGAGATTTTGACACTGAAATCGGCCACGAAGTCGGCGAGGACTTGTGACTTGATGGCGGTTCTGGGAATATAAGTGACGTCGTGCTTGCTAAGCTCTATGGCCCATCTAGCGAGACTACCTGATAGTTTGGGCTTGTGCAGGATGCTCCTCAGAGGCGAAGTGGTCACTACTCTGATGGGGTGGCACTGGAAGTAGGGTCTCAGCTTTCTGAAAGCCGTGACCAGTGCCAAAGCCAATTTCTCGAGGTGTGGATACCAGGTCTCGGCGTCCACTAGGGTTTTGCTAATGTAATAGATAGGTGTTTGCGTACCTTTTTCTTCACGGACGAGCACTGCACTGACCGCGACCTCTGATACAACCAGATATGTCAGTAGGGGTTCAACCGGCTTCGCTTTTGACAATAATGGTGGCGACGATAGATCTGCTTTCAGTTCTTGAAGGGCTTTGATGCATTCGTCATTCCAATGGAATCCATTGTCTTTTCACAACACACCGAAGAATTTATGGCATCTATCTGACGATCGGGAGATGAAGCGACGGAGGGTGGCTATTCGGTATGTTAACTTCTGAACCTGTTTCTTGCTGCTGAGTGCTTCGGGTATCGAGGCGATTGCCTTAATATGGTCGGGGTTGACATCGATCCCTCTTTGAGATACGAGAAAACCAAGAAACTTTCCTGACGCTACGCCAAAGGCGCATTTCTCGGGGTTCAGCTTCATTCCGTATTTGTTTAGTATCTCGAAGGCTTCTCGTAAGTGGTCGATGTGATCCTCCTTCCTTTCCGATTTCACTAGCATGTCATCGATGTAAACCTCCATGGTTTTCCCAAGTTGCTCCTTGAACATCTTAGTGACCAGCCTTTGGTAAGTAGCCCATGCGTTCTTTAGCCCGAAAGGCATCACCCTGTAACAGTAGGTACCTTGGTGTGTGATGAATGTGGTTTTCTCTTGATCTTCCTCGGCCATCAAGATTTGGTTATAGCCGGAGTATGCGTCCAAGAAACTTAGTAGTTCATGTCCGGCGGTGGCATCGATCAGTTGATCGATGTGAGGTAGGGGAAGGAATCCTTAGGACAGGCCTTGTTTAGGTCGGTGAAGTCCATGCACATCCTCCATTTCCCGTTCTTCTTTTTGACCATCATTACGTTGGCGACCCATTGTGGGTATTTCGACTCCCAGACGGAGTCGTTGGCTAGCAACTTGTCTACTTCTTCACGGACTGCCTCATTAATTGCGGCGTTGAACTTTCTCCTGATTTGCCTTACTGGCGGATGTAGCGGATCCACGTTGAGCCAGTGGGTGGCGATATCTGGCGAGATCCCTGGCATGTCTGCATGGGAAAAAGCAAACGTGTCTGCATGGTTAGTCAAAAATTCATGATACTTACCCGGGTCGGCGAGCCCGTGGCCGATGTACGCCTTCTTTTCGGGGTCATCACGATCTAGCTAGACTGGGTCGAGATCCTCGACCGTAGCTTTACAAGCTTCCACAACGTCTGGGTCTCTGATGGCATTGGCCGTCGGGTCCGTTTTGGTCCCCGACATGGCTAATTGTTATGCTTCTGTGCTCGCCCTGTTCAATTTCTGGGTGTGGGCACAATCTTGTGTTATTTTATAGGACTCTTGCGCTGTGCACGGTTCTCCCTTGATGCTGAATATTCCCCATGAGGTAGGGAACTTGACCAATTGATACAAGCTCGAGGGGACCGCTCACATGGCATGTATCCATGGGAGACCGATGATGACGTTGTAGGCTGTCTCCTGGTTCATCACATGGAGGGTAGTTTCCAGGGTGACTTCCCCGCGAGGACGGGTAGGGTCACTTCCCCTGATGTACGTTCCACTGCATTGTTAAAACCAGTTAGAGTTATGCTTCGAGTCCCATCTGTGAGAGTACTCTTGGATGGATGATGCAGGCGCCGCTTCCGTCATCGATCATGACTCTCCCGACATCCGTATCAACGATACGTAAAATAATAACTAAAGTATCATAATGAGGGAAACACAAACCGTCGGTGTCAGACTTATCGAAGGTGATACTTCCTTCGAGGTCATCATACCGTTCGTGGGAAATGGTCCTCTTCAGTCTGTGCGTGTTGCCAAATTTGACATGATTGATGGCGACGTCGTTCCCTTCTCCGACGATCATATTCACCGTGTGCGTTGGAGAGGGTGGTTTTGGAGGTCCACGAGAATGTTCTCATCCGCTCGCAAAATTGGCTTTCCCTTTGTCACTGAGTAGCTTCTTCAGGTACCCTTGGTTTAGCATCCTGACGACTTCTTGTCATAGGCCGATGCAGTCTTCGGTCCCGTGCCCCCGTTCTTGGTGGAACTCGCACAGGGCGTTTGACTTTCTTGTGGCAGGGTCCGATTTCACTTTTTGGGGCCATTGCACCTTGGTGCCGAGCTTCTCTAGTGCGTACACGATTTCTAAAAGAGAGACACAGAAGTTATGTGAAGAAAGTAAAGGGGGCGTACCTCGTTCATTTCTGAGTGGGGCGAGGTGGCATTGCAAAGCACCCGCATGGCGAGGGGGCGGAAGGGGGACCTCATGTAAGGTTGGTGTCGCTCTTTACTAGGGCGAGAGGGAAGTTCCCAGCGTCCCTCGTGTCTTCGATCTCTCCTTGTGTCCGGATGTACGACTGCTAGCCGTCGGGTCTGTCCATTGAGATCCTCCTCGTCTGCCCGTACCTCGGCGCAGTAGGCATTATGGATCGCGTCCCAGGTTGTGGGGGGATACTTCATCAGCCGGCTTAGCAGTTTTTTGGTAGCTCTGGAGCCGTCCCTACTGAGTCCATTCTGGAAGGTTGCTACCGCCATGCCCTCTAACATGTTCGGTAGGCTCATTCTTACCCTGTTGAACCTGGCGAGGAAGTCCCCGAGGCCTTCGCTCGTGGTTTGTCTGACGGCGAAGATATCATTTACCCTTGCTTCTGCCTTTTTAGCACCGGCGTATGATGTGATAAACTTATTCGCCATCTCTTCGAAGGTTGAGATTGCTTTGACGGGTAGTTGGGAATACCAGGTCAAGGCTCCCCCGGTCAATGTTTTGCCAAACTTCTTTAATAGTACTGATGGTACTTGTTCTTTAGATAAGTCATTACCTTTCACTGTGTTGAGGTAGTGGATGAGATGATCATCAAGATCGGTGGTTCCGTCGTACACCATTAGGTAGGGGGCATCTTGAAGGTCTTCGGGATGGCAACTCTATCTTGGTGCTCCTTCATTTGGTCACGGAGGGCCTGATTTTCGCTTTCCATTTCTTCCATCTTCCTTAGAATGGAGGCCAACGTGTCATCGTGTGTTTGTGTTTCGACGGGTTGGCCGTTGGTTCGTGTTCCTTCCTGTTCATCTGTCACGGTGGTGTTGCTTGTTGTTGGTGCTGCATTTTCATAACCCCGTGGCGGCTTTTCCACTAAGCCGCTCAGGGTGCTGGTTAACCATTCCTCCAGTAGCTTCCTGACCGCTGGGGGTGCTTCTTTTTAAGTGGAGGTGTCTTTTTCCCGCGGGGTTGCAAGGTTCCCGAAGGGGGAAGGTGAGACTTCTGCCTCGGGTGCGATATCAGGGGTAGCGTTGATGGCAGCGCTACCACCGACTTCGTTTATGGAACTCAAGAGGTTGGTAGTAACTTCTATCACAGGTTTGGATCGGGTGTTGTTTTCGGCCATTTCCGGGCTCTTTCCGATGATCGGATCTTGTGGATGTATACTACGAGTTTGATTCTCGAAATCCCCATAGACGGCGCCAAATTGTTTGACCAAAAGCTGTCGGTTGCTTTACGAGTTAGGGACAATCAAAGATTATAAAAAGAGTAAATCGGAATCGATGGTAATATATCCAAAGATCGATCTTTAGATTCGTAAAAAATTTTTCTTATAAAATTGTAGTGGATCTTGATGAAGTGTTAAAGCTAGTTAGAAACTGAGAGATAAAATAGAGAGAGAATGCGAGATAGAGAGAGAGTTGTATTATTATCGACTAATAACACCTGCCTTACAAATGAGGGAGACCCTTCCTTATATAGAAGGAAGGTCCCCTCGCCAACACATTACATCATTTCAAAGCTATTATTATTATAATGACGATATAGGGGAGGGAAAGTCGGGACGTCTATACGGGCAAGTCTGCTGACACGCCTCTATGGTCGGGGGCATGCCCCTTTCGTCGTATAGACGTGAGAGGGGATATCATCTGACATCTATGGCCGTATAAGGATACATGCTCGACCCGTAATACATCCGAGTCGGCCGTACGAGGATATGTGCTCGACCCGTCTTACGTCTGATTCGACCCAATACAATGAGAATGTGACTTCTTTAAACTGGAGTGTTATGATATGTAATTCCTCAGAATTATTTAATTACTGATGTAAGTGATCTTAAAATGCTCTTTATCTCATATACCAAGTCTTTGCAAGAACCTGGCATGAATGATCAATTTGTTTTCAGCAACAACGAAACTTCACTGTCTAAAATTTTAGAGATACTATATAAATTGTCCATCAAACTTATCCGAAAAAGTTATTTACACCTTAAATTTGCGTGCGACCTATGTCCTCATATTCTTGTTTGGGCTGAATTTAATACCTCATTGGTAACACATAGTCAATCTTATGGTGGGAGTTGTAATACACACGCGACACGTGTTAACATCTAGTTAATTTATATTTTTTACTTATTTAATTATTTTGTTTTGAGTGACTGTTTTGTCTTTTCACCCTTTACAATTGCGAAAATAATTTTTTTAACAAAATATTTTTTTGTAAAACTGATTTTTTTTTTGTTTTTGTAAAAGCAGATTTTTTTTCCAGTTTTTAATAAAATAGTTTTTCTAGTTTATACAAAATAAAATTCTTTTCAAAAAAAACAAAAAAAAAATCAGTTTTACAAAAAAATTATTTTATTAAAAAAACTATTTTTGCAATTGTCAAGGGGTGAAAAGAAAAAATAGTCACTCCAAACAAAATAATTAAATAAGTAAAAAATATAAATCAACCAGATGTTGACATGTGACGCGCGTGTATTATACCTCCCACCACAAAATTGACTATGTGTTACCAATGAGGTATTAATTTAGCCCAAATAAGAATAAGAAGGAGATAGGTCGCACACAAAGTTAAAATGTGTAAATAATTTTTCCGGACAAGTTTGATGGGCAATTTATGTATTATCTCAAATTTTTTTCATTGTTTTGACTCGGATTATCGGGTTGGTGCGGTTTGTCGTTTTCCTTTGTACACCCCTACTATTCACATGTACTAAAAGAAAATGAGTTCGTACATGTAATTCTTAATTAAATCAACCTTACCTTATGATTTTATGATTCACTTTATAGTAACGATCCGACCGACCATTTATAGCTATAGTATGTCGTTCGATAGTTTGAGGCCATGAACAGCTTCACTTTAGGTATTATGTCTTGTACGCATAATCAAAATTGAATTTCGGGAAGTTTGGAGTAGATTTGAAAAGAAATTTTTTATTTTGGAAGCTTTAAGTTGGAAGAATCGACTAAGGATTTATTTTTTAGTAAACGACCTCAAAATCAAGATTTGAAGGTTCCAGTAAATTTGTATGATGATTTTGGACTTGGGCGTATAGCCGTATCGAATTTTGGATAACTCGAAAGCATTTCAGCGTCTGTTGTGGACGTTAGTATTTTGGAAGAATTCTATAAATTTGGGTTGAAGTGCATTTCGATGTTATCAATGTCGGTTTGGGATTCTGAGTGAGAACAGCCATGTATGATGATTTTGAAATCGGGAGCGCGAACGGAAGTGGATTTGGAGGTCCGCAGATCATTTTGGAGTCGTTTGGCTAAAGTTAGAAATTTGAAGGTCTTTCAAAAGTTTGACCGGAAGTGGACTTTTTGATATGGGGTCGGATTTCAATTTCTGAAGTTAGAGTAGGTCCGTAATATTGAATGACTTATGTGCAAAATTTAAGATAAATCAGACGTGATTTAAGAGGTTTCGTCATCGAATATAGAAGTTAGAAGCTCTAAAATTCATAAAGTTCGAAGTGGGGGTATGATTCATGATTTTGACATTGTTTGATGTAATTTGTAACCTCTAGTAGGTCCGCATTATGTTTTGGATTGGTCGGTATGACTAGATGGGGTCCGAGGGGCCTCGGGTGGATTTTGTATATTATATGGATGATCCGATCCTTTTGAGGAAGGATTGAAGCAGCTGGCCTTCTATTATAACTACGCCTGAGTCAATGCAGAGCAGGTGCGGGCCCGCAATAGCAGGAAGTGACTTGCAAAAGTAGATTTTGCTGGAGAAGGAGTGGGTCACAGATGGGGTCAAAGTCCGCAGAAGCGGGACTGCACTTGCGTTTGTAGAGCCGTAGATGCGGAGTTAAGGAGCCTCGTGAATGATCGCAGAAGCGGTAGTAGGGCTGCACCTATGGAAACTTAGAAGTGGTCAAGTGATAGCATGTGTGAAAGTCAGGGTTGCAGTGTGTCTCTTTAAAACGAGGGGTTTGGCTCATTTCAACCCCATTTCTTCTATGGGAGCCGGTTTGAAGCAACTTGGGAGTGCTTGTGACGACCCGGCCCGTCGTCACGAGAATTACCACCCCGTTATGTTGTAATTACATAATTCATGCTCGGATTAAAGTATGAAAATTTGTTGAAATTTTGGGGTTTTGAGGAAAACTTAGAAAATTTGTATTCTTGGATTTTGACCATGATTTTGGTCATGAAATTATGAGTAAATTATATATTTGAGTTCGTGAGGTTATGGGTAAAATTTATCTTCAAAAAATTTTGAAATTCGGGCACGTGGGCCCGAGAGTGATTTTTATCGACTTTTCAAGTGGAGTAGGGATTTGTTATAAATTGAATTATAATGAGTATTAGAGTATATATTTAAAGGTTTGCATATTTATTGATTAGTTTTGGAGCGTTGGGAATCATATTGAGTTGTTGGAAGGGCTTAGGAGCCTGTTATGGAATTTCGGAGTGAGGTAAGTCTCCTTTCTAATCTAGTAAGAGGGAATTAACCCCATAGGTAAAATAATTAAATATGTGCTCCTATTTGTGGGGGCTACGTATGTCCTAGGTGACGAAAGTCCGTGTACGTAGCTACTATTATGCTTAAGTCCGGGTAAACTAGGACCCAAAAGTATGTTATACTTGCGATATTTGTAACTTTATTATCAATTAAAATGGCTTAAATCATATCGAACTTGGTAAATGAATTTCGAAAGGGCTAAACATCACTTTCTTGACTGTTAAAAGAAAAGTTGTCTATTCCTCGGGTAATTGTCCCCTGATGAAGTCTTGATTGACTGTTTGGATGTGTGTTTTGATGTGTACCTGCGTCGCATGTATGCTTCCACTAGTAGGCGCCATCATGATTCCCGATAGTGGGAAATTCGGGTCGTGACATAATAGATGCATCTATGGTTCGTGTTATTCGATCCTCTAGTCACATTTTATTATTATGATGGATCGTGCCGTACAAGCCTGGTATGAATTGCACATGCTTGTATTGCTTGTTTTTCATTTATTAATAATAATATTGCCTCTTTGGCCTGAGATAAACTAATAAATGATGAAATAAAAAATTTCAAGATCTCTTATTATTAAAAGACTTGTCTACCTGCTTCATGCTTACTGAGTTTGAAATCACTTTATAAAATCCATGCTTTTACGTATTTGGTATTTTATTATTGGATCACTAGTGAGTGTCGAAGTCGACCTTCCGTCACTATTTCTTTGAAATTAGTCGGGATATTTACGGGGTACGTGTTATTTTCATACACATATAGTTACTGTACATTTTTGTTGCACATGTACGTCTAATGGCCTCGTTGGACACATCGACATGGTTGATACGGAGACTTAGGTGAGCTGCATCTCTCGAGACGATCCGTAGCCAGCAGAGTCTCTTTTAGAGTATTGTAATTCTTTTTTGCCCAATTTTATTTCGGACAATTATCGTATTGTACTTTATTTCCTAGAAATTGTTCATGCATTTGTGACATCGGTATTACGCCTTGCAGTATTATGTTGATGTTACCCTCTGCAGTAATATATTACGATGATGTTACGCTTCAGAATATTAAGTTACGACATGTGGCACCCTGAAGTATTGTACGTTGAACTGGTCGCGTAATTGACATCAGTCCAAGTAAACGATTATTTGGAGATTATAAGAATTATGCTATCAAGCGATTGGTAAATTCACGAAGATGAAAGGGGGAGCAAGTCAAAGAAAACATATTTTGTCCAAGTTTGACATTTGGGGTAAATACGACCCGAGCTAAAATACCCGATATTTCTGGACTAGTATCATACGATGTACCACATAATCATAATAGTAAGGTGTATAAGGTATGTGAAATATGAATACTATTTTAAGTAAATGAGAATAATTCTCAATTTTATGGTAATTATTTAATTACCGGATAATAGGACATTACCTAATTAATTGGAAATGTATTTGAATAAGATTAAATCCCACTCTCACCCCACGTGGAAGCCACCCCTTCTCCAAGAAATGACTCTTAATCCAGTTAATCTAGGTAGCAACATACCTTGGTAATTTGAAGACACATCACTTTTCTATATCTTGTATACAAGCACTACAAAAATCCAATGATTCAGCCATTCTTTCCATCCACATATATTAGGCATCAAGTGATAATCACTACAAAGTCCAACATTAAAACTGAACGTTAGCAAGATTTAGACAAAACGTGAATTCATGCAAGACTTCAAGGATCAAGAAAACATTTCATTAGCATCTCAGAAATGTGACGTTTCTTAAATGGAAATTTTACCCGGTATAATCGTTCCAGAATATTACACGAATTTTTGCCTATACTAGATATGTTAAGGCTAATCTTTTTCTTCATTTTAGCATGATTTTGTCATTACACAAGTTTAAAAATGAGCCATAAAAAAATATTTATATTCCGAAATTTAGGTATATTTTGCCAGTCTCGCAAGTTACGTATATTTTTCTGATTTTGTAAGTTACAATATTTTCATTATCGAGACTTCATATTCAGTTGAGTATTTCATTATTCTAGTCAAGAGAGGAGAGAATTTATATATGTATAGTATTAAAAGTATTTTTATTACCAACGAGCTATAATCGATGGGCAGGCCCTCTATTGGGCAACCTCTAATCATATGGTAAGTTATATATCGAGCCTGTTGTGGCTGAGCGCCTATGAGTGGGCCTAGTTGGTCGAGATACAGAGCCTAGTATGGCCGATGGCCGAGCACTTATGAGCGTGCCTACTACGACAAAGCAGATATATATTTATTCCGAGCCTTATAGGGCTGGACAATTATTTTACTCACTATGTTGAGAGAGTTGAGTCGGTATCAGCTGATTAGTATATCTTCAGATTATCTTTGTCTTCCAGTTATTTTCAGTTATTATATTATCAGTTCAGTTTCAGCTTTCAGTATATTGCCTAACATACTCGGTACATTATTTTGTAATTACGTTCCTTTTCGGGAGGCGTTGCTGCGTGCAGGTTTAGACATACAAATGAATAGACCTCCTTATTAAGCGTTTCTCGAGTTTAGCTTGATCGTAAGCTCTATGCCTTTCAGAGTTGCCGAGTCTAGAGCCTTATGTGCATCTTGTATATATGTATATATGTTATGAGTGGGTTCGGGAGCTATTTTGATTATTGTATATCCATCAGTACAGGCTTGTAGACATATCCTATCAGTTAATATAGTATGTTGGGCTTGTAGTCCTTTTATGTACAGTTTGTTGGTTTGTCAGGTGTAGTAGTTATGACGGCCTTGTTGGCACAGCTTTATATTGAGATTTAGTCAGCATTCGCATTTGTCTTGCAATGTAGCCCATAGCCATAGTGTGATATTATATGCTCAGAATCCCTTTGTTGCAAGTTGGAACACAATGGTAGGTACGGCACTAGGTGCTCGTCTCGCCCCTAAGTTTGGGGCGTGACAAAAGTGGTATCGAAACAGTTCTGTCCTAGGGAGTCTAAAAGCCATGCCTAGTAGAGGCTTGTTTATGGGCATGTTGTGCACCACACTTATAAGCCGGAGGCTACATGATATTTAGGATTGTCACTCTTTTTTCTTACTCTAGATCGTGTGGTAGAGCTCCCTTATAAGAATTCAAATTCCAATTTTTTTTATTTATATAAGACGATACCTACATCCGGAAAAAAGAATTGGAAAGAGAGATAGTTGTGGAAGAGAGGAGTAAGAGGAAACATATTTTTGTAAGATGCCTACGACAAGTAAATATTAGGTCTTTAGAAGATCATGTGTGTACTGAAAGGTGTAAGCTTCCAAATAAAAATCCTTGCAAGAATGTCTATCCATCTTTATGGAAAAAGAGAATAAGAGATTAAAAAGATAAATACAAGTTTCAACAATCAAAAAAGTAAGATGAAGAAGGATACGAGGCGCCCAATAATAAAGGTTAACGGTGTATATAATTGAGGTAGAGGAACATAAGTTTTTTTGAGTTATATTCAATAGTAACAGAAATGTATACAATTGGTCTCGCCCATTCTAGATATGCCCTATAGGGGTTAACATAAGTAAAAGATATAATGGATGATTTTTTTGTGACACTTTTCATTTCCGAAGGATATTGCAAATGTATTAATAGATCTGAGAGAGTTAAGTCAGTATCAGCTGATGAGCATATCTTCAGATTATCTTTGACTTCCAGTTGTTTTTAGTGATTATATTGTTAGTTCAGTTTCAGTTTCACTTTTCAGTATATTGTCTTACATACTTTGTACATTATTTCGTAATCACGTCCCTTTTTTTGGGGCACTGCATTTCATGCGTGCAGGTTCAGACATACAGATGAATAAACCTCCTCTTTAAGTGTCGCCCGAGTTCAGCTTAATCGGTAAGCTCCATGCCTTTTGGGGTTTCCGGGTCTAGAGCCTTATGTGCAACTTGTATATATGTATATATGTTATGAGTGGGTCGGGGAGCTATTCAGATTATACTATATTCATCAGTAGAGACTTTTAGACATATCCTATTAGTTAATACAAAATGTTGGGCTTGTAGGCCTTTTATGTACATTTTGTTGATTTGTCATGTGTAGTATCTATGACAGCCTTGTTGGCCGAGCTTTATATTGAGATTTAGTCAGCATACACAATTATCTTGCAATGTGGCCCATTTCCAAAGTATGACATTATATGCTTAGAATCCCTTAGTCGCAAGTTGGTACGTAATGATAGGTAAGGCATCTGGTGCCGGTCTCGCCCCCCAAGTTCGGGGCGCAACAATCGAGTTTTGGGATGACTACACACATTGAGGAAAGTTAGATCGATGTGGGAAAATTAGTGGACGACAATTATGTCTACGCCATCACGACCGGGTTTGGGGTCGTGACAAGTTGGTATCAGAGCCTAGGTTACTAGGCCTCATGAGTTTTGAGCCAGTTGGTAGAGTCTTGTGGATCGGTACGAAGACGCATGTACTTATCCTCGGGAGGATGCGAACCTTCAGGAAACACTTCACATTTCTTGATTTCCTCATCATGCGATTTGATCCCTTTGAGGCTTACATCTTTATTTCCTTTCTATTCAATCTTATGCGATGTGAAGCGCTGGTCATGAATTGGAGAGTGAGTAATTGTAATGGTACTAATAATATTGTGCAGGATGTTTCTCCTTGCATGGTTGTTTCAGCTATTGTCGCCGCCTTGCGGAAGGATATTCTCTCATTTCAGCTCAGTAATTATACTACTGAGAGCTTTAAGGTTATGCACAGGTTGTTATGATGCTTATGAACGATTATCACATAATATTGATGAGAGGGTCGAATGTTTGCCTATGTGTCGGGGCAGTGATGACTTGAGGGGAAGTTTACTAAGTGTATCATTCAGAGATCCAGTATCTTATTTCCAGAAAAGGAAAAACAATAGGACTATAATTGTTTAGGTTTGGTTTATGGAGTAACGAGACTTGGTATTTTCAAGAGTGGTGGAATTTCATCTGTGATTTGGTATCGTCGCCCTTGATTGAGTGTGTTAAGTTCACCGGTGTATGATCTTCTACAATTCATCTTTGGGGCAGGATATTGTGAGATAGTATTGGAGAAGCGGCTGCCAGAGATCACGGGGTACAGTGGTTTAGGATTGAATGGGTATTTCTAATACTGACGACTCGAGAAGGAGGATCTTCGGAAAGGGTTAAGCTTTATATTGAGATTTAGTCAGCATACACAATTATCTTGCAATGTGGCCCATTTCCAAAGTATGACATTATATGCTTAGAATCCCTTAGTCGCAAGTTGGTACGTAATGATAGGTAAGGCATCTGGTGCCGGTCTCGCCCCCCAAGTTCGGGGCGCAACAATCGAGTTTTGGGATGACTACACACATTGAGGAAAGTTAGATCGATGTGGGAAAATTAGTGGACGACAATTATGTCTACAGGCTTGATTTAAAATATTGGCTGTCATATAACATGAAATTGGGTGCAACAGAAAGGAGTTGCTTGATATGAAGAAAGATACAACATGACTTTTGATGGGTTATTGATTTGATAGTAATTGTACCCAGTGCAACGACATTGGAGGACGTCGGAATGTAATTTCCCCATGTGGGTTATATCCTATGAGAAGGTCAGCAGTTGCGTGTTTGACGAAGCTTCAAACAAAGAATTCTACTAGCTATCTGGTGATAGGTAGAATATGTAAACGTGGCTAGTGGTTCCGAGTGTTCATGAAATTGTTAACAGGAAGATTTCGAGAAATATAGTTGTTTGATTGCGCAAGATTATGTCAATAAGAGATAAAGAACCTTGGTGGGTTCCAGGGTTGTGTAATAGTAGCTTCAAGCTAAGTGCGAGAGTCCCACCACCTACAATTGGGTTTCATGGTCACCCATTTATGAGATTTCTGGGTATCAGTATATTGGTGGGATATTATAACCAAGAAAGAGGGTCATCATTAGTGATTTGAGCAAGGAGTTTGAGGGATGCGTGCTACAATTTGCCTTATCAATTATGTTCAGACTTGGGAAAGCCTCAAGATTGATCCTTTGTATAGATGCGCGTTTCAAGGGAAATAATTCAGTAGGGTGCTTCATTGATATGGGTGTTTATGTGCCAGCGGAGCCCTAGAGTTTATTATATTAGGGACAAAGTCAGAGTGGGTGAGTTTTAACAACGGTCCTAGCAAATTCAAAGGTTAAAATGTGGTGCCTAAGGATTTCAAACCCGTGGTATGGTTAAGAATTGAGCTTTTGCAGCGGATTATGATAAGAGGCTCAGAATGCCCTATGATATTTTCGGCTTGCAGTGCAGCATTGGGAGGAATCAAAGAAATTGACTTAGGATTTGTAGAGGAACTTTTAGAATGGGTGTACCAGTTGAGAATGCAAATATGCACACCATGAAAGTATTGGATGGTTCGTGGGATTTGAGATAACATGGTGTTGTGATACAAGGCAACTTAGAATGAGTGTGTATTGAGTTTTTAGGTGTTGACTGGAGTTATTATTATTTTTGAGTCAAGTTAAGGATAAGTTAGAAAAAGTCGAATCGGTTAGCCATGGTTGAATTAGCATGATGGCGGCAATGATTAGTTTCTTCAGCGTGATTAAGTTATACATATGAATTCTGATGGTATGTGCGATGATTGACAGTTTCCGTAATTTGTTTTATTTGAGAGTATTCATGTATTATGGCATGTTATTTGTAGGCGGATCCCGGAAGGGTTATGGTGGTTTAGACCACTACTTGAGGATTTGCATATTTTTTAGTTATGAGAGTTCATTCGCGTGTTTCTATGGTTCTCTTAAAATGAGCTAAGTAAAAGGTTTCTATATGACGAAGTGTTTACCCTATTTATGGTTTAGGAGTTATGATAAAATTCTTGTGCTATCGCATATTGGCATGTTAGGTGTAGTGAGCGGTATGAAATTTGAAAGTGTGGACAGGGTTGTGGTTCGCTATTGGCAAGAATTTCACGAGCTCAGATGAGCAAGTAAGAGATTTCAGGGTTTAGAGGTAGTTGGTATTGTCTTCATCATCACCTAAGATTGATATTTTGTGAAAGAGTCTTTGCATCTTGGTTATGGATTTTTGATTTTATTTACAGTGTTAGTGCGGCCGGTGGTCACTTGATTGATTAAAGATTTAAATCAAGTGTGAAGATTTTGGTAATATCTCTAATTTGATAATTTATGCCAGGAGGGCATTGGGTTCATTTGGTTATGGACTTGAGGCTTGTCCCGGATATGATGGTTATTCTTATGAATTATGGTGAAAATGGGTTATTATGGACGCTTCAAAGATTATTAGCCCAATTCAATATGGTCAGAATCGTCTCTAGGTCCACATATGGATTAGAATATGAATATGGGCTATATGACATACCAGATGTGTTCATTTGAGCATAGCACTCCTGATGGACGAGTATTTGGACGTCGGATGTTATCTCAACATCGACTATTTCATGTAATACTATATTCTGTTGTGTGAGTTTTGAAACAACTTCATATTTTCTTATGAATTGAGGTTACGCGTAGCGATAGAGTTATGTAAACAGGATGGATCTTGTGATTTAGACCATGTATCGCACCTCAGTTGTACTTGAGTTCTATAGCATACGACATTATCTTTCTCCCCATGGATGGTATTATGCATTTAGCATGCTTGTGGCCAATATTCTATATTTTGTAGCAATGAGCAATTTACCTTAGTAAGTATTATGTGAATTTTATGTGTGGATCAGGTGGCACGCCACCATAGGTATGTTGTTTGGATCGGTTTGTACGCCGCAACAGTGTGATGTTGAGTACAATCCCTTATATTCTATTTTGTTTGTTTTGCTTCCCATTTTCTGAGGAAGGTTCATATTTGTTGCGTGATTTGATTTCCAGAATTCATTTTTCTTATGTATCAGGTTCAAGTTTGTTGCTTATTAGCATGTTGTGGCATGATATCCGACTTTTGGTGATGTTTGGGGTGTCTTATTGCTTGAGCGGTTCGTACTGGGTGAGAAGAGATTAGTGGATCTAGGATTAGTGCAATCGAATTATATGAAGTATATTAAAAGGTCAAGCATCATTATTTGGTTCAGAAAGAGGTGATGGTTCTTGTTAGGAGTATAGACTCAATGATTTATTTACTCGGGAGTTGGTTATGAATTTCTACACATCTCCTCCATCGTGGAGGTATTGCAAAGGGTTACAACAACATTTATATATGTCATGACATGTATTTGGAGCATCAGATCCATGGAATTTCGGCTATAGTTATCAGAGGATATTATTAAGGTTATGTGCGTTATGCAATGTATAGGGTGAATGCAGAAAGGGTATGCAATCATGTATCGGTGCATTATGCAGTGATTGATACGGTGTTCCTATGTTGGAAAGAGGCGTGGAAGATAGTTCTGGATGTTGCGGTTGGGCTCTAAGCTTATTTGTTGGAATATGAGAGAATATCTTCATATTTTCTAGAGCTAATGTGCTCAACCAAGTGGTGGTAGCACGGGTAGGTGCATGTGGTGTTACCCAGTGATTTCAGGCAACTCAAGCGCACTTCTCAGCACGTTCGAGGACGAACATATGTTTAAATGAGATCATTTTGAGCTCTAGCGGGTAATTCAGTATTTTGATGCTATGAGCAGCTTCACTTCATGTATTATGACTTGTAAGCATGGCCGGAAATAAATTTCGTGAAGTTTGGAGTTGATTTGGAAAGAAAATTCTCATTTCGGAAGCTGTACGTTGGAAGAATTGACTAAGGGTTGATTTTCGAGTAAACGACCTCAAAATCAAGATTTGAAGGTTCGAGCAAGTTGTTATGATATTTTGGGCTTGGGTGTATGTCCAAATCGGGTTTTAGATAATGTGGGTTTGGCTGCCTGTTGTAGAAGTTAGCATTTTTTAAAAAAGTTTATAAGTTTAGGTTGAAGTGAATTTCGGTGTTATCAATCCATTTTTTATCCCGAGTCCTGTAATAGCTCCATATCGTAATTCTGGTATCGAAAGCACGAACGGAAGTGGATTTGGAAGTCCACGAATTATTTTGGAGTCAGTTGGCTAACATTAGAAATTTGAAGGTTTTTGAGAAGTTTGACCAGAAGTACACTTCTTGATATCGAGGTCAAAATCCGATTTCGGAAGTAAGAGTAGGTCCGTAAAGTTGAATATGACTTGTGTCCAAAATTTGAGGTCATTCGGACGTGATTTGAGAGGTTTGGGCATCAGATGTAGAAGTTTGAAGTTCTAAAATTTATAAAGCTCGAATTGGGGTGTGATTCACAATTTCAACGTTGTTTGGATTGATTTGAGGTCTCGAGCAGGTTCACATTTTCTTTTAGTACTGGTCGGTATGGTTAGACGGGGTCCCGGGGTCCCGGGGACCTCGAGTGAATTCTGGGTGATTAATGAATTGAAATTGAATTTGAGGAAGGGTTGAAGCAACTGGGCTTTTAGTGTAACCGCACCTGCATGAAGTGAACCGCATGTGCGGGCTCACAGAAGTGCGAAGTAACTTGCAGAAATGGATTTTTCTAGAGAAGGTATGGGCTGCAGATGCGATCAATGTCCGTAGAAGCGGGATTGCTCCGACGTTCGTGGAGCCGTAGATGCAGAGTTAAGGGGCATGGTGAATGACCGCATAAGCAGTAGTGTGGTTGCACCTATGGAATCACAGAAGCGGTCAAGTGACCGCAGGTGCAAAAGTCAGGGTTGGCAGTGTGTGTCACGACCCTAAACCCAAAGTCGGTTGTGATGGTTCCTCTCGTGAAAACAAGGCCAGCACACACACTTCAAATTCACTTTAAGCAGTTAAAATAATAAAACTCAAGTCTTTAATATGAAATAAAATCCCAAAATAACAGTATAAGTTGCGGAGATAAAACTAACACAGCCAGACATCGGGGTGTTACCAGTCATGAACATCCAAAATATTACTAGAAGTTTGAAGTCTAATCCACTACTAAATAACTGAATAAAAAAGAACTAAGATAGAGGGAGAATGCACTAGGCTATGAATCCCCAAGCAACTACCTATTAAATCTCCAAAGACCTGCTGGAACTATCAACCCTCAGGAGCAGGACATGTAGCACCCGAATCTGCACATAGGGGTGCAAGGAGTAAAGTGAGTAATTCAACTCAGTAAGTAATAAAAATAAATGAAGACTGAGTGATATTAAATCACATAAGGCACAACATTAAGCTAAAAGAGGCTTAACAAAATTAGTAAATATAATTGTACAGTGAGATATCATAAACATCATTTAAACAATCAAACAATATACATGAAAAATAACTAAAAAGTAAACACATAATAACTGCCCCTTAGGCATAGTAACAACATGATCATCCCCTCGGGAAATATCACAGAACAACACTAGCCCTTCGGGCTATGTCTCATATCACAATGGATACTCGCGCTCAGTGGAGGTATGCAAACTCCTGGAGGGGCCCCTTACGACCCAAGGGCAATATCAAGCCATCTTGTGGCAACAGAAACAAGCTCCCGGCTTCATATCACTATCAAGTCACCTCGTGGCACACAATCCCAGACCCTCGACCTCATTATCATAATTAGTATATCACTGATGCGGCATGCAACCCGACCCAAACGTATCCTCAAAATACAAGCTATTGGCAATACTTAGTTAGAATCTCATAAGACCCTTGGGCATTAGTAAAATATGAAGATCAACTCAAATATCTTTGAAAATATAAATTAATGTGGTTAAAATAGAATAACATAGTTGAGTTTTTAAAACAGTGAAAATATAGCATGATTGAGCACAAGAATGAAATCAAACAGTGAGAAAAATATCATTAACAATCCCCTAAGGGTTCAAACAGTTGGCACAAAGACCAAATATTGAATTTAGCCTAAAGTATAACAATATCAAACAATTATTTGGCCATTATACAGAAAAATAGTCATTCGGGATGGACTAAATCACATTCCCGAACAGTTCACTACCCCATGCTCGTTATCTAGCGCATGTTTCACCTCAAGATAGCCGAACTATGACGACCCAAAGGGGATTTCACCTGCATTCCTACTCACTATGTGCTTCTGAGGTCGTGAGAACCTCATTTGGGGTTGCCTCAATTTGTATACGTAGTCCGGGCGTATAGCCGAAAAACGTAATTATGAATTCTGTGAGACAATGTTAAATCTTGATACTTAATTGATTAAGTTTGACTTCAGTCAATATTTTGGGAAAACAGGCTCGAACCCGTGATTTGACTGTTTCGGAGGGTCTGTAGGAAAATATAAGACTTAGGTGTATGCCCGAAATCAAATTTCGAGGTACCAAATCCGAGAAATGAATTTTTATGTGAAATTTTTTTCTGAAAATAATTAAGGGAATTGGAAAATGAAATTTGATTAAAAGACTATGGTATAGAGCTCGTATTTTGGTACTGACGCCCGCTACAAGTCTTATACATGGTTTAACCGCTTTCCGTAAAGTTTAATTGAGTTTGGACGTTGTTTGACGTGTTTTAGACATAAAAATCAAAGAATTGATATATTGTGAAATTTGGAAGGAAATTATGGATCTTGAGGCCTAATTTGATGTTTATAATGTTGTTTGGGCGATTTGATCGCACGGATGAGTCCGTAGGATGTTTTTTGGTGTTATTTGTATGTTCAGTTTGCAGCCCCGAGGGCTCGGGTGAGTTTTGAGTAGGCCCCGAGAGGTTAAGTTAGACATAACAGATGTTGTAGGTTCAGAGGAGTTCCAGGTCAAACAGCATGGCCGCGTTCCCTATCAGTACGGTCCGCGCTGGAAAGTTCTAATTGCTTAGTTCCTCAGTGCGACCGTGTGCACTTTTGCACGGTCCGCGCTGGGTCTTCAGAGAGGGTATATAAAGTTGGGGATTTCAGTTATTTTTCACTTTTTTAAAAATCCAAAATGTAAGAAGCGATATTCCAAGCGATTCTTCTTCTCCAAAGCGATTGGTAAGTGATTTCTAACTCATTTTCTTTACTCCTTAACATCTTTAAACATAATTTCAACTTCAAAACAAATATTTTAATGGGAATTATGGGTAAAACTTAGGGTTTCTAAAATTGAGGGGGTTTTGGACCTCAATTCGAGGTTCGATTCCAAAATAAATTATATATGTGAGTTCATGAGGGAATGAGAAATCGGGTTTTGGTTTGAACCTCGGGTTTTGACCATGTGGGTCGGGGGCATTTTTTACCTTTTGGGGTAAAATGAGGAAAAAGCCGTAATTAGGCGTTGGGTTTGATTTTTTAACACGTATTGATAACATGAAGTCATTATTTCATAGCTTTGGTTGAGTTGGAGCCGAATTCGAGAGGGAAAGCAGTTGTTGAGGACTGAATTGATTGTAAAAGTTTGAGGTAAGTGTTTGGTTTAACCCTAGCTTGAGAGATTAAGAGTTGAATCCCAATTGCTATTTGTTTTTGTGTTGGGTATGACGTATGGGCATGGTGACGAGTATCCATATGTAGGTGTCAAGCATGACAGTGAGTCTTAGTTTTGCTAATTGTGCACCCTTGATTGATCCTATGAAAGCCGGAACTGAGCATTGATGTTAGTTGTGCCAAGAAGAAGTTAAATAGGATTGGTTATAACTGACTCCCCCTTGTTGGGATATTTGACTTGTTATGATTATTCCCTGATCGTACCTATTTGTCTAGGTAAATAATTAATCACAAAAAGAAAAATTGTGCATTTATGTTCTTGCATTTTTTTTGTTTTTTTTAGTATTTAATGTCCAAATTGGGCAATTTCATTTTTTATTGTTATTTAATTATATGTGATAGTTATTATTAGAAGTTAACTAGTACTTTTATGAATTAATTTAGTTCTATAAACTAATTTCGGATTTTAGTTTTATTTTAAGACAACATAGAGTTTAGCATTAGGAAATAAGGAAATCAAAATCGGGCCAAAAATGCCAAAAAACCCAACTGAAATTCGGTTGAACCCAGTCCAAAACCAATGCCTTACCCGTTCAAACGGCCCAACCCAATTGCCTGATCTCTCAGACCAACCAAACGACAGTGTTTTAGGTGATCGTATCTGCACCGTCCATTCATGTTAATCCAACGGTTGATATCCCATCGCCCAACCCGTTTCACCGGCTGACCCATTTACCCGTTCCCCCACTTAACCAAACGACACCGTTCCACTTTAATAAGCTGATCCCTACCGTTGATCTGATCAAATCTAACGGTCTAGATTAAATCCCACACCCAGTATATATTGTTTCCAATGACCCGGCCCCCTAGAACCCCCCCTCTCTTCGTCTCTCAGAGGTCTTCAGAGACCAGACCTCACTCTGCCATCCTCCGCCGCCTGAAATCGCCCACGGCGGCGGATGACGGCCAAACGACCCAATCTTTACACCACAAATCCCCCTTCTTCCCCTCTACATGAATCCATAACCCCTTTTCCTCAAACTATCACCAAACAGTTCGAATTTTCTTCAGAAGAATCAAACCAAAACCCTAGTCGGCCCAATTAACCCCAAAATCACACCTCGTAACCATCCGACCTCCCTCATCCCCAAGTCACCACTGTTAGCCTTCGAATCAAGCCAGAATTGGTTGAACGTTTAAGTTAGTTTACTGAACGAACCAAGAAGAACCCAAAGAATTTGGGGTCTTAATTGACCTTAGTCAGTTGTTCTTAGTCAAGAACACTTGATTAAGGTCCGTTTGGACCTCAAAAGTTCGAATCAGAACTTCAACTGGACGGGTTTAGAGCTTAACCTTTAATTTCGAGGTATTTCATTTTCTTTTTTCCTATTTCTTCTCTGTTATTTGTTTGAATTTTGTTACAATTCATTCTTGTGGTCAATCATTCCTTCCCCTTCTTTTCTTGGTTTATTTTCTTTTCCTCTGCTCTGTCAGTTTGAAATGTGTCTTAAGGGATTCTTCATTGATTAATTTGTTTTGCTCATAGTTCTGTTGAATTGTTGTTACCTCGATTTGTTCTGTTTTTGTATATTTGACTGAGTCCACTGTCCATCCGATGAAATGTCGAGTCATGTCTAAATGCTATGATAAATCCTCTGTTTTGATGCTATGTGATTCAACTTGAGTTAAGCCTAAGCTATTTAAGTGAATTGGACTTGTTGTTTGTTGTATTGAGTCCATACCAGTTGTTAGCCAAGTTGTGAATTAATTAAACTAAGATAGTTTGTTCAAATTAAAATAATAAGCTTGAGTGGTAGCCCATGTGCTGTCAAGGCACGCCTGGACTTAGAATTTTCAGGCTGCCACTACCAATTTAGTTTAAACAAAAGAGAAATGGTTTAATAATAGAGGACAATCAGTAGTGGTCTTCATGGGATGGGGGAAATCAATTTGTTAATTATCAATAAAGCTCCTAAGAGCTGGAAAAGGAGGGCAGAAAGAGAAAGAGGTTTAAGTCTGTTAAGTGCTTTGTCAGTTGTAAAAATCAGAACACACATGGGGAATGTTTAAAGGGTTAAAAGTGATGGCACATGGAGGGAGGAATACAGGCTGGAAGGTGAGCTGTTGAATTGAATAGAAGATCCTGTTTTGGCTATAAAAGGGGAAGGGTATACAGATTAGGAGGGACTGACAGAGAGGGCTGGAAAAAAAAAGAAGGAGGAGAAAACACATAGAATAGAATCTGGAAAAACAGTGGGAGTTTAAGGGAGACACAGATAGAGATTTGGAGAGCCTGGGAGTAAGGAAAAATAGTGAGGGGAGACTTTTAAGACAGAGAGTTTAAGAGAATTGGTTACTATTCTATTAGAAATTATTTTAGAGGATCTTTCCACTTTTCTCTTCAATCTGAAACTCTTTCAAGTGGCTTGAGTTTGGTTTGGGTGTCAATTTGGTCAAGATTGTTTGAAACTGGATTTTTGGTTCATTGAACTATAATCTTCGATTTTGGAGTCTATTTTGGGTTGAATATTTCATTGGATTTGAGTTTGACATTTGCTAAAAGTGCTACGAGCTTGTAGCTGAATTCTGGATTGTTTACTTCAAATTCTTAAGTTCAAAAGTCGATCTTGAATTGCTGCTGTTACTGCTGAGACCTACTGCTCCTCACTCTCTTCTTTGTTCCTTTTCTTATCCCAGGTATACTCCAGTCTTATGGGCGTCATTTGATATATAGTTTGAATTTGAAGTATGAGTTTGGATAAGATCAAATCTGATGCTATATTAGCTGAACTGTTTTCTCTTCTTTTAAATTTTATGATTCGTATGTAATATGTGTCTTTGGAAAGATTTTGAAGAGGTATCTATTGAAAAGTTAGCTGCAATTGAAGCTTAAAACATGTTCGTATTTTGCTGCCTTATGTTGGGGATGTCCTAGCAATATTTTTACTTCATTTCGTTTAGTCGATTGTTGTTGGAATATTGGTTAGTTTAATATGCGATTAGAGGGGCTTAATAGTTAAACTAAGTTTTTTTTTGATTCATTTTTGCATTGCTCCATTGAAGGGTAGGCTTCAGGAATTAACACCTTAATAATGAAAGAATCAAATTAATGGTTGAGTGGACTAGATAATTGTTTGAATGTTGAAAGGTCCAAATTATATAGCTTTACCCTTTATTGGTGGCAGTTGAGTTGTACTAGCTATTGGGCCGCCCGACACACTAATTTGGCCGCCCAACACACTGCGTTGGCCACCCGACATGGCCAAATCCGAAATCTGCCATAGGAGACAGATTCAAGGAAGGCAATGATTACCTTCCCACTTTGTGAGAAAGTGCCAGCTTTTGCATTCATGGCTGCCAGCTTTCCAGCATGATCAACAGTAGTTTGCCACTTTGTAGCAGCCTATCATGCTTGCCAGCTTTGCAGCATGATCAACAGTGTTTTGCCACTTTGTAGCAGCTGTAATTGTGTATATATATACATGTACAAGCCTTAATAGAAGGCATCTCATATCTCAGATATACAACACTTTGTATTGTAGCTTTCCTTTCTATTTATCAAGTAAATCAGAAAATTGGCCTTGGCCTCCCAACTCTTGTTAGCCACTTACTGCTTTCATTTCCAGCACTTGTGTGTTTCTGTTTGCCATAGCTTCCAGCACGTTTTTGTGCTTAGTATTGTGTTAGGACCGAGGCTAAAAGCGAGTTAAGGCTGTTTAGCTGTCCGCACGGGTCTTGTAAAACTTAGCCCCGTGACAACTGGTATCAGAGCTTAGGCACGAGACATGGCAACCGAAGGAAACGAATCTGTTTTAGGCAACCTTCGTGGGAGAGACGAGTCACCAACAAAAAGGCAAAAGCCAAAAAGGAGAGGCACAAGCAAAGTGCGAGATCCTGCTATAGCATCAACTAGTGAGGTGCTGCCTGCACAACAAGTTGATCTTGGCACAGACGGAGGCTTGGCTACACTTCCCATGGAAGTGAGAGTCCATTTAGTGGAGGCCGGTTTAAATGCTTTGAACCAACGCCTGGAAGTTACTGAAGATAACTTCTCATCGCTTGAGTCTACAGCTCTAGAAGAACTGGGAGACGTCAAGGATAATCTGGATCGATTAATCGACGAGCACAAGGATGGACTGACCAACCTTGAGCTCAAGCTGACCGAGGCCGTATCAGCACTGCACGGGGAAGTTGAGACCCTTAGGCAACAACTGAAGGCGGTAAGGCATGCTGGTGGCACAGATCATATAACTGTGCGTGAAACCAAGATCGAGGGCCCAAAACCGAAGGAGTTCAAGGGCGACCGAAATGCTCAAGACGTAGAAAACTTCCTGTGGAGGATGGAAGACTACTTTGAGCACCTCAATATCGAGGATGAAGCTGCAAAGGTTCGTGCAGCAACGATGTATCTTTCCGACACCGCCATGCTTTGGTGGAGGCGGAAGAAGTCAGATATGGAGAAAGGAATTTGCTCCATCAAAAGCTGGGATCAGTTCAAATACGAGCTGAAGCGCCAGTTCTATCCCCAGAACGTTGTCAATGAGGCTCGTCGGAAGTTGAGAGAACTCAAGCAGACGACATCTATTCGTGAGTACGTGAAGGAGTTCACGAAACTCATTTTGCAAATCCCCAACATGTCAAGTGAGGATTTGTTGTTCTATTTCAGTGATGGCCTTCAAAATTGGGCCAAACAAGAATTGCAGCGACGTCAAGTTCAGGACGTCGATGAAGCTATTGCAGTGGCTGAATCCTTAAATGATTTTAGGACAGCCGCCCCAAAACCAAAGGATCACCATTCCGAATCTGATAAAGGCAGCAGTTATCGGGACAAGGGCAAGCGAGCTGTCACCCCAGATCGAAACTCAAAGGGTCAGAATGCGAACAACTGGCGCGACCGATATGCTCAACGGAAGAAGGAAGTTGGTCCACGCCGTGCTTGTTACCTTTGCAAGGACCCCAATCATCACTTTAGAGATTGTCCTAACTTGGGCAAACTCAGCGCCATGATAGCGGCCGACCAGAGGCCAACTGATGATGAAGTCCAAGACGACGGGGAGCAACAGCCAGATATAGCTCATCTGGCAAACTTAGTATTGGGTGCAGCAATCGTGAAGGAACCTGCGTTAAAGCAGGTTGTCCAAAGGAAGCCGGATCTTGCCAAACAGGGTCGTACATCGGGCAACATGGCGACAGGCAAGAGCCATCAGACAAGGAAGACAGGGTCCATGTTCGTGGATGCCACACTGAATGGGCGGAAAGTTCGCATCTTGGTAGACACCGGTGCGACACATAATTTTGTGACTAAGGAGAAGGCTAAGTCACTTGGCCTTGCATACAGTCCAAACAATTCCGTGTTGAAGACGGTTAACTCCAAACCCACCAACGTATTTGGAGTTATTTGTAATGTAAAGCTCAGCTTAGGAGCTTGGCTAGGAGACGTGAATTTCTTTGTCGCGCCCATGGATGTATTTGACCTGGTATTAGGGCTAGAATATTGGAACAAAGTTCAAGCATTCATCTGCCCTTTCCTTGACCGGATATACATCTATGATCCGAGGGGTCCATGTGTGGTGCCAACAGTTCGGGTGCCACAAGTCGGTGGTCTGCTGTCCGCAATGCAAGTCGCAGAGGAGAACGACACCATGATACCAGCAAACGGTACAGAGACAAAAGGGAGCAAGGTAGCCAATTGCTTGGCTAAGGGAAAACCACGAGTCCCTAAAGATAAGGGCTCTAAGTCGGAAGCAAAACCGTCAGCTATGAGGCACATAGTACCTCAGTTATCCCGAACTTCAAAGGCTACATCAGCGGAGCGAGGGACGTTCAACAGACAAGTTTCTAAGTCTGTGAAACTTTGTGGCGACGAGGGCGTCGCCATTTCAAGTGGGGGAGTGTGTACCGACCCGCCAAATTCTACATTAATTTGGCCGCCCGACACACTAATTTGGCCGCCCAACACACTGCTTTGGCCACCCGACATGGCCAAATCCGAAATCTGCCATAGGAGACAGATTCAAGGAAGGCAATGATTACCTTCCCACTTTGTGAGAAAGTGCCAGCTTTTGCATTCATGGCTGCCAGCTTTCCAGCATGATCAACAGTAGTTTGCCACTTTGTAGCAGCCTATCATGCTTGCCAGCTTTGCAGCATGATCAACAGTGTTTTGCCACTTTGTAGCAGCTGTAATTGTGTATATATATACATGTACAAGCCTTAATAGAAGGCATCTCATATCTCAGATATACAACACTTTGTATTGTAGCTTTCCTTTCTATTTATCAAGTAAATCAGAAAATTGGCCTTGGCCTCCCAACTCTTGTTAGCCACTTACTGCTTTCATTTCCAGCACTTGTGTGTTTCTGTTTGCCATAGCTTCCAGCACGTTTTTGTGCTTAGTATTGTGTTAGGACTGAGGCTAAAAGCGAGTTAAGGCTGTTTGAATGTTGAAAGGTCCAAATTATATAGCTTTACCCTTTATTGGTGGCAGTTGAGTTGTACTAGCTATTGACAAAGGAAATTAGAGTAATTTTAATGACTTATTTTAATTATTTTTTTTAAATTGGGGCCCCAAGAGAATAGGAGACGGAAAAAGCTATGAAAAGAACTACTCACTGCCAACAAATTATTGCATTAAATATAAGGAAATCTGTTGGTTGAAAAAAAAAGGGACAATAAATAAGAGCACTTCCTTTTCTATATAAGAACAACGAATCATGGGTTTGGACTAAAAGTTAGAAATGACGCATATTGAATTGAGTTTAAGAATATTCTATCACTTCTTTTATGCTAGTTGTTATTAAATAATTCACTAAGAGCATGTTAGGTCGCGAATCTTTAGGCACATAATTAAGTCGTCGTGGCTATGGGTACGGTTCCCGTGACGTAGTGGTGATGCCTAATCCTTAAATTCGGGTGTACATTTATATGACTCAAATCCAAATCTTAACGAAGTCGAAATGCGTTAAAGGTCACATGCGTACTGGTACGGTGTGATCCGAAATACATTTTCACAACGTTGCAATTCTTGTAAAATAATATTAAAAGCGGTTAAAAGTTGAATTTTTCACATGAATTAAAGCAAGGTATAAATCAGATAAATAAGCCAAACACGACAGTTGAGCGACCGTGCTAGAACCACGGAACTCGGGAATGCCTAACACCTTCTCCCGGGTTAACAGAATTCCTTATCCGGATTTCTGGTTCGCGGACCGTTAAATAGAGTCAAACTTTTCCTCAATTCGGGATTCAAACCGGTGACTTGGGACACCATAAATCTCCCAAGTGGCGACTCTGAATCTCTTCATAAATGAATCCCGTTTTGATTGTCCTTTAATTGGAAAAACTCCTTTGCGCCCTCGCGGGTTAGCGGAAAAAGGAGGTGTGACAGCTCTGGCGACTCTGCTGGGGAAAAACCCAGAACTTCGGTTCAGGGTTTAAGAATTCGAGCTCAGTTAAATTGCTATTTTTGCTTATATCCGATTTCATTATATGTTTTGATTAATGTGCTACATGTTTACTGCTTTGATATTGCGTGAACTGAATATATAAAACTGTGCCGAAAACCCTTCTCTTCTTTACCTCCGGGGATGTGCTTACTGGTTGAGACTCCCCTTTCTGTTAGTGTCAATACCAAAAATAAGAAAGAGAGGCCGGATAAGTTACAAAGCCGGATGATCCCGCGGGTCCCCGGTACGTAGCCCCCTCCTCGATCCGAGTTGTCCGCTCGGGTACACAGTCTAGTACCACCAAAAATCAGGATATTGAGTCTAAATTGGAACGTTTATTTGCATCATGTTGCATTTGACTTAGGGGACTCAACACAGGGGTTGGGTCTGTCTAGGACAGGCAACCTGAAATAAAAAAAGACCATCCTGTCGCATCCTGTTTGTTTCACGCAATTATTTGTTTCAGACTTGCATGCCGACCAACTTGTAAATATTGAGGAAAATGAAAAAAAAAAAGAGAAAAGAAAAATAACAGTATAGAGAGATAACTACTCATTTTTAGAAAACAAGTAGTGTCGAAACTCTACCGGATTTTGAGAATAAAAAGAATAAAAAGAGAATTGTTATTTTTAAAATAGTTTGTTAAATGAAAAAAAAAAGTGTTTTTTTAATTTTCTTTTTTTTTAAAAAAAAAGTGATTTTCTTCATAAAAAATATAGTTATTGGTTTGTCAATAAAATGAAATTTATAATAGTTCGTTTTATATGCCAATGAATTGAAAAAAAATAATAGTTCGTTTTCAAAAATAGTTCGTGTTGCTTGCTAATAAAAAATATAATAAAAAAAATATACATAAAAGAAAAGGAAATGTCATTGTTTTCAAAAGTAGTTTGCTTTATCGGACCGAACTACGCAGGTTTGATTCTCCCCATTAGGTGGGATACGTAGGCAACCCTCATCGGGTCCAACCACCCCTTCAAAAAATTTAAAAAAAAAATATCGAAGTTTTAGTTTTCAATAAAATCAAAGTAACGCTGTTTTTGAAAATAGCCGAATGTTCTGAAAGGACACCGGAAGGCCGTTTTTGCAAAAATGGCCACTTTGAAGTCTTTTCTTTTTCTTTTTGAATAATAGCCTTGAAATATTCCATGTGGAAATGTTGAAAGGCCGTAGCATCAAATTCAAGTTTGAGTTTACCACCTTTTTTGAAAAAATGTGTGTTTAGTGTAGAGGGAGTAGCGTAGAAGGGCAGCTGTGAGCACGTAATTTTTGCCCTATATGAGAATTACTCCCAAAATTTCAAAATAAAAGAGTTTTGTGTTGTTTGCAATATTTGTTAATTTTGTGTTATTTTTCTTGAATTGTTTGCATTTATCCGTGCATATTTATTTGTTTAAATAAATAAAAAATATAAAAATATATTGTATTTATATAAAATTCAAGTTTATAATTAGTAATAATTAAGTTTATTTTATAAAATCACAAAAATATGTATTTTTGCATTTTTAGCCTATAATATCCAATTTGTGCGATTTTATTTTAATTAACGTCTAATTTTTTTGTAATAATAATTATTATGAGTTAATTGGTGTTTTTAAGATAATTTTGGTTTTATAATTTAATCTTAACATTTTTTTTAATTTATTTCATAATAAATAATTTTTTTTATAGAGAAGACAAATTCGAAATTGGGCCTCTTCTTAAATTTTAAACTTGAGCCCAAACATATTCTACCCAACCCAAAACACCATAACCCAAACCCATGACCCACGACCCATTTATTACACTTCATGTTTCCGCGCAAAGAGGGGCAGCTGTGAGCACGTGATTTTTGCCCTATATGAAAATTACTCCCAAAAAATTCAAAATAAAATAGTTTTGTGTTGTGCGTGATTTATTGTGATTTTTGTGTTATTTTTCTCTTATTATTTGCATTTTTGTGTGTCCATGTCTATTTGTTTAAATTAAAATAAAAATACAAAATTTGTTGCATTTTTACTTTTAGGATTAATTCCGTACTTAGAAATAGTTAAGCTTATTTAACGACAAATGAAAAAAAAATCACAAAATAATGTATTTTTCATTTTTTACCATTTATTGTCCAATTGTGTGATTTTAATTTATTTTTTGGTATTTAATTATGTTGTTCAATTGTTATTGGACGCTAATTAATACATTTGATAAGTTAATGTTGTTTTATAATGTGATTAGGATTTTTAAATTTAGTTTGAAGTGATTTAAGAAAATTAAAAAAAATGAAATAAAAGATGTTGAAATCGGACTGGGCTAGTTTTAAAAAAGAAAAATTGAGCCCAAAAACAATGCCCAATACCAAGCCCCATACCAAATTAATCTAGAACCCATTACCATACCCGCCCCGCTCCAACTCATGCGTCAATCGGGACCGTTGGATGCTAATCATCCAACGGCTCAGATTGAATCTTGATTTTTAATACCCAAGACCCCAAAACCCTATTCTCATCTCATTTCACCCAAAAAATAACCTCTCTTCTCCAGTCTCACAATGCCGCCGACCTCTCCTCTCTCACCATCTCCGCTAACCGCCGCAGACCCACGAACTCGACGTCGTCAACCACCAACAAAACATCAACCATCCCGTCCAAACAAACCTCAGCTTCATCATCTTCTTCGTTCTTCTCCGAGCTCCACCTCACCATCGATGACAAACCCAATTCGAAGCTCCAAATAATCAGCTTCGACTCTGTTGATCAAGTTCAGTCATGCCGAGCTCCTCCATCCAGGCGTCTTCGGTTTTGTTCGTTGCCGTCTTCAGCCCTCATCTGCGGTTGTTCTCAATTCTTCGGTCGTCGTCTTTTGAGTTCAAGGTTGTCCATCGGGTTTCCTATTTTTTTGGGCGAATTCTGAAATTTGTTGGAGGTTAATGTCCAATCCGGTTCTCTGTTTTGGTAAGATCTCAATCATGAAAGCTTTAATTGATTATTATCATTTCATGAATCACAAATATCGTTTCTATGCTTATATGTCAGTGATTCAAAGAGGTCCTTACGATTTAATAGTTCATATGCATTAATTGCATAATCTTTCATAAGATCTTTCTTTAGTAATTTTTTTTTACTTTTGATTTATATAGAGGTGAATGTTGTGTATTATTTCAATTTGCTCGATTTTTGGATATGAAATCAGTGTATATGCTTGAAATCAGTATTGGCGTCGTGGTTATGACGATTTGATTCTAATTCATTTTTCTGTGTTTTAATTTATCTTCGTGGTTTGTTGACTTCGTATGTGTTCAGTCGTAGGTATTATACGAATCAGTATGGCTGTAGGTTTGGTTTCTACTATCAGATTTGTGCATCTAAATTCATTTCCAGTTTAAGGATTGAATTTCGTTTCATTCATATTCTGTTTTGTTATTTACGGTGGTCTGTTTATGAAGTTCTCGTTATTGTTAATCTCTATCTCCTTTTTAGTTTCATGGATTTGATGACATGAATTTGAAGTTACATTTGTATTGTGGTTTGAGTGTTTTCATATTTGTGAGGAGGTTGTCATCTAATCGTATGACTAAGTTATTTGAGTTTGATTGAGATTTCTATCGATTCAAGTTTCATCGTTCGAGTTTGTCATCGTTGTTGTTCGTTGTGGATTCCGTAGCGATTCCAATTTAATTAGGGATTTCAATAGCTATTTCTGTTTTTTTTGGAGTTCACTGTTGGGATTTCCCTCTGCTTTTACTTACCTCTGAACATGCTAAAACTGAAATGGCTCGCATTCATGCTTTTTCTCTTGCTGTTTACTTTTAATTTGCATAAAAGAATCTCCACCGCTATTTTTCTTGAGTTGTTGTTGATCGTTCTGATATGCTCGATCCTTAAAAACAGAACATTGGAATCGTTGGTGTATTTGTGTGTAATTTGGTTAAAGCATGTCTGTTTTGAAGTATTGGATCATATTAGAAAGGATGTTGTTTGATCATATAAGACTTGAACCTGTGTAGTTGAATAGCTAAGAGTTTCTTTTTATAAAAGATGTATTTTACCTACTTAAGAGGATGCTAGCACATGGGGAGGGAATATACAAGCTGGAAAGTAGATAACATGTGGGGAAATAATGAAAAAAGCTAAAAGGGATACATGTGGGAAGGGAATAAATAGACTGGAAAAGTGAACTATTGAATAAAAAAAGTTCTTGTTTGTCTATAAAAACAGAAGAGAGAACAGAACTGAAGAGGACATTGGGAGAGAGACATATTCTCTGGAAAAACAGAGAGAGCTTTAAAAAAGAAAACACATTCGAAGAGAGATATAGGAATTAATCTGAAATTGAAGGGAGTCTTAAGAGTTCCTATAGTTATCTTTTAAGAATTGATTGTTTTCGATTCAAATTTGGTGTCATTGAATACACTTTGGGCTGTTTGAGTTTGCTGAAGTTATTAAAAAGCTGTTTGGTATTGCTGTTGGTTTATCTGGGACTTTCATTGGATTGATTTTTCTCCCTGAGATCCTAGTCTGTTGCCTATACTGTTTGCTATTGCTTTAGCAGTAGTTTCAAGCTGTTATTGGTGTCGAATTGCTCATGTTACTGCTGTTTTGCTGCTGTTAAGATTGCTGCCACTGACTTCTTCATTCCTTCTTGTTGTTTTCAACATCCAGGTACATTCTTTTTGTAACCATAATGACTGTGAGGTATATTGGAGAGAATGAATTGGAATGGAGATGTTGAAGCATGAAATCTATTTCAGCTTGGTGGACCGATTTGTTTACTTGCTATGGTTTTTTTTTTTTTGTTTATTTTATGTTTATAGTTGATTTATAGCCCCTGCTTGAAATAATTTGTATGTCGACTCTTAATTCACCCCTTCCCTTTGATTCCCTCAAGTGTTGAATACTTAAAGTGAACTGAAGGACTATGAACTTGATAGCTTAGTTCGTATCTCATGTTAGCATGGGAGTATTATCAGGTTTAATCACTGATCCTGTGTGTGTGTGAACCTGATAGCTCTCTAGTAGTTTGGCCAAACTGTGATATTGGTTTCTTTCGAAAATTTCAGGATTTATTAGCATGTTTAAATGATAGTTTGAATTTTAATTTTGGAATATTGGATGGACAAAAATAAGTGTTTATGGGATTAATCTTTTGGGTTGCATGAATGTATCCTTCTTCCATGCGTGGTAGGCATTTAAAACAATTAATTCAGGGCAATTAGAAATAGATTCAAACTTTGAAGGTGGTTAATATAATAAAATTAGCTTTATCTCAATTAAAAGGCCTCACTGTATGTCTATTATGGTAATGAGAATTAGAAATTCCATTGGTTGTTAAGAGGAATGATTCACGGTCATGTTATGCAAAAAACAAAGAAAATACAATAGTTAGCCCAGTAAGAATTTGGTATAATATATTCAGTGTAATGTATTATTTGGTATAATAGTGGGGTGCTTGAAAGGTTAGGAATTATTTGGACTAGCACACAAATTTTAAGTTGGGCTTGAATTGTCATCACAAATGGTCCAAGTAATTTATGGTAATTTAACATCCTCAATAATTCATCTTAAGGTCTAATGTAATTGAGGGATTATGTTGGCGGATAAAAAATGAGTAATACTTAAAGCAGTGATAAATTGATTAGGACCCTTTTTCCTCTTACATGTCTAGACATTAATAAAAGGTATAATTTAATAAGGCCAAGTGAAGTAAGTTTCATCGAGTGAAAAGGAGAAAGGCACGTCTCTCAAACAAGCTGTTACATAGAGAGCGGTTCAAAGTAGTAATTGGCACGTACGATCATAATTGTTAAAATCAGATAATTAAGCCGAAATGTGATAATTAAGCGACCGTGCTAGAACCACGGAATTCGGGAATGCCTAACACCTTCTCCCAAATTAACAGAATTCCTTATCCGGATTTTTGGTTCGCGGACTATTAAAAGAGTCAAACATTTCCCCAATTCAAGATTCGAACAGGTGACTTGGGACACCATAAATCTCCCAAGTGGCGACTCCGAATCTCTCAACAAATGAATCCCGTTTTGGTTGTCCTTTAATTGGAAAAACTCCCTTTTATATACTTCGCACCCTCGCGGGTCAGCGTAAAAAGGAGGTGTGACAGCTCTGGCGACTCTGCTGGGGACCCAAACCCAGAACCACTGGTTCAGGGTTTTAAGAATTCGAGCTTTGAATAATTGTTGTATTTGGCTTATTTATTATCCGATTTTATTACATGTTTATATTTTATATGCTAAATGTTGCTTTACCGCTTTGATATTTCGTGAACTGTATATAAATTGTGCCGATACCCATTTTTTCTCTTTTTTGAGTCTTCTGAAATACAATACCGGGCATTTGCTGGACATAGCCCGTTTTTCTCAAGATAGTCGTGGTGCTTGGCACCCGGTGAAGGATTTTGTAGTCACACATGTTTAGGCGGAGAGTTTTGTCAATTAAGCCGGAAAGCCATGCTACCGGTGCACCGACACTCTTCGGCTCGAGTTGTCCGCTCGAGTTAAAGCCAGTCTAGACACTTTTCCAACAGGATGATGACTTAGAATAACAAAACCTTATGCCGGATCCCCGATAGGAACATTTATTTGCATCATGTGCATATTTGACTTAGGAGGCTCAACACAGGGGTTGGGCTTGTCTAGGACAGGTGTACCTGAAACAAAAAGACCAACTTGTTGCATCTTTCTGTGTGCATTTATTTCGATCTTACATGCTGACCGGTTTGTTAAAAGAGAGGAAGAAGTGGAAAACGTCAGGGTATATAGTCAAAATAGTTTTATGGAAAATAGTTAGTTCTTTGAAAATAAATTCTGAAAAAAAAAACGCAAAAAAAAAAATTCCAAATAAATTTTCTTAATTTTACGAAAATAATTTGTTCTTTAAAAAATAAAATTTGAAAAAAAATGCAAAAATTTCCAAATAATTTTTTTTTTAATTTTAATAGTTTAGTTTCTTTGAGAATAATTTTGAAAAAAAAAATGCAAGAAAATTTCCAAATAAATTTTCTTAATTTTAATAGTTTAGTTTCTTTGAAAATAATTTTGAAAAAAAAATGCAAGAAAAAAAATTTTCCAAATAAATTTTCTTAGTTCTTTTAAAAAAATAATTTGTTTTATAAATGCTGTTTAAAAATAGTTTGTTTCCTTTTCTTAAAATGATTTAGTTCTTTTATTTTCGAACTACGCAAGTTTGATTCTCACCAAACATGAGATACGTAGGCAACCCATATCGGGCTCAACTAATACTGATTTTTTTTTAGGAAAACAATAATTAAAAAATATTAGAATTAGGATTTTTGTTCTTAGTCGAGAGTTAGGAAATTTTGCAAAAATAGCCAAACGCCTCAAAAGGGGCGCCGGAGGACTAATTTCGCAAAACGGAATATAGACATCACACTGATATCCTGTTATACAACCTTCAAATCTTCTTCATGTGCTGAAAGGTCGTATTAACAAAATTCGTTTTTTTTATAATAAAATATTTTTAAAAAAAAAAAAAAATTTAAGTCCATTTTTTTTTCTTTTCTAGGATCAGCATGACTTCCTCGCAACGAATCGGCCAGAAAAGGGCAAGAGACGAAATGCCACCCATGTTCATGGTCCAAGACAAGACCCCAGATCGGCTCTGTAAATGGTGGACTAGTTTCTCGACTTGGGAAAGAAATCAAGTTCACAAGCACCTCAAGTTTCTTCCGGACATCATGATGATAAAACCGGACAAAAATGTGATCAGAGCTTTAGTGAGTTTTTGGGACTCAACAAGCAATGTGTTCAGATTCCGGGATTGCGAAATGACACCCACTTTGGAAGAATTGGGCGGACTCACAGGACTCGGAAGAGATTTGCACAAGATGAGACCTGCAGCTCCTAGGCAGATGGGTATAAACAATTTCTTGAAAAAGTTATGTCTCCGGCGGGTTCCCATGGGTTGTTTGGAGAACGGTTGGGTGCCATTGAATTATCTCTACGATAGATTTGGTGATAAGAATGGGTTCGCGAAATTCTCAAATACTGAATTTGTCAACCAGTTGAATTATGACGCCTGGGGAGATTTAAGGATTTATGCCTTTATGATCGCTTTTTTGGGAACCATGGTTTTTCCCGAACGTGGCGGACGCATCAGAATCCGTTTGGCTGCGGTGGTCTCATATCTACAGAGTAACGAGGAACACACTGTTCTTCCAATGATACTAGGAGACATCTTCCGGGCCTTAACTCGGTGCCAAGAAGGACAAGATTATTTTGAAGGCTGCAATATCTTATTACAAATGTGGTTTATAGAACATCTCTATCATCACCCGATTGTGATAAACTTCAAAGCGGATTGGCTGAATTATATTCGCTGTCATACAAACAGAGCCGCCCGTTGTAACCTTCCAAAAGACTTGAGGGCTTGGCAAGGACTTCTCCACTCTTTGAGAGCAGATCAACTTACCTGGAATTATTATTGGTTCCCTTCCGCCAAAATCATGCATATGTCGACATATCGCCCATTTTACATACTAATGGGTTTCAGGGGTTTCCAACCATATGCCCCACTACGTGTCATGCGGCAGTTGGGTAGAGAACAGAAAAGACCCCCAATTGAGGATATGCGATCGTTTACATGGGAATTTGTGACGGAGGAGACCCCGAGGGAGACTTATGCACAGAAGGTATGGTTCGGTAGTCGACTCTCCGACATCAATGAGATGGTTGCCGATCGGGAACGGGGAGAAGTGAGTCTCGCTTATCTTGAATGGTTCCACAACCAACCCATACCAGAGCAAAGGTCAGAAAGGTCAGTGAAGTATGCTGTCGATTGGGAGAGAGAAATAGAAGCCAGAGTTAGAGAGGCTGAGCATGAGACAGCACAAAATTTCCAATCTTGCATCAACACTCTAAAAGAAGACAAAGGAATCCTGGAAGCAGCCATGGACATACAACAGGCTGACTTCGATCGGGAAAGGGCCGGTTGGGAGAAGGAAAGAGAAGCACTCCAAACCCAAATTCAAGAGATGCAATTGGCCGCAGAGAGGTCAAGGAGGAGTCGGAGTGATCAGATGCTAATAAACGATTTGGAAAGGAAAGCCTTTGAACACCAAGAAGACTTGGAGAAGGCAAAAGTAGCCTTGGTTGCAGTCCGGACAAAATGGAAGAGAGCAGCCCACCAAGAAGCACTCCGTCTGCAACAAGTAGAGAAAGACTATGATACAATCATCGTTGATTTGAGAAAAGCAAATGCCACTCTTAGAGAGCGAACTCTTAGGCAAGTCCAGGATGCTAAAGCAGATAGAGATCATTGTCACAACTTGATGGCACGGATGGAAAGACAAATAGATAGGCTTTTGGACCATATCTCCGGCAACTCTCAAGTATTAGGGGCAAAGAACAGACATATAGGGCAGCTGCTCAGAGAAAAAGACATGATCAGAACCAGGATCAATGAGATCGGGCACTACATTCACTATAAGGTACCTGACCTGCAAGTACCGCGGCCTACCCTCTTCTCTTCAATCATGGAATGTGTCCACCAAGTCATGGCGGAGTTGGGGAGTATACAGAAAGATCTTACACCGAGAACCGCAGCAAGGCCAAACAACGACCCCTGAGCGCAAAGATTCGAGGCGTTGGAACATGCTTAGAAGAGTCTGTTATTTGAGAGTCTGTTGTCCTTTTAAAAGTTATTTTTTCAATGTTGTCTTTTGCAAGTGTTTCAAGTTTGAAGTTTGGTTGAAATAAAATTCATAAACATTTCATTCATATCTTATGTCTATGGTATTAGAACTACGCTCGGTCTGATTCACGCGGGGACGTGATACGTAGGCAATCCACATAAGATTCGACCACCGCTAAAAAAAAAATCGACCACCGCTAAAAAAATGGAGAGATTAATAACAATAAAGTTTTCAAGGATAAGAGAAGAAGAAAAAGAAAAGCTGGAATGACGCATGCGAGGAATACATGTAGAAATGGTTAATTGATTAGGTGCATTACATCCAATGTGCGATAACATGCATGTTAAATTCAGTGAGCTAACAAGTTTGTTGCAATCTCCAGAAAGTTTAGCAGTGACTTGACAGAGTATACTGGCCGATCACCCTTACCATACCAGATCAAAAGGTCCAATTCCAGCAAGCATGTCTAGTTCAGACAAAAGTATCGATGGGGAGAAAACCGAGATACAAATCATGAAAGAGGAGATGGACCGGTTAAGACAACAAATGACAGAGATGCACCTAGCCTGGGCTAGGGGACAATCATCACCAAACCTTCCTACTCTTACACCAGCACCAGAGCGTCCGCCCATGGATCCCTCGACCAGTGCACCAATCTATCCTTATTATCAAGGGAAAACCCATATATCCCCCCGGTTTCACCAGCCAGGCAAAATCCTCCTCCCCCGGTTACCCCTGTTTTTGTGGCACCTCCACCCGCTCCTTTACAAAAATCGTCCAGTGAGCCGCTTTTTCAAATCCACGACAATCATTGTTATTCTCCTGAGCCTACCTTTAAGGCTCCTGAACCGCATTCACACACCCCTCACTGGGACAACCCGGCAGAACCGGAAAAGCACCTCCCGAGCTTGGAGCATGAGGAAGTTATTCGAAAAGTTAAAAGCCTGGAGCAGTCCTTCAGGAATATGCATGGTTTGGGCAACCAGGTCAGTGTCGCGTACAAAGACCTGTGTCCATTCCCAGATGTCCAGTTGCCAACCGGATTCAAAACGCCCAAGTTTGACTTATACGAAGGGCATGGCGACCCAGTAGCCCACCTCCGAGGGTTTTGTAGTAAAATGCGAGGAGCCGGAGGACGGGATGAGATTCCGATAGCTTACTTCGGTCAGAGTCTGGGAGGATCTGCGCTGGAGTGGTACACTAGACAGGACCCCAGCAGATGGTTTACGTGGGATGACTTGGCTCAAGCTTTTATTGGCCAGTTCCAGTACAATCTTGAAATAGTCCCCGACCGCTTATCATTGCTAAAATTAGAGAAGAAACCCGCCGAAAGTTTCAGAGAATTTGGTTTCCGCTGGAGGGAACAGGCAACAAGGGTAGATCCGCCTATGAGAGAGAACGAGATGGTGGATTACTTCTTGCAGACACTAGAGCCAACCTATTTCGGACATCTGGTGACGTCCGTAGGCAAATCATTCACCGAGGTGATAAAAATGGGGGCTATGATCGAGGAAGGCTTGAAAGCCAACAAGATCATGAGCTACTCAGCATTGAAAGCCACCACTCAGGCTATCCAAAGTGGTACTGGAGGAGTACTCGGAAAAAGAGGAAAGAGGAAGTCGCGGCAGTTGAGTCCGGGACGTGGTTCAGAAACAGAGGCCCCGCACCCCAATATAGCCCGCCCCAGCCTCACCACCAAAATCACTTCCACAACCCATATAACCACCCGCAACATTACTATCCAGCACCTGTTCCCCATTTTTCTGTCCATCACGCACAGTCCTATTCTGCACCTCCCGTCCATGCACCATGGCGTGCACCAAGCCCGCAAAGCAATTATCCACCCCCAAGAGCTTACGAAACCCCTCGGGCGCGAGTTTTCGTCCGAACCAGGCATTCGAGGGCGACAGGGCGCCAAGGCCAAAGGCTTTCACTCCCTTGGGGGAATCTTACACCAGTCTGTTCCACCGGTTGAAGCAAGTAGGGTTGCTAAATCCGGTTGAAGCTAAGCTACCAAATCGTCTTCCAAAGAACCTGGACCATTCAGTAAATTGTGCCTACTGCTCAGGATGTCCGGGACACGATACGGAAAAGTGTTGGAAGTTGAAGACGGCCATCCAGGAGCTCATCGACACTCGCAGGATTGAGGTCCAGACTCCAACAGAGCCCAACATCAACCAAAACCCGCTTCCAACTCATCATGAGACCAATATGATCGAGTTGGTACGGGCGGAGGAAGGAAAGGAGAAAGCCTCTCAGACTGTAATGATGATTAAGTCTAGCGGGGCAGGAACGAGAAAAGGGCCAAGCTTTGATGAGTCGCCCAGTTGCAAGAAGGACATACCAGGAGAGGCGGAAGCAGGAAAGGAAAGTGTGAACGAGGTACCGGTGAAGCCGGCCAAGATAGTTGTACCAGGGGCAGCAATCAAGCCCATCTTGACAGTAGCGGGCGTTCGAATGGATCCTTTCATCATCCAGCCGGCAACACAGCTGCCAGTAACTGATAGCCGGGCTGTCCCATGGAATTATGCTCGGATTACAACGACCTACAGAGGAAAGGAGGTGAAAGAGGAAGTTTGTGAAGCCCGAGGGTTGACCCGCTCGGGGAGATGTTTTGCCCCTGCGGAATTGAGGAAGACCACTCCGGCAGTATTGAAAAAGCCGGTCACTGATGAAGAAGCAGAAGAATTCTTGAAAAAGATGAAGCTGCATGACTACTCCGTCTTAGAGCAGTTGAAGAAGACTCCGGCGCAAATATCATTGCTATCCTTGCTGATACATTCGGAAGAACATCGGCAAACATTGATGAAAGTCCTGAATGAGGCACATGTACCGGATAAAATCTCGGTGAGCCATTTGGAGAAGATCACCAATCGGATCTTCGAAGCAAATCGGATCACCTTCATCGATGATGAGTTGCCTGAGGAAGGCACCGAGCACAACAGGGCTTTATATCTTACGGTGAAGTGTGAAGAGGCGGTGGTTACCAAAGTCCTTGTCGATAATGGGTCCAGTGCTAACATTTGTCCTCTCTCTACACTGGGCAAATTAAAAGTAGACATCGGCAGGGTACGCAAGAACAGCGTATGTGTTCGAGGGTTTGACGGAGGAGGCAAAGCGTCGGTTGGTGACATAGTGTTGATCTTGACGATTGGGCCAGTGGAGTTCACCATGGAATTCCAGGTGCTGGACATGGTGGTGTCATATAACCTCCCTGATAGGGCGACCATGGATCCATGCCGCAAGAGCAGTTCCATCCAGCTTGCACCAACTCGTCAAGTTTGAGTGGGATCAACAGGAGATCGTCGTCCATGGAGAGAACGATCCACAATCAGGCACCATCATTCCCTTTGTTGAAACAGAAGAAGATGTTGGGCCGTGGGTATATCAGGTCCGCGATGCGGTGTCCGCCAATCGAGTTCCGGAAGGGGAATGCATTCCCGATGACAGGACGATTACTGCAGATGTCATGGTGGCTCACGAAATGTTGCGACATGGTTTCATACCCGGTAAAGGTCTAGGTGCATCTCTGCAAGGAATCATACAACCGGTATCGGTGGTCGAGAACTTGGGAACCTTCGGCTTGGGATTCCAGCCAACCTCGGAGGACATCCGGCGAGCAAAGAAGAGTAAGCAGAAGACATGGGTGCTCTCAAAACCTGTTCCACGCCTTTCCCAATCTTTTATCAGGTCCGGAGCAAGAGGACATCCAGCGACAAAGATTCCCGGTCCTACGGTCAGGCCAGACGAAGAGTTCTTCAGGAAGTTCGAGGACCTATTCAGAGATGTATGTATGCTCGAGGACGGTGAAGGATCCAGTCATGCCGAGATACAATTTGTGGGACCAAAGGCAAAACTGAATAACTGGAAGGCTACTCCTCTCCCTGTCCGGAAGGAGTCTTGGTAGTTTGTCTTGGATTGTTTTTTCTTTCGAAATTTTGTGTTGGGGGGTTTTGTCCCCAGAGTAAAATCCAGTTTGTTTTTAGTTCGTTTTTTATTTAAGTTTGCAGTTTGTTTTCCCTTTGTACAATTCCCATTAATGAAATTTGGTTCCTTCGTGTCTAATTTTGTTTATCTTTTTCCTTCTTTTTACTTTTCTGAACAGCTTTCTTGCAACTGATCTTAATGATATGGCGTGCTTAAAGATTAATCAACCCAGTCTAGAAAGTCAATCGGGTTTGGAAATAATAACGCATGAAATAAGAAGTGACGAGAGTGAGTCAGAGTACGGCGATGATGAAGCCGTGGAAGAAATCGGTGAAGAATTAAGTCACTTCGAGGAAAAACCCAAACCGAATTTAAATGATACTGAGGCAGTTAATCTAGGGAATGCGGATGACGTCAAGGAAACTCGGATAAGTGTCCATATTGAACCCCATCTGAGAGAAGAATTGATCAAAACACTCATGGAGTTTAAAGACATTTTCGCATGGTCGTACGACGACATGCCAGGACTCAGCACTGACCTAGTGGTCCATAAATTGCCTACTGACCCGGCATGCCCGCTCGTCAAACAAAAACTGCGAAAATTTAAGACGGAGATGAGTGTAAAGATCAAGGAGGAAGTAACCAAGCGGTTGCAGGCAAAAGTCATTCGTGTCACTCGATACCCAGAATGGTTGGCTAACGTAGTACCAGTGCCAAAGAAAGACGGAAAGATCAGAGTATGCGTAGACTACCGCAATCTCAACAAGGCGAGTCCTAAGGATAATTTCCCGCTTCCCAATATCCATATCCTGATTGATAATTGCGCCGGACGTGAAATCGGATCCTTTGTGGACTGCTACGCGGGATATCATCAGATCTTGATGGATGAAGAGGACGCAGAAAAGACGGCTTTTATCACACCGTGGGGGACTTATTGCTACCGGGTGATGCCGTTTGGTTTAAAGAATGCAGGGGCAACATACATGAGAGCGATGACTACGGTATTCCATGACATGATACACAAAGAAATTGAAGTGTACGTGGATGATGTGATCATAAAATCTAGACGTCGAGAAGACCACGTTGCCGACCTCAGGAAGTTCTTTCAAAGACTTCGAAGATATGATATCAAGCTCAATCCGGCCAAATGCGCATTTGGAGTTCCATCAGGAAAGTTGCTAGGATTCATCGTCAGCCGACGGGGCATTGAGTTGGACCCATCCAAAATCAAGTCCATCCAGGAGTTACCCCCGCCAAGGAATAAAACAGAGGTAATGAGTCTGTTGGGAATGTTAAATTACATCAGTAGGTTTATTGCTCAGCTTACAGCAACCTGTGAACCCATATTCCGTCTATTGAAGAAAGACGCTGCGATAGAATGGACGACAGAATGTCAGGAAGCGTTCGACCAAATCAAAAGGTATCTGTCAAACCCACCTGTACTAGTTCCGCCTGAACCGGGTAGACCCCTGATTCTTTATCTGACGGTTTTGGAGAATTCGTTCGGCTGTGTACTGGGGCAGCATGATCTTACCGGCAGGAAGGAACGGGCCATTTACTACCTCAGTAAGAAATTTACAGTCCACGAGGTCAAGTACACTCATCTAGAAAAGACATGTTGCGCCCTGACTTGGGTAGCCCAAAAGCCGAAACACTATTTGTCTTCTTACACCACTTACCTCATTTCGCGTTTGGATCCGTTGAAGTATATTTTCCAGAAACCTATGCCTACAGGGAGGTTAGCAAAATGGCAAATACTACTTACGGAATTCGACATCATATACGTGACAAGGACGGCTATGAAAGCTCAAGCCCTGGCCGATCACTTAGCTGAAAATCCTGTTGATGACGAATACGAACCTTTGAGGACGTATTTTCCAGATGAGGAGGTGTTGCAAATTGAGGGGTTAGAACTAACCAAGGATCCAGGGTGGAAGCTCTTCTTCGACGGAGCGGCGAACGCAAAAGGAGTCGGAGTAGGGGTCGTGCTCATATCTGAAACAGGACATCATTATCCTGTTACTGCTCAACTGCGTTTTCATTGTACCAATAATATGGCCGAGTACGAGGCATGTATCTTGGGGCTTACGATTAGCGGTGGACATGGATGTACGGGACGTCTTGGTCTTGGGGGACTCGGACCTTCTGGTACATCAGATTCAGGGAGAATGGGAAACCAGAGATCTAAAGCTTATCCCATATCGTCAGTGTTTGCATGATTTGACCAAACGCTTTCGATCGGTAGAATTCAAGCACATCCCAAGGATGCATAATGAGGTTGCCGACGCGTTGGCTACTTTAGCATCAATGCTACATCACCCGGACAAGGTTCGTGTCGATCCGTTACATATCCAGGTCCGGAATCAACATGCTTATTGTAATGTGATAGAGGAAGAGGTGGATGGTGAGCCGTGGTTTCATGATGTCAAGGAATACCTCGGGTTAGGAGTATACCCAGAGCAAGCAACCGGAGATCAAAAGCGAGCTATTCGGCGGTTGGCGAACGGATTTTTCCTTAGTGGAGGGGTGCTGTACAAAAGAACCCCGGACTTGGGATTGTTGAGATGTATAGATGCAAATCAAGCCACAACAGTGATGACAGATATACACTCGGGAGTTTGCGGACCACACATGAGCGGATACGTATTGGCAAAGAAGATTCTTCGCGCAGGATATTACTGGCTCACGATGGAGCGTGATTGTATAAGTTTCGTGCGAAGATGCCATCGGTGTCAGATACACGGAGACTTGATTCATTCTCCACCAACTGAATTGCACACAATGTCAGCACCATGGCCGTTTGTTGCATGGGGCATGGATGTTATTGGACCTATAGAGCCTGCGGCTTCCAATGGTCACAGGTTCATTCTGGTAACGATCGATTATTTTACCAAGTGGGTGGAGGCCAAAACCTTCAAATCAGTGACCAAGAAGGCGGTGGTGGATTTCGTACATTCCCACATCATCTGCAGGTTTGGAATTCCAAAGATAATCATCACGGATAACGGTGCCAATCTTAATAGGGGATTGATGAAGGAGGTATGTCAACAGTTCAAGATTACACACCGAAATTCCACACCATACCGTCCCAAAGCAAATGGTGTGGTTGAGGCGACAAACAAGAATATAAAGAAGATATTGAGGAAGATGGTAGAAGGGTCTAGGCAATGGCATGAAAAGTTACCATTCGCACTGTTAGGTTATCGCACTACCGTCCGGACTTCGGTAGGTGCAACTCCTTACTTGTTGGTGTATGGGACTGAAGCAGTAATACCAGCGGAAGTTGAAATCCCATCCCTCCGAATTGTCGCTGAAGCTGAAATTGATGACGACGAGTGGGTCAAAACCCGATTAGAGCAATTGAGCTTGATCGATGAAAAGAGATTGACAGCAGTATGTCACGGCCAATTGTATCAAAAGAGAATGGCGAGAGCATATAACAAGAAGGTACGTCCCAGGAAATTTGAAGTGGGACAGCATGTGCTGAAGAGAGTTCTACCACATCAGGCCGAAGCGAAAGGCAAGTTCGCTCCAAACTGGCAAGGACCATTTGTGGTGACTAGAGTATTATCCAACGGTGCTCTATGTCTAACTGATGTTGAAGGAAGATGCACCGATATGGCTATCAATTCTGATGCAGTCAAGAGATATTATGTGTAATTCTTTAATGCATTTGTCAACGTTTGGTTTCGTTTGTGTGTATTTGGCATTTTTCGGAGAATGAAATGACAGAGGCAATTTTTCTACTACCCAAACACTTTAACCTTTGTTTTCCCCTTTGAGCCTTAATTATTCTTTCATATACCCTCTTTCGGAATCATCAGGGAAGATGTGTAACAGAATGAAAAAAAAAAAAAAAAAAAAAAGAAGATGTGTAACAAAATAGAAAAAAAAAAAGACACAAGAAAAAGTGAACTACGTTCGACCCGATTCCTCAAGAAGGATACGTAGGCGCCACACGGCTCGGTCATAATAAAATAAAAATCAAAGATTCCCCAAGCAACAAAACTGGGGCAGAAGTCATTGTTTCGTTTGAAAAGATAGTGTGGATTCCGAAAGTTGTAATGAGCTAACCGTTGAGGATAAACCCCTTTTCTTTAGCCTCAGGCACACGAAAACCACATTAATGACCAAAAAGACCTCTCGATCAGTATTTGACAAATGCCAAGTCATGCAAATGAAAGCCGAGAAGGACACTCCGATCCTCGACTGAGTCCAGGATTCACAAGCTAAAAATGGATAGCCCTTTATAGGGAATTTCGTGGATAATACCCCAGACTGGAAAGAAAGCGAAATGAGAGAGTCTTAACGGTGAAAACCCTCGCGGGCACCTTAAGGCGAAGAAAGCTAAGAGAAATAAAATGAGAGAGTCTTACGGTGAAAACCTTTACAGGCACCTTAAGGCGACGGGAGGTCGAGAGAAATGAGAGAATCTCATTAGTGAAAACCCTTTGAAGGGCACTGTGAGGTGACAGGACGAGATGGTTACAAGATGTCTGCATGAGACAAGGTTTGGACATTCGTTTATTCCTAGCAAAATACGGCCATCAGAAAGTGATTGACATGAATAGACTGGGTAGGTTAATCTCAAAGGCGCGGCATAACCATTGGGTCAGTCACACATTCAGATAAGTTTTCCTATTTTTGAGTTCAGAAAAGTTTTCCTTTTCTTTTGTCATTTGCGGTCAGCATTCTTTATTTCATTTTTTTTTTATCTATCATTTTTCTCTCCTTTTAAAAATTTCTTTTTTTCAAAGCTTACTACCAAGTTTCCCAAAGCGGTACAATGAAGATGAATAGGCGTGGAACGAGGCAATAAGGCAAAAGTCGTTCCGATATTAAGGTTGGAATAACAAGTTGATTGAAAGGTTCACGGGAATTATGGAGTACGATGGACACATATTACACATCCAGAAGACGATTTCTCACAATAGATCATCGACTAAAAGGGTCGGACCAAACCGAAGGTTGGAATAAAAGGAGAAATGAGGGACCATCTGCGGAAAGAGCAGCATCCCCAGCAAGTGACAACGTCGTCCCCAAAGTTCGAGGGAAGCCAAGCAGCTGAAAGAGAAAAGGAAAATGGCCCCAACAAGAGTGGCACGACCACTCACTGCATTTTGAAACTAACAATTTTTCTTTGATTTAAAGCAGGAAAAGAGGGTTCGTCGGCGGAAAAGCATGCCACATAGAAGGTTATCAAACTGGGGCAGAAAATTTTCTCCCATTGTGAAAATTTTCTTGAAAGCAAATACCCAGTGGATAAGAATAGAAAGCAACACAAGATTTTGGGAAATACCGGTGTCGAGCAGAATAGTTTTGAAAGAGGCCCGACAATGCGAGGAAGTGATCTTTGAGCCGGTATCATCCCCAGCAGTTGTTGGAGAAACGAAACACTGACTTCGAGATTTCCCCAGCAGCATTATATCCTACAAGTTTTCAAGGGAGCAAAGCGCGAGCCCCGAAGGAGGTCCGGGAAGAAGGAAGAGGAAAAGGGGTCCCCCGCCAGGGTAATCCTCAGTTAATGACATTTCCATCCCCGGCGAGTCCGAGAGAGAATGAAGGATGAAGGAAATAAAGAATACCTCCACAACAGCATCATCACCAGCAGGTGAGTAAACAGTTCCGAAGATATCTCCAGCAGCCAAAGGAAAAGTAACACGATCCAGTGAGTTATGAGTTGAAGTCAGGGAGCCCGCCTGAAGAATAGAGTGGCGATTTATTTTGAAGTTATAATTGAAGTCAGGGAGCCCGCCTGAAGAATGGAGTGGCGATTTATTTTGAAGTTGTAATTGAAATCAGGGAGCCCGCCTGAAGAATGGAGTGGCAATTTATTTTGAAGTTGTAATTGAAGTCGGGGAGCCCGCCCGAAGAATGGAGTGGCGATCTAGTTTCGAAATTTATGAGTTGAAGTCGGGGAGCCCGCCCGAAGAATGGAGTGGCGATTTATTTTGAAGTTGTAATTAAAGTCGGGGAGCCCGCCCGAAGAATGGAGTGGCGATTTATTTCGAAGTTGTAGTTGAAATCAGGGAGCCCGCCCGAAGAATGGAGTGGCGATTTATTTGTGAAGTCGTAGTTGAAGTCGGGAGCCCGCCTGAAGAATGGAGTGGCGATTTATTTTGAAGTTGTAGTTGAAGTCGGGGAGCCCGCCCGAAGAATGGAGTGGCGATTTTATTTTGAAGTTATAGTTGAAGTCAGGGAGCCCGCCTGAAGAATGGAGTGGCGATTCATTTTGAAGTTGTAGTTGAAGCCAGGGAGCCCGCCTGAAGAATGGAGTGGCGATTTAGTCTTGAAGTTGTAGTTGAAGTCAGGGAACCCGCCTGAAGAATGGAGTGGCGATTTTATTTTGAAGTAGTAGTTGAAGTCAGGGAGCCCGCCTGAAGAATGGAGTGGCGATTTTATTTTTGAAGTTATAGTTGAAGTTAGGGAGCTCGCCTGAAGAATGGAGTGGCGATCTAGTTTTGAAGTTGTAATTGAAGTCAGGGAGCCCGCCTGAAGAATGGAGTGGCGATTTAGTTTCGAAGTTGTAATTGAAGTCAGGGAGCCCGCCTGAAGAATGGAGTGGCGATTTATTTTGAAGTTGTAATTGAAGTCGGGGAGCCCGCCTGAAGAATGGAGTGGCGATTTATGATTAGAGTGTTGTGATAAAGTCAGGGAGCCCGCCTGAAGAATGGAGTGGCGATTTATTTTTGAATTTGGTTGAGAAAAGCGGTAGGGTATGACGAGAATCCCCAGCATGAATCCAAGTTCATAATCGGAAGGAAGGCAACAAGGATCAGAAAAGATAGATTCAGACTCCAAAAGAAAATAGTTCGAAGATCACGAGGAAGGGACCAACGGTCAGAGTTTGGCAATCAAGATAGGCCGAAATAACAATTGGTAGAAGAGAAGAAGCACCGGAAGGAACAATCAAGCCAACAAGAAAGCAAGGCGGCAAAAGCAAGTTGAAGAGATAGATAAAATTTCGCAATGCTGTAACTTAGTCTAGCTTCTTATTTTTCTTTTAGCATGATGTAATAAGGAGATTAGTTAAGCAGTGGCGTCAGCAGCAACAACAGTAACAGCAAGATCACAGCAGTCATGGTAGTCCCAGCTACCAAAATTTCCCGAACTACATTGACCTGATTCCCTTTTAGCCAGGGATATGTAGGAGACCTTCTGAAGCAAAGATTCGGTCAAACTTTTCAAAAAAAAAAATGCTTCAAATGGAGTGCTCAAACAGGCAAAAATCGCTCGTATCCGCTCACTTATCTTTGCACGAAAACTCTTCATGTTTCCGCGCAAAGAGGGGCAGCTGTGAGCACGTGATTTTTGCCCTATATGAAAATTACTCCCAAAAAATTCAAAATAAAATAGTTTTGTGTTGTGCGTGATTTATTGTGATTTTTGTGTTATTTTTCTCTTATTATTTGCATTTTTGTGTGTCCATGTCTATTTGTTTAAATTAAAATAAAAATACAAAATTTGTTGCATTTTTACTTTTAGGATTAATTCCGTACTTAGAAATAGTTAAGCTTATTTAACGACAATGAAAAAAAAAATCACAAAATAATGTATTTTTCATTTTTTACCATTTATTGTCCAATTGTGTGATTTTAATTTATTTTTTGGTATTTAATTATGTTGTTCAATTGTTATTGGACGCTAATTAATACATTTGATAAGTTAATGTTGTTTTATAATGTGATTAGGATTTTTAAATTTAGTTTGAAGTGATTTAAGAAAATAAAAAAAAAAAATGAAATAAAAGATGTTGAAATCGGACTGGGCTAGTTTTAAAAAAAGAAAAATTGAGCCCAAAAACAATGCCCAATACCAAGCCCCATACCAAATTAATCTAGAACCCATTACCATACCCGCCCCGCTCCAACTCATGCGTCAATCGGGACCGTTGGATGCTAATCATCCAACGGCTCAGATTGAATCTTGATTTTTAATACCCAAGACCCCAAAACCCTATTCTCATCTCATTTCACCCAAAAAATAACCTCTCTTCTCCAGTCTCACAATGCCGCCGACCTCTCCTCTCTCACCATCTCCGCTAACCGCCGCAGACCCACGAACTCGACGTCGTCAACCACCAACAAAACATCAACCATCCCGTCCAAACAAACCTCAGCTTCATCATCTTCTTCGTTCTTCTCCGAGCTCCACCTCACCATCGATGACAAACCCAATTCGAAGCTCCAAATAATCAGCTTCGACTCTGTTGATCAAGTTCAGTCATGCCGAGCTCCTCCATCCAGGCGTCTTCGGTTTTGTTCGTTGCCGTCTTCAGCCCTCATCTGCGGTTGTTCTCAATTCTTCGGTCGTCGTCTTTTGAGTTCAAGGTTGTCCATCGGGTTTCCTATTTTTTTGGGCGAATTCTGAAATTTGTTGGAGGTTAATGTCCAATCCGGTTCTCTGTTTTGGTAAGATCTCAATCATGAAAGCTTTAATTGATTATTATCATTTCATGAATCACAAATATCGTTTCTATGCTTATATGTCAGTGATTCAAAGAGGTCCTTACGATTTAATAGTTCATATGCATTAATTGCATAATCTTTCATAAGATCTTTCTTTAGTAATTTTTTTTTACTTTTGATTTATATAGAGGTGAATGTTGTGTATTATTTCAATTTGCTCGATTTTTGGATATGAAATCAGTGTATATGCTTGAAATCAGTATTGGCGTCGTGGTTATGACGATTTGATTCTAATTCATTTTTCTGTGTTTTAATTTATCTTCGTGGTTTGTTGACTTCGTATGTGTTCAGTCGTAGGTATTATACGAATCAGTATGGCTGTAGGTTTGGTTTCTACTATCAGATTTGTGCATCTAAATTCATTTCCAGTTTAAGGATTGAATTTCGTTTCATTCATATTCTGTTTTGTTATTTACGGTGGTCTGTTTATGAAGTTCTCGTTATTGTTAATCTCTATCTCCTTTTTAGTTTCATGGATTTGATGACATGAATTTGAAGTTACATTTGTATTGTGGTTTGAGTGTTTTCATATTTGTGAGGAGGTTGTCATCTAATCGTATGACTAAGTTATTTGAGTTTGATTGAGATTTCTATCGATTCAAGTTTCATCGTTCGAGTTTGTCATCGTTGTTGTTCGTTGTGGATTCCGTAGCGATTCCAATTTAATTAGGGATTTCAATAGCTATTTCTGTTTTTTTTGGAGTTCACTGTTGGGATTTCCCTCTGCTTTTACTTACCTCTGAACATGCTAAAACTGAAATGGCTCGCATTCATGCTTTTTCTCTTGCTGTTTACTTTTAATTTGCATAAAAGAATCTCCACCGCTATTTTTCTTGAGTTGTTGTTGATCGTTCTGATATGCTCGATCCTTAAAAACAGAACATTGGAATCGTTGGTGTATTTGTGTGTAATTTGGTTAAAGCATGTCTGTTTTGAAGTATTGGATCATATTAGAAAGGATGTTGTTTGATCATATAAGACTTGAACCTGTGTAGTTGAATAGCTAAGAGTTTCTTTTTATAAAAGATGTATTTTACCTACTTAAGAGGATGCTAGCACATGGGGAGGGAATATACAAGCTGGAAAGTAGATAACATGTGGGGAAATAATGAAAAAAGCTAAAAGGGATACATGTGGGAAGGGAATAAATAGACTGGAAAAGTGAACTATTGAATAAAAAAAGTTCTTGTTTGTCTATAAAAACAGAAGAGAGAACAGAACTGAAGAGGACATTGGGAGAGAGACATATTCTCTGGAAAAACAGAGAGAGCTTTAAAAAAGAAAACACATTCGAAGAGAGATATAGGAATTAATCTGAAATTGAAGGGAGTCTTAAGAGTTCCTATAGTTATCTTTTAAGAATTGATTGTTTTCGATTCAAATTTGGTGTCATTGAATACACTTTGGGCTGTTTGAGTTTGCTGAAGTTATTAAAAAGCTGTTTGGTATTGCTGTTGGTTTATCTGGGACTTTCATTGGATTGATTTTTCTCCCTGAGATCCTAGTCTGTTGCCTATACTGTTTGCTATTGCTTTAGCAGTAGTTTCAAGCTGTTATTGGTGTCGAATTGCTCATGTTACTGCTGTTTTGCTGCTGTTAAGATTGCTGCCACTGACTTCTTCATTCCTTCTTGTTGTTTTCAACATCCAGGTACATTCTTTTTGTAACCATAATGACTGTGAGGTATATTGGAGAGAATGAATTGGAATGGAGATGTTGAAGCATGAAATCTATTTCAGCTTGGTGGACCGATTTGTTTACTTGCTATGTTTTTTTTTTTTGTTTATTTTATGTTTATAGTTGATTTATAGCCCCTGCTTGAAATAATTTGTATGTCGACTCTTAATTCACCCCTTCCCTTTGATTCCCTCAAGTGTTGAATACTTAAAGTGAACTGAAGGACTATGAACTTGATAGCTTAGTTCGTATCTCATGTTAGCATGGGAGTATTATCAGGTTTAATCACTGATCCTGTGTGTGTGTGAACCTGATAGCTCTCTAGTAGTTTGGCCAAACTGTGATATTGGTTTCTTTCGAAAATTTCAGGATTTATTAGCATGTTTAAATGATAGTTTGAATTTTAATTTTGGAATATTGGATGGACAAAAATAAGTGTTTATGGGATTAATCTTTTGGGTTGCATGAATGTATCCTTCTTCCATGCGTGGTAGGCATTTAAAACAATTAATTCAGGGCAATTAGAAATAGATTCAAACTTTGAAGGTGGTTAATATAATAAAATTAGCTTTATCTCAATTAAAAGGCCTCACTGTATGTCTATTATGGTAATGAGAATTAGAAATTCCATTGGTTGTTAAGAGGAATGATTCACGGTCATGTTATGCAAAAAACAAAGAAAATACAATAGTTAGCCCAGTAAGAATTTGGTATAATATATTCAGTGTAATGTATTATTTGGTATAATAGTGGGGTGCTTGAAAGGTTAGGAATTATTTGGACTAGCACACAAATTTTAAGTTGGGCTTGAATTGTCATCACAAATGGTCCAAGTAATTTATGGTAATTTAACATCCTCAATAATTCATCTTAAGGTCTAATGTAATTGAGGGATTATGTTGGCGGATAAAAAATGAGTAATACTTAAAGCAGTGATAAATTGATTAGGACCCTTTTTCCTCTTACATGTCTAGACATTAATAAAAGGTATAATTTAATAAGGCCAAGTGAAGTAAGTTTCATCGAGTGAAAAGGAGAAAGGCACGTCTCTCAAACAAGCTGTTACATAGAGAGCGGTTCAAAGTAGTAATTGGCACGTACGATCATAATTGTTAAAATCAGATAATTAAGCCGAAATGTGATAATTAAGCGACCGTGCTAGAACCACGGAATTCGGGAATGCCTAACACCTTCTCCCAAATTAACAGAATTCCTTATCCGGATTTTTGGTTCGCGGACTATTAAAAGAGTCAAACATTTCCCCAATTCAGGATTCGAACAGGTGACTTGGGACACCATAAATCTCCCAAGTGGCGACTCCGAATCTCTCAACAAATGAATCCCGTTTTGGTTGTCCTTTAATTGGAAAAACTCCCTTTTATATACTTCGCACCCTCGCGGGTCAGCGTAAAAAGGAGGTGTGACAGCTCTGGCGACTCTGCTGGGGACCCAAACCCAGAACCACTGGTTCAGGGTTTTAAGAATTCGAGCTTTGAATAATTGTTGTATTTGGCTTATTTATTATCTGATTTTATTACATGTTTATATTTTATATGCTAAATGTTGCTTTACCGCTTTGATATTTCGTGAACTGTATATAAATTGTGCCGATACCCATTTTTTCTCTTTTTTGAGTCTTCTGAAATACAATACCGGGCATTTGATGGACATAGTTTATTTTTTATTTAAAAAAAACTGAAAATATTAATATTTTTTTAAAATTTTCGGTTGGTTTTAAATAATTGAAAATGAAAGTTGGAATAAAAGTCAAAAGTGGCTGAAAATTAAAAAAATCAAAAGTAAAAGAAAGTTGTTTTTTTTAAAGAAAAGAAAAGAAAGTGGCATTTTCTTTTAAATAAATAAAAGAAAGTGGACAATTAAAAATATAAAAATCATTAAAGTTGTGTTTTAAAAAATAAAAGATAAGCAAGGTGGGATTTCTTTTTATAAAATAATAAAAGCATTTAGTAAGTGAGATTTCTTTTAATTAAAAAAAGATAAAAAAATAATAAAAATAAAATCTGAAAATTTCGAAATTTTTTGCTATAAATAGAAGAGAAATTTGAGGAAGAAGAGAAAAAATCCTAGAGAGAAAAAATCTGAAAAAATCTTAAGAGTGTTACCAAATAGTGAACAAAAGAAAAACAAAACAAAAGAAAAAAAAACGAAAAAAAAAATCTAAAAAAAAGAGTGTTAGTTTTTATTTTACAAAGTCTTATTTTGAAACTCAATTCTGGGATGTTGATTTTTATTGCTTAAATCCGGATACTGGTATTCTTGATTGTACTGCTGTTGCCGTGATATTGCTGTGTTGTTATTTGCTGTGTTGATCACCGGGATTTCTTTTATTTCCAATATCATGTACATATCTAATCATGTTTAAATGATAAGATGAATATATGAGAAAGATGAGAATTTTGTTGAAATTTTAAATAGTTTCTATTTCTATCTTCTGTTACAGATTATGTTTTAATAAATTCCATATTAATATTCTGTAAGTTTTGTGATAGCTTTAAATAATTAAGCCTTGTTGTAACAATAATAAATCACTTCTAAAAATGACTATTAAATAGTATAGTTATAAATGTGTTTATTAATGATTCAAATTGGTTAGGAAGAATGAATTACTCTTTTGTTAATTGAATTAATGAAAATTTCTTTAATATCTTCTTTAATAAACTAAGTTGTTAATATGTAATTAAGTTCAATAAAAAATACGAATTTTAATTATTTTGCGTAAATTAGGCATTTAGGTACGATTTGAATTTTCAATAACACAAGAATTGTTTCTTTTCAAGTTTAACCATCTCAAAAATATAGGTGTAAATAATTAAGATTGATTTTGGTTTTGGTAAATAGTTGTAAATAGTTAACATCAAGGGTTTAATTCAAAAATAGTAAAAAATTAAAAAATATGAGTTTAAGTTAGTTGTAAGATAATTGGTTTAGTTTGTATATATATATATATATATATTAGTTGTTGATTTTGCATTTTTATTTTTATATTTATTTAAGTAATGTTTATTTTTATTAAACATTTATCTAAATATAACAAATAATATATTTTTTAGCTTATAAAAAAAACGAATTTAAATAAAATTATAGCCAATTTATAATTGTTGTTTTTTCTAAAAATAAGCTTAGTTTTGAACAATTTGGAATAAAAAATAATTTTTACCATATAAGCTTTAATATGGCTATAATTTTCAATAGTTTTGAATAAATGATTTTATTAGTTTTTCTTTTTATATATTCAAGTTTTAATATTATTCTGAATTAGCTTCTTTTATTATTAAGTTATGAAATTTCGTATTTAATAAAATAATAATAAAATAATTTCGAAAAAAAAAATATTTTCTGTTTAAACATATATTAAAATCTGTTTCATTAAGTTTTTGTCATAAATTAGAAAGTGTTGCATTTTTAATTTCTAGATTAATTAAGATATTTCTTTATTTATAAAAAAAAAACTAAAAAAAAAATAGGAAATGTAGTCAATTTAGGATTACTTTGTTAATAAATGAGACGAGCCTCGCCAAATAAATCGCAAAAACTATGAAGCCCTCATAAGTGTATATATTTAGAAATCCGAGATTGGCCGTTTAGTAAATTTTCACGACATTCTCAAAATAATAACGCGTTAATAGTTTTAAGCGCGTATTTAATAATTGTACCTCCTTAAACTCGGGTACGCATTTATGTGACCCCAATCCAAATCCCAATGAAGTCGGAATATATCAAAAATTGCGGACACATTTATGTGACGAAATTCGAGATTCTCACGACATTATAATTTTCTTCTAACAATTAAAATGGTTTAGAGTGGTAGTTTGCACATTAGTTCATATTTGTTAATAAATCGGATAATCAAGCCAAATATAACAGTTGAGCGACCGTGCTAGAACCACGGAACTCGGGAATGCCTAACACCTTCTCCCGGGTTAACGAAATTCCTTATCCGGATTTCTGGTACGCAGACTTTTAAATAGAGTCAAACCTTTCCTTAATTCAGGATTCAACCGGTGACTTGGGACACCATAAATCTCCCAAGTGGCGACTCTGAATATCTCAATAAATGAATCCCGTTTTGGTTGTCCTTTAATTGGAAAAACTCCTTTTTATACCTAGCGCCCTCGCGGCCCTGCGGAAAAAGGAGGTGTGACAGCTCGGAGAAGTGTGTGTCGCAGTCTCGTAAAGAGGAGCTGTGCCGGCAGTCGAAATTCGAGCTTAGAATAATTGTTGTATTTGGCTTTGTTTATTATCTGATATTTTTATATGATAAATGCTTAATGTGCAAAATGATGATTTTTACCGCTTTGATATTATTTGAACTGTATATATAAACTGTGCCGAAATCCTACTTCCTTTTGAGTTCTAAAAATGGTGCATACGTTCGCGTAGCCCACTTTTCAAAAATTATTCCAAATAGAGTGAGTGTTAGGCAAGTGACAAGGCGGGGCAGACTTTAGTGCTCCCGTTACGTCACCCCCTTCTCAGCCCCAGTTGTCCACTCAGGTAAGCCAAGTCTAGAACAATAAACCCAGATTTTAAACCTAGAATAACAAAGCCTCATTCCGGATCCCTAGTAGGAACGTTTGTTTGCATCATGTTGCATTTGACTTAGGGGACTCAACACAGGGGTTGGGTCCGTCTAGGACAGGTAACCTGAAATGAAAAGACCATCCTGCTACATAAGATTATGTGCATTTATTTGATTAGATCAGCATGCTGACCAACTTAAAAATTGGAAAACCATGTAATTTTGTCCATACAATGTCCAAATCCTATTAGCGTTTCTTCAAAAATAAGTATTTTTTGGGTGTTAAAAAGATTTTTTTTTAAAACTCGATTTGTTTTCTTTGGCGAACTACGCGGGTTTGATTCTCACCGGGTGTGAGATACGTAGGCAACCCTTATCGGGTCCAACCTCTCCTTTTTTGCAAAAATAACAAAAAAAAATGTCAAAATTAATTTTCGTCGTAAATAAGTTGAGTGATACCGTGGTGCCATTCATAGAAACGGAGGATGACAAGGGACCATGGTTATACCAAGTCTTCGAAGGGGTTTCAGTGGACAAGGTTTCCGAAGGCGAGGACCTTGCTTTTCCCAGGATCTCAGCTTCAACCTTCATGATCGCCTCAGAAATGATGAACTGTGGGTTCATACCAGGAAAAGGTTTGGGAGCCAAACTCCAAGGTATCATTCAACCCGTTTCTTTGCCTGAAAATTTGGAGACATTCGGGTTAGGGTTCAAGCCGACGGTAGCAGATGTGAAGAGAGCTCACAAAATGAAGAAGAAAGTTTGGGTCCTTCCTAAGCCAGTTCCACGCCTCTCCCGGTCTTTTGTGAAAGCAGGTTTCAGGAGGATGTCAAACCCAAAGATCCTCGGACCGTCAATTGGGCCAGATGGAGATCTGGATAAGAGTTTTGAAAGGTTGTTCGCTGATGTTAACATGATCGAAGCTGGAGAAGGTTCCAGTAATGCAGACGTACAGTATGTGGGGCCCAGGGTCAAAACCAACAATTGGACGGTTACTCCTCTTCCCATCTGGAAGAAGTCTTGGTAGTAGGCTCTGGATTTTCTTTTGTTTCCTGGATTATTCCAGAGTTGTAATCCAGTTTTGATTTATTTGTAGTGTGAAACTCTGTTATCCCTCATTTTCAATAAAAACGAAAGTTTCCTTTATTTTCTTGATTTTTGATTTTTGTATCTTTTCATTTCTGAACAATTCTGTTTTCACCGGTTCCAATGTCATGGCATGCACAACGGATCTTCAACCTAGTCTAAGAAGTCAATCTGAATCCAAATTAATTATGCACGAAGTCAATTATGAGGATGAATCGGAATACGAGGAAGATGAGGCTTTTGAAGAGATTAACAGGGAATTAACTCATTTTGAAGAAAAACCTAAGCCTAACTTAAACGATACTGAAGCTGTCAACTTAGGAGATGAGGATAATGTTAGGGAAACCAAAATCAGCATTCACATTGAGCCGAGTATAAGGGAAGAGCTAATCAAAACACTGTTTGAATTTAAAGATATTTTTGCATGGTCGTATGATGACATGCCATGGTTAAGCACGGATCTAGTGGTACATAAATTGCCCATTGATCCGTCATGTCCTCCTGTCAAGCAGAAATTGAGGAAGTTCAAAACCGATATGAGCGTAAAGATCAAAGAAGAAGTAACCAAGAAGTTGATAGCAAAGGTTATTCGGGTTACTCGATATCCCGAATGGTTGGCCGATGTGGTGCCAGTGCCGAAGAAGGATGGGAAAATTCGGGTATGTGTCGATTATCGCAATCTGAACAGGGCAAGCCCGAAAGATAACTTCCCACTACCCAACATCCATATCTTGATAGACAATTGCGCGGGGCGAGAGATTGGATCCTTTGTGGATTGCTATGCAGAATACCATCAGATCCTAATGGATGAAGAAGATGCAGAAAAGACAGCTTTCATCACTCCTTGGGGAACTTATTGCTACAGGGTAATGCCGTTTGGTTTGAAGAACGCCGGGGTGACATACATGAGAGCAATGACTACTGTGTTTCATGACATGATACACAAAGAGATTGAGGTGTATGTAGACGATGTAATCATAAAATCCAGGCGACAGGAAGACCATGTAGCAGATTTGAGGAAGTTTTTTCAAAGGCTTCGGAGGTACGACATTAAGCTCAATCCAGCCAAATGTGCATTTGGGGTTCCCTCGGGAAAAATGCTAGGATTCATTGTCAGTCGGCGAGGTATTGAGTTGGATCCATCAAAGATCAAATCCATACAAGAATTGCCAGCACCAAAGAACAAAACTGAAGTGATGAGTCTTTTGGGAAGATTGAATTACATCAGCCGATTCATTGCTCAGCTCACATCAACATGCGAACCTATTTTTAGGCTGTTAAAGAAGGATGCTGCAGTCAAGTGGACCGAAGAATGCCAAGAGGCTTTTGATAAGATAAAGGAGTATTTGTCAAACCCACCTGTGTTGGTTCCACCTGAACCCGGGAGGCCTCTGATTCTTTATCTAACAGTTTTGGATAATTCTTTCGGCTGCGTATTGGGGCAACATGACATCACCGGCAGAAAGGAACAAGCCATCTATTATCTCAGTAAGAAGTTCACCACATATGAAGTTAAGTACACTCATCTTGAGAAGACATGTTGCGCCCTAACTTGGGTGGCACAGAAGTTGAAGCATTATTTGTCTTCCTACACTACTTATCTCATTTCACGTTTGGATCCATTGAAGTATATTTTCCAGAAACCTATGCCTACAGGAAGGTTAGCAAAATGGCAAATATTACTTACAAAATTTGACATCATCTATGTGACGAGGACGAGTGTAAAAGCCCAAGCACAGTCAATCACTTAGCTGAGAATCATGTTGATGATGAATAAGAACCTTTAATGACATATTTTCCAGACGAAGAAGTGTTGCAAATTGATGAGTTAGAACTAACCAAGGAGCCAGGGTGGAAGCTTTTCTTTGACGGAGCCGCAAATGCAAAGGGAGTTGGAATAGGAGCAGTACTTATTTCTGAAACAGGACATCATCATCCTGTTACGGCTCAGTTGCGCTTCTATTGTACCAACAATATGGCTGAATACGAAGCATGCATTTTGGGGTTACGATTAGTTGTGGACATGGATGTCCGGGACGTCTTGGTCTTGGGAGACTCGGACCTTCTGGTACATCAGGTTCAAGGTGAGTGGGAAACAAGAGATTTGAAGCTTATCCCATATCGCCAATGTTTGCATGACCTGACGAAGCGTTTCCGGTCAATAGAATTCAGACATATCCCAAGAATGCATAATGAGGTCGCCGATGCTTTGGCTACTCTAGCATCGATGTTGCATCACCCGGATAAGATTCATGTTGATCCGTTATATATTCAAGTTCGGGATCAACATGCCTATTGCAATGTGGTGGAGGAAGAAATTGATGGCGAGCCATGGTTTCATGATGTCCAAGAATACCTCAAGATGGGAATATACCCAGAGCAGGCAACTGGAGATCAAAAGAGGGCTATTCGGCGGTTGGCAAACGGATTTTTCCTTAGTGGAGGAGTGTTGTACAAGAGAACCCCGGATTTGGGATTGCTAAGATGTATAGATGCGGGCCAAGCCACGACAGTGATGACAGAGGTGCATGCCGGAGTTTGTGGGCCACATATGAGTGGGTATGTATTGGCAAAGAAGATCTTACGGGCAGGATATTACTAGCTCACCATGGAGCGTGATTGTATAAATTTTGTGCGCAAGTGCCATCAGTGTCAGGTGCATGAAGATTTTATTCATTCTCCGCCAACGGAATTGCACACGATGTCAGCACCATGGCCATTTGTTGCGTGGGGCATGGATGTCATTGGACCGATCGAGCCGATAGCTTCCAACGGTCATAGGTTCATTCTAGTAGCCATTGATTATTTCACCAAGTGGGTGGAGGCGAAGACATTCAAGTCAGTGACCAAGAAAGCCGTGGTAGACTTCGTCCATTCCCATATCATCTGTAGATTTGGGATCCCGAAGATGATTATCACGGACAATGGTGCTAATCTTAACAGTGGTTTGATGAAAGAAGTGTGTCAACAGTTCAAGATTACACACCGTAATTCCACCCCATATCGTTCCAAAGCAAATGGCGCGGTTGAGGCAGCAAACAAGAATATAAAGAAGATACTGAGAAAAATGGTAGAAGGATCTAGGCAGTGGCATGAAAAGCTACCATTTGCATTGTTGGGTTATCGCACTACGGTTCGCACTTCAATAGGTACAACTCCTTACTTGCTGGTATACGGAACTGAAGCAGTAATACCAGCAGAAGTGGAGATTCCATCCCTCCGAATTGTCGAAGCTGAGATTGATGATGATGAATGGGTCAAAACTCGATTAGAGCAGTTGAGCCTAATTGATGAAAAGAGATTGGCAGCAGTATGTCATGGCCAATTGTATCAGAAGAGAATGGCAAGAGCTTACAATAAGAAGGTACGCCCTAGAAAATTTGAAGTAGGGCAACAAGTACTGAAACGGATCCTCCCACATCAGGCCGAAGCAAAGGGAAAGTTCGCCCCGAATTGGCAAGGGCCGCTTATTGTAACCAGAGTATTATCCAATGGAGCTCTATATCTGACCGATATTGAGGGAAGATGCACCGACATGGCTATCAATTCTGATGTAGTCAAGAGATATTACGTGTAATTTCTTTATGATTTTGGTTCATTTTATTTGTTTGTACTAGGTATTTATCGGATAATGAAATGACGGAGGCAATTCTTTCTTCTATCCAAACACTTTTAACCCTTGTTTCCCCCTTTGAGCCTTATTTATTCTTTCATATCCCTCTCTTGGAATCAATAACGGAAATAGAAAAGAAAAGAAAAAAAATAATAAATAGATAAAAGAAAGTCACAAGAGATTTAAATGAATCAAGGAACTACGTTTGACCCGATTCCTCAAATAGGATACGTAGGCGCCTCACGGCTCGGTCATAGAAGGAATAAAAGTTAATCCTTCCCCAAATAAGAAACTGGGGCAGAAGTTATGTTGTTTTAAAAAAAAAAAATTAATTCCGAGAGTTGTAATATTTCACCCATTCATAGTTATTGTGAATTTTTGATACTCTTTTCTTTTTAAGACCCACACAAAAAACCCATATGAGATGTCCGAAAATGTGACGACCCAAAGGGTCATCCGGGAAATGCCCAGTCAGGCAAGTAAAAACCAAGAGTAACACGTTGATCCCCAACGGAAAGGGAATAAGCTGAAGGAATTGATAGCCAGAAGAATCCCCAGTGAAGAGAACATTATCGGTGCCTTTCCAATCTCCAACGAAAGCTGAGAAAAAATAAAATGAGAGAGTCTTATCGGTGAAAACCTTCACAGGCACCATAAGGCGACGAAAGCTGAGAAGAAACAAAAATGAGAGAGTCTTATCGGTGAAAACCTTCACGGGCACCATAAGGCGACGGGAGTTGAGAGAAATGAGAGAGTCTTATTAGTGAAAACCCCTCGAAGGGCACTATGAGGCGACAAGATAGAGTGGCACAAAGGACCCGCATTTGACAAAGAGTCGTGCATCTGTTCGTCCTCAGCAAATGAGACCATCAGAAGATGGATTGATACAAATAGACTGGGTTGATTAATCCGGAATGCACGACGTGATCGTTGGGACCGGTTATACCATTCAAATAAGTTCCTTTTTGTTTTTCGCTACATTTGTTCAGAAAGCTTATTTTTTTTTCTTTCTTTTTCTATATTTTCAGTTTTCTTTGTTTAAAGGTTTTTATCCAAGTCTATTTTGAGAAAGACTTTTCAGAGCTTACTATCAGTGTCGAATTGGTGCGAAGCAAAACGAGGATAGGACAGACCAAATTGGTCTGGAATGTCAAGAAATGGAGAAGACCTGAAAGATGCAGTCGAAAAATCATGGACCAAGTTCCAAAAGAATCCCCTGTGAATTTTCAAGATGCGCAAATAACTCCGACAGATTATCAACCGATTCTCAAGATGATCGGACAACACAAAGCGGAGAAGGAAAAAGGAAAATGCATCCCTAGCTGATGACATTTCTATTTCCAGCGATATTAAAGGAAAATCAAACCTTTTGAAGAAAGTGATTTTGAGTCTCACCAACAAGTTTTAAAACACAGAAAAGGGAAGGGATAAATGGAAAAACCATCCCCCAGCAGAAATATCATTCCCAGCAAGTAACATCATCCCCGACAAGTTTCGGGAACTTAGGACAGAAGAAGGAAAAGCCATCCCCGGCAGAAGTGGCACGACCATTCACCGCATTTTAAACTAACAAATTTTCTTTGATTTGAAGCAGGTGAAAGGAAATGTCGATGATAGAAGAATGACATACCGCAAAGAATATTACCAAAATTGGGGCAGAAAATTTTCGCCATTGTCGAAAATTTTCTCAAAGAAAACAAGGAAATCAATTAGAGAGATTTTAATTGGGAGAAATCAGGAGCCCGCCTGTAGAATGGAGGATGTTATTTTTAAGTGGAAGAAATCAGGAGCCCGCCTGTAGAATGGAGGTGTTATTTTTAAGTGGAAGAAATCAGGAGCCCGCCTGTAGAATGGAGGTGTTATTTTTAAGTTGAAGAAATCAGGAGCCCGCCTGTATAATGGAGGTGTTATTTTTAAGTTGAAGAAATCAGGAGCCCGCCTGTAGAATGGAGGTTGTTATTTCAAGATGAAAAAGTCAGGATGCCCGCCTGTAGAACAGAGGTGTTATTTTCAAATTGAAGAAGTCAGGAGCCCGCCTGTAGAATGGAGGTGTTATTTTTCAATTGAAGAATTTGGGAGCCCGCCCGTAGAACGGAGGTGTTACTTTTTAGTTAAGGAAATCAGGAGCCTGCCCGTAGAATGGAGGTGTTACTTTTCAGTTCAATAATTCGGGAACCCGCCCGTAGAACAGAGGTGTTACTTTTCAATTAAGGAAATCGGGAGCCTGCCCATAGAACGGAGGTGTTACTTTTCAGTTGAAGAAATCGAGAGCCCGCCCGTAGAACGGAGGTGTTACTTTTCAGTTGAAGAAATCGGGAGCCCACCCGCAGAACGGAGGTGTTACTTTTAAGTTGAAGAATTCGGAAGCCCGCCCGTAGAAGAGAGGTGTTACTTTTCAGTTGAAGAATTTGGGAGCCCGCCCGTAGAACGGATGTGTTTACTTTTCAGTTGAAGAATTCGAGAGCCCGCCCATTAGAACAGAGGTGTTATTTTTAAGTTGAAGAATTCGGGAGCACGCCCGTAGAACGGAGGTGTTACTTTTCAGTTGAAAAAGTCGGGAGCCCGCCCGTAGAACGGAAGAATACATTTCAAGTTGAAATAAAAAAAGTAGAGGATTACAATAAAATCCCCAACATAAGTTCAATCCCGTATGTCAAGAAAAGCAGACAATGTCAAGACAAAAGATAATGATAATAAAACATAGGTTGTTATTTTGAAGTTGAAGAAGTCGGGATGCCCGCCTGTAGAACAGAGGTGTTATTTTCAAATTGAAGGAGTCAGGATGCCCGCCTGTAGAATGGAGGTTATTATTTTGAAGTTGAAGAAGTCAGGAGCCCGCTTGTAGAATGGAGTTTGTTATTTCAAGATGAAAAAGTCAGGACAAATTGAAGAAGTCGGGATGCCCGCCTGTAGAACGGAGGTGTTAATTGCAAGTTATCACAATCAGGAGCCCGCCTGTAAAACAGAGGAATACATTTCAAGGCCAAAACAGAATTCAATAATACCAAGGGTTACAACGAGAACCCCCCGCATAACAAGTCTTAAATCGAGGAAGCAGTATCCCCCAGCAGAAGGATAAATTGAAGATATAGATAAGAGTTTACAGTTCATAAATCATAATTTAGTCTAGCTTCTTATTTTGCTTTTGCATGGTGTAATAAGGAGGTCAGCAAGCAGTAATCGCAACAACAGCAACAGTAACAGCAAAAATCGCAGTTTCATTGGTAGTCCCAGCTACCAAAACTTTCCGAACTACATTGACCCGATTCCCTTTTAGCCAGGGATATGTAGGAAACCTTTTGAAGCAAAGGTTCGGTCAAAATTTTGAAAAAAAAATGCTTCTCACGGAGTGCTCAAACGGGCAAAAAATCGCTCGTATCCGCTCACTTGTCTTTGCACATAAACTCTTCATGTTTACGCGCAAAGAGGGGCGGCTGTGAGCACGTGATTTTTGCCCTATATGAGAATTACTCCCAAAAATTCAAAATAAAAGAGTTTTGTGTTGTTTGCAATATTTGTGAATTTTGTGTTATTTTTCTTGAATTGTTTGCATTTATTTGTGCATATTTATTTGTTTAAATAAATAAAAAATATAAAAATATATTGTATTTATATAAAATTCAAGTTTATAATTAGTAATAATTAAGTTTATTTTATAAAATCACAAAAATATGTATTTTTGCATTTTTAGCCTATAATATCCAATTTGTGCGATTTTATTTTAATTAACGTCTAATTTTTTTGTAATAATAATTATTATGAGTTAATTGGTGTTTTTAAGATAATTTTGGTTTTATAATTTAATCTTAACATTTTTTTAATTTATTTCATAATAAATAATTATTTTTTTATAGAGAAGACAAATTCGGAATTGGGCCTCTTCTTAAATTTTAAACTTGAGCCCAAACATATTCTACCCAACCCAAAACACCATAACCCAAACCCATGACCCACGACCCATTTATTACACTACTATACACTATTCAAAATACACCCTAAACCAAAAAATCCTAACACACACACACAAAAGCCCCCACAAAAATGTTTGACCGTATTTAAATTTTTCACTCTATATATTTTAGCTTTTGTTTAATTATATATATATATATATATATATATATATATATATAATTTTTTTAAAGTAAATTATTACTATTCATATTATTGCTATTATTATTAATTTTTTTTATTAATTTTTTTAAAAAAATAATTTATTTTTTATTAAAAAAAACTGAAAATATTAATATTTTTTTTAAATTTTCGGTTGGTTTTAAATAATTGAAAATGAAAGTTGGAATAAAAGTCAAAAGTGGCTGAAAATTAAAAAAATCAAAAGTAAAAGAAAGTTGTTTTTTTTAAAGAAAAGAAAAGAAAGTGGCATTTTCTTTTAAATAAATAAAAGAAAGTGGACAATTAAAAATATAAAAATCATTAAAGTTGTGTTTTAAAAAATAAAAGATAAGCAAGGTGGGATTTCTTTTTATAAAATAATAAAAGCATTTAGTAAGTGGGATTTCTTTTAATTAAAAAAAGATAAAAAAAATAAAAAAATAAAAAAATAATAAAAATAAAATCTGAAAATTTCGAAATTTTTTGCTATAAATAGGGGAAGAAATTTTGAGGAGAAAGGAGAGAAAAAAATCCTAGAGAGCAAAAAATCTGAAAAAATCTTAAGAGTGTTACCAAATAGTGAACAAAAGAAAAACAAAACAAAAGAAAAAAAATGAAAAAAAAATCTGAAAAAAAGAGTGTTAGTTTTTATTTTACAAAGTCTTATTTTGAAACTCAATTCGGGGATGTTGATTCTTATTGCTTAAATCCGGATACTGGTATTCTTGATTGTACTGCTGTTGCTGTGATTTGCTGTGTTATTTGCTGTATTGATCCCCGGGATTTCTTTTATTTCCAATATCAGGTACATATCTAATCATGTTTAAATGATAAGATGAATATATGAGAAAGATGAGAATTTTGTTGAAATTTTAAATAGTTTCTATTTCTATCTTCTTTTACAGATTATGTTTTAATAAATTCCATATTAATATTCTTTGTTTTTAATACATAGAATATAGTGTGACGACCCAAAGGGTCATCACTTGTTTTATTAATCATTCCGAGCTTTTGAGGTCTTGAAAACCTCAATTATAGTTGCCTCGATTTGCGTGCACAGTCCGGGCACAAAGCTGGAAAATTTTTATGTTGAAATATGTGAAATATGTGAAAAAGTTGAAGAATTTTGATATTAATATTGATATGGTTGACTTTGGTCAACATTTTTGGTAAACGGACCCGGATCCGTGATTTGACGGTCTCAAAAAATCCGTAGTAAAATATGGAACTTGGGCGTATGCCCGGAATTGAAATCCGAGGTCTAGAACCCCAGTAAAAGAATTTTTCTGTTAAATTGTTTTCTGAAAATGTTTAAGGAAAATGAAACTGAATTTTTATTAAAAAGTACTGGTATCGGGCTCGTATTTTGGTTCCGACGCCCGGTACAGGTCATATATATTGGTTAAGCGCTTCCCGTAAAGTTTGGTTGAAAACGGACGTCGTTTGACGTGTTTCGGCCTTAAATTGGAAAGTTTGGAAATTATGAAATTTTAAAGAATTCTTGAGTTTTAAGGCTCAATTCATTGATTTTGATGTTATTTTAGCGATTTGATCGCGCGAGCAAGTTCGTATGATGTTTTTGAGTTAGTGTTCATATTTGGTTTGGAGCCCCGAGGGCTCGGGAGTGTTTCGGAGGTGGTTCGGGGTGTTTTTGGATTTGAAAACACAGCAGATTTTCTGCAATTTTTACACAGACATTTTACTCTACGCGATCGCGGCCTTGTACACGCGATCGCACTGCCTTGTCACATTACTCAACGCGATCGCAGCTGTTTGCACGCGATCGCGAAGCTTTCTGTCCTTCTTCAACGCGATCGCAGCCGTCTGCACGCGATCGCGTAGCCTTCCGTTCTCCTTCAACGCGATCGCGACCCTTTTCACGCGATCGCGTAGTACAAATAAGCCACCCCAACGAAATTCTTCTACGCGATCGCAGCATTGTCCACGCGATCGCGTAGTGTTGAATAATTGCCTTCCGCGATCGCGACCCAGTTCACGCGATCGCGTAGAACAAAATCGCCGCCCAGTGAATTTAATCCCAAAACAGAACAGAAACGGGATAAAAATCCCATTTCTGTTCAACTCTCTTCTCCACAACTCCTTGGACGATTTTTGAGCGATTCTTCATCAAACTTCTTGGGTAAGTGATTCTTAACTCGTTTTCTTCATTTTCCATCAATATTATTTGAATTCCTAAGCCTAATTAGGTGTAAATGGGTAGAAAAATTGAGAATTTAGTATAATAAGGGTTTTCAAAGAATTTGCGATCTAGAACTCGTTTTGTAGTCGAACTTAAGAACAAATTGTATATTTGAACTCATGGAGGATTGGGTGAACTTATTTTGGTTCGAAACTTGAGTTTCGATTATGTGGGCCCGGGGTCGATTTTTACTATTCCGAGCAGAATGTTGTAAAAATCATATTTAGCAATATGAACTAGTTTGTTAAGTAGAATTGATGATATGAAATCAATTGTGTATAGATACGGTTGGATTGGAGTCAAATTCGAAAGGAAAAGGCATTGCTACGGATTGAATCGTTCGTGAACTTTCGAGGTAAGTGTTTGTTCTATCCTAGTTTGTAGGAAATGGAATTCAGTTATGAATAAATTGTTGATTAAGAGTTATTGGTGTTATGCCGGTAATGAAAATAAATTATTGAAATTATTATCAATTATTGGTTTAAAACCGGTAATTATAAATATTGTTGATATAGAGATTATTGGTTAATTGCCGGTAATATATATATTTATGAATTGGGATCGTGTGGTACGCCGACCACAAAGTGACTTAAATCTTGGCATTGGCCATAGTTGCCGGTAGACTATTGATATATTTGGGAGCGGGTGGTACGCCTACCATAAGATATAATTACTATGATATTTGGGAGCGGGTGGTACGCCTACCACAAGATATAATTACTATGATAGTTGGGAGCGGGTGGTACGCCTACCACGAGACATGAAATGAGAGAGGAATTGAGACATGAAAGTAAGATTTATTCTGTTGATTAGATTATTCTGGATATCGTGAGTTATTGACTGTTATTTCATAGCAGAGTATTTCCTTATAAATGTATTGTATATATATATCTATATTGCAACTGTACAGGTTTAGGTGGGTGACTGGCCTTAGCCTTCTTACTAGTTCGCTGGGATAGGCCAGGCACTTACCAGCACATAGGGTCGGTTGTGCTGATACTACACTCGCTCTTTTTGCGCAGATACAGGTTACGGACAGCAGTAGCGGCGGTAGCGACTTGTGGATTTTTCGACTACTGAGACTATGAGGTAGCCTTGCAGGCGTCCACAGGACCCGTTGTCTCTTCTATCTATGTTTTTCATTCTGTTATCCATGTAATCGAGATAAACAGCTTGTATTTTCTTTCAGACAATTATGTGTATTATTCTTAGAAGTTCGTGAGTATTGTGACACCAGCCTTGGGTAGTGTATCATGTTTGGGTTTTCTTTATCATATTTGACTAAGTCTTCCGCTAATTTTGATTATTCCGCTGTAATTTATATGTTTTTAATAATAAGAAATTGGTAATTAATGGAGACGTAATTAATATTTGGCTTGCCTAGCTTCCATTTAGTAGGCGCCATCATGACCCCGATGGTGGGAAATCCGGGTCGTGACAAGTTGGTATCAAAGCACTAGGTTGCACAGGTCTCACAACTCACGAACAACCTTAGTAGAGTCTGAAGGATCGGTACGGAGACGTCTGTATTTATCCTCCAGAGGCTACAGAGTTAGGAAAATATTCTCTTTATTCTTTCCAGTCGTGCGACTTGATCTTTTGAATGTTAATTGAACTTCTACTCTGTTCTTCCGCAGATGGTAAGGACACGTGCATCCTCATCTTCTGACCAGCAGCCCGAGGTCCCAGCAGCGGCAGCTCCTGCTAGGGGTAGAGGCCGAGGTCGAGGTCGTCCTAGAGGACAAGGTAGGGGCAGAGCTCAGCCCCGAGCAGCAGCACGAGTGGCAGAACCTCAGGTTCATATCGAGGAGGAAGTTCCAGCCCCAGCAGCTCCAGTAGGCCCAGCTCAGGTCCCAGGAGGAGCTTTATTTTCACCGGATCTTCAGGATGCTTTGGTCCGGATAGCAGGTTTTATGGATCATGTCACCAGAGCAGGTTTATTACCGGTAGCACCAGCCACTTCTCAGGCCGGAGGAGGTAATCAGACTCCTGCTACGCGCACTCCGGAGCCAGTAATTCCTCAGGCTCAGGATCCTGTGATTCAGCCAGTTGAGGCAGCTCGGCCTATTATTGCGACTCCGTCTAATGATGGTGCAGCCATGTCTGCTGACGCGTTGTGGAGATTGGACAGGTTTACCAAGCTGTTCACTACCACATTCAGTGGCACTCCTTCAGAGGATCCACAAGATTTCCTATACAGCTGCCACGAAGTTCTCCGTACTATGGGTATTGTGGAGACTAATGGTGTGGATTTTGCTACTTTTCGGTTATCTGGTTCCGCCAAGACTTGGTGGAGAGATTATTGTCTAACCAGGCCGGCGGGATCGTCATCTTTGACTTGGGAGCGGTTTGCAGAATTATTCTTGGAGAAGTTCCTTCCAGCAACTCAGCGGGAGGTTATGCGCAGACAATTTGAGCGTCTTCATCAGGGTTCTATGTCTGTCACACAGTACGAGACTAGGTTCGTGGACCTGGCTCGTCATGCTATTATCATACTTCCCACAGATCGGGAGAGAGTGAGGAGGTTTATTGATGGCTTGAATCAGCCAATTCGGCTACAGATGGCTATGGGGGCAGGAACTGAAATCACTTTTCACGAGGCGGCTAATGCAGCCCGCCGGATCGAGATGGCTCTGTCACAGGGAGCGAGACATGGATCAGATAAGAGATCTCGTAATTCGGGTAGATTCAGTGGTACCTCGTCTGGAGATAGAGATTTTCATGATAGAGGCCATCCTCCTAGGCCTTATCAGTCAGCTCTTCAGGTTTCTCATGATGCTTCAGGTGATCGTAATTCTCAGCCACGCTACTCTGATCAGCAGCCTATCAGTGCACCACCACTTCGCCATTTTCAGCAGTCGAGGGCTTGTTTTACGTGCGGTGATCTTAGGCACATTGCAAGGTATTGCCCTCGAGCTTCTGACAGATCTCACCAGCAGGGTTCTCGTGCCATGATTCAGGCCCCAGTTCCCTCACAGCCTGCCCAGCCGGCTAGAGGCGGAGGTAGAGGACATAGAGGTGGAGGTAGAGGTCATAGAGGTGGAGCTCGGACCGATAGAGGTAGAGACCAGCCAGCAGCTGATCGTCCTAGAGATACTGCTCAGGGTGGTGGGGCACAGCCCCGATGTTATGCACTTCCCGCCAGACCAGAGGCTGAGTCTTCTGATGCCGTCATTACAGGTATTATTTTAGTTTGTGATAGAAAGGCATCAGCATTATTTGACCCTGGGTCTACATATTCGTATGTGTCTTCCTATTTTGCACCATACTTGATTCAGCCCAGTGATCCACTGAGTGTTCCTGTTCATGTGTCTACACCAGTAGGCGACTCTATTGTGGTTGATCGAGTTTATCGGTCATGTATTATAGTAATTGAGGGTCTCGAGACCCGTGCTGATTTATTACTCCTAAATATGGTGGACTTTGATATTATACTAGGCATGGACTGGCTATCTCCGTATCATGCTATTTTAGATTGCCATGCCAAGACTGTGACTTTAGCCCTGCCGAATTCGCCTCGTATAGAGTGGAAAGGAATTTCGGGTCATACTAGCCGTAATGTTATTTCTTATGTTAAAGCTCGGCGTATGGTTGGAAAGGGATGCTTGGCTTATTTGGCCTATGTCCGTGATTCTAGTGCTGAGGTTCCTTCTATTGACTCTGTGCCTGTGGTTCGCGAATTTCCTGAAGTATTTCCTTCAGACTTGCCGGGTATGCCGCCCGATAGGGACATTGATTTTTGCATTGATTTGGCTCCAGGCACTCAGCCCATTTCCATTCCCCCATACCGTATGGCTCCGCCAGAGTTAAAAGAATTGAAGGAACAATTGTAGGATTTACTTGAAAAGGGTTTCATTAGGCCCAGTGTTTCGCCGTGGGGTGCACCTGTATTATTTGTAAAGAAGAAAGATGGTTCGATGAGAATGTGCATTGACTATCGACAGTTAAACAAGGTGACTATCAAAAATAAATATCCACTTCCGCGAATTGATGATTTATTTGACCAACTTCAGGGTGCCAAGGTATTTTCAAAGATAGATTTGAGATCTGGCTATCATCAGCTGAAGATTAGGGCATCCGATGTCCCTAAGACCGCGTTCCGCACTCGGTATGGACATTATGAATTTCTGGTCATGTCTTTTGGGTTGACAAATGCTCCAACGCTTTTATGGAATTAATGAATCGGGTGTTCCGGCCTTATTTAGACTTGTTTGTAATAGTCTTCATTGATGACATATTAATATATTCCCGCGGTCAGGAGGAGCATGCGCAACATCTCAGAGTGGCCTTACAGACTCTGAGAGATAGCCAGCTATATGCAAAATTTTCAAAGTGTGAATTTTGGCTAAGTTCAGTTGCATTCCTGGGTCATATTGTGACGGCAGCAGGTATTCAGGTTGATCCGAAGAAAATTGAGGCAGTCAAGAGCTGGCCTAGACCGACATCAGCCACGGATATTCGGAGTTTCTTGGGGTTAGCGGGCTATTATCGCCGATTCGTAGAAGGATTTTCGTCTATTGCAACCCCACTGACCAGATTGACCCAGAAGGGTGTTCAATTTGAATGGTCCGATGAATGTGAGGCGAGCTTTCAAAAGCTCAAGACAACCTTGACCACGACACCGGTATTGGTTTTACCCACAGGTACGGGACCTTATACTGTTTATTGTGATGCTTCCCGTATTGGGCTTGGTGGCAGTGTTAATGCAGGATGGCAAGGTTATTGCCTATGCTTCGAGGCAGTTGAAGATTCATGAGAAGAACTATCGAGTGCATGATCTAGAATTGGCGGCGATTATTCACGCATTGAAGATCTGGAGGCATTATTTGTATGGTGTAGCATGTGAAATATACACCGATCATAAGAGTCTTCAGTATTTGTTTAAGCAGAAAGAGTTGAATATGAGGCAGAGAAGGTGGCTAGAGTTGCTAAAAGACTATGATGTTACTATTTTATATCACCCAGGTAAGGCCAATATGGTGGCCGATGCATTGAGTAGAAAGTCTGCCAGCATGGGTAGTCTTGCATATATTCCGGTCAGTCAGAGACCATTTGCTCTAGACGTCCGGGCATTAGCCAACCGGTTCGTGAGATTGGACATTTCTGAGCCTAGCAGGGTGTTAGCCTGCACGGTCGCTCGTTCTTCTTTATTAGAGCGTATCCGTGAGAGGCAATTTTATGATCCTCATTTGCGTGAGTTGAGAGATACAATACAGCGGGGAGGTGCCACACAGGTCCCACACATGTGTTAGACTTCAGTACTGTCCAATTGGACAATGATCTATCTTACGAGGAGGAGCCGTTAGCCATTCTAGACCGGCAGGTTCGACAGTTGAGGTCGAAGAGTTATCCTTCTATGCATGTTCAGTGGAGAGGTCAGCCTCCTGAGGCATCGACCTGGGAGTCCGAGTCTGATATGCGGAGCCGCTACCCACATTTGTTTCTTGACTCAGGTACTTCTTTCTTTTGTCCGTTCGAGGACGAACGGTTGTTTTAGAGGTGGAGATTGTGACGACCCAAAGGGTCATCACTTGTTTTATTAATCATTCCGAGCTTTTGAGGTCTTGAAAACCTCAATTATAGTTGCCTCGATTTGCGTGCACGATCCGGGCACAAAGCTGGAAAATTTTTATGTTGAAATATGTGAAAAAGTTGAAGAATTTTGATATTAATATTGATATGGTTGACTTTGGTCAACATTTTTGGTAAACGGACCCGGATCCGTGATTTGACGGTCTCAGAAAATCCGTAGTAAAATATGGAACTTGGGCGTATGCCCGGAATTGAAATCCGAGGTCTAGAACCCCAGTAAAAGAATTTTTCTGTTAAATTGTTTTCTGAAAATGTTTAAGGAAAATGAAACTGAATTTTGATTAAAAAGTACTGGTATCGGGCTCGTATTTTGGTTCCGACGCCCGGTACGAGTCATATATATTGGTTAAGCGCTTCCTGTAAAGTTTGGTTGAAAACGGACGTCGTTTGACGTGTTTCGGCCTTAAATTGGAAAGTTTGGAAATTATGAAATTTTAAAGAATTCTTGAGTTTTAAGGCTCAATTCATTGATTTTGATGTTATTTTAGCGATTTGATCGCGCGAGCAAGTTCGTATGATGTTTTTGAGTTAGTGTGCATATTTGGTTTGGAGCCCCGAGGGCTCTGGAGTGTTTCGGAGGTGGTTCGGGGTGTTTTTGGACTTAGAAAACTGGCAGATTTTCTGCAATTTTTACACAGACATTTTACTCTACGCGATCGCGGCCTTGTACACGCGATCGCACCGCCTTGTCAAATTACTCAACGCGATCGCAGCTGTCTGCACGCGATCGCGAAGTTTTCTGTCCTTCTTCAACGCGATCGCAGCCGTCTGCACGCGATCGCGTAGCCTTCCGTTCTCCTTCAACGCGATCGCGACCCTTTTCACGCGATCGCGTAGTACAAATAAGCCACCCCAGCGAAATTCTTCTACGCGATCGCAACATTGTCCACGCGATCGCGTAGTGTTGAATAATTGCCTTCCGCGATCGCGACCCAGTTCACGCGATCGCGTAGAACAAAATCGCCGCCCAGTGAATTTAATCCCAAAACAGAACAGAAACGGGATAAAAATCCCATTTCTGTTCAACTCTCTTCTCCACAACTCCTTGGACGATTTTTGAGCGATTCTTCATCAAACTTCTTGGGTAAGTGATTCTTAACTCGTTTTCTTCATTTTCCATCAATATTATTTGAATTCCTAAGCCTAATTAGGTGTAAATGGGTAGAAAAATTGAGAATTTAGTATAATAAGGGTTTTCAAAGAATTTGCGATCTAGAACTCGTTTTGTAGTCGAACTTAAGAACAAATTGTATATTTGAACTCATGGAGGATTGGGTGAACTTATTTTGGTTCGAAACTTGAGTTTCGATTATGTGGGCCCGGGGTCGATTTTTACTATTCCGGGCAGAATATTGTAAAAATCATATTTAGCAATATGAACTAGTTTGTTAAGTAGAATTGATGATATGAAATCAATCGTGTATAGATACGGTTGGATTGGAGTCAAATTCGAAAGGAAAAGGCATTGCTACGGATTGAATCGTTCGTGAACTTTCGAGGTAAGTGTTTGTTCTATCCTAGTTTGTAGGAATAGGAATTCAGTTATGAATAAATTGTTGATTAAGAGTTATTGGTGTTATGCCGGTAATGAAGATAAATTATTGAAATTATTATCAATTATTGGTTTAAAACCGGTAATTATAAATATTGTTGATATAGAGATTATTGGTTAATTGCCGGTAATATATATATTTATGAATTGGGATCGTGTGGTACGCCGACCACAAAGTGACTTAAATCTTGGCATTGGCCATAGTTGCCGGTAGCCTATTGATATATTTGGGAGCGGGTGGTACGCCTACCACAAGATATAATTATTGATATATTTGGGAGCGGGTGGTACGCCTACCACAAGATATAATTACTATGATAATTGGGAGCGGGTGGTACGCCTACCACAAGATATAATTACGGTGATAGTTGGGAGCGGGTGGTACGCCTACCACGAGACATGAAATGAGAGAGGAATTGAGACATGAAAGTAAGATTTATTCTGTTGATTAGATTATTCTGGATATCGTGAGTTATTGACTGTTATTTCATAGCAGAGTATTTCCTTATAAATGTATTGTATATATATGTCTATATTGCAACTGTACAGGTTTAGGTGGGTGACTGGCCTTAGCCTTGTCACTAGTTCGCTGGGATAGGCCAGGCACTTACCAGCACATGGGGTCGGTTGTGCTGATACTACACTCTGCGCTCTTTTGCGCAGATACAGGTTACGGACAGCAGCAGCGGCAGTAGCGACTTGTGGATTTTCCGACTATTGAGATTACGAGGTAGCCTTGCAGGCGTCCGCAGGACCCGTTGTCTCTTCTATCTATGCTTTTCATTCCGTTATCTCATGTAATCGAGATAAACAGCTTGTATTTTCTTTCAGACAATTATGTGTATTATTCTTAGAAGTTCGTGAGTATTGTGACACCGGTCTTGGGTAGTGTATCATGTTTGGATTTCTGTATCATATTTAATAAAATTGACTAAGTCTTCCGCTAAGTTTAATTATTCCGCTGTAATTATATGTTTTTAATTTAAAGCCTTAAGAGGAGTTTGGTAACTAATGAAAAATGTATAAATTCCATATTAATATTCTGTAAGTTTTGTGATAGCTTTAAATAATTAAGCCTTGTTGTAACAATAATAAATCACTTCTAAAAATGACTATTAAATAGTATAGTTATAAATGTGTTTATTAATGATTCAAATTGGTTAGGAAGAATGAATTACTCTTTTGTTAATTGAATTAATGAAAATTTCTTTAATATCTTCTTTAATAAACTAAGTTGTTAATATGTAATTAAGTTCAATAAAAAATGCGAATTTTAATTATTTTGCGTAAATTAGGCATTTAGGTACGATTTGAATTTTCAATAACACAAGAATTGTTTCTTTTCAAGTTTAACCATCTCAAAAATATAGGTGTAAATAATTAAGATTGATTTTGGTTTTGGTAAATAGTTGTAAATAGTTAACATCAAGGGTTTAATTCAAAAATAGTAAAAAATTAAAAAATATGAGTTTAAGTTAGTTGTAAGATAATTGGTTTAGTTTGTATATATATATATATATATATATATATATATATATATATATATATATATATTAGTTGTTGATTTTGCATTTTTATTTTTATATTTATTTAAGTAATGTTTATTTTTATTAAACATTTATCTAAATATAACAAATAATATATTTTTTAGCTTATAAAAAAAACAAATTTAAATAAAATTATAGCCAATTTATAATTGTTGTTTTTCTAAAAATAAGCTTAGTTTTGAACAATTTGGAATAAAAAATAATTTTTACCATATAAGCTTTAATATGGCTATAATTTTTAATAGTTTTGAATAAATGATTTTATTAGTTTTTCTTTTTATATATTCAAGTTTTAATATTATTCTGAATTAGCTTCTTTTATTATTAAGTTATGAAATTTCGTATTTAATAAAATAATAATAAAATAATTTCGAAAAAAAAATATTTTCTGTTTAAACATATATTAAAATCTGTTTCATTAAGTTTTTGTCATAAATTAGATAAGTGTTGCATTTTTAATTTCTAGATTAATTAAGATATTTCTTTATTTATAAAAAAAACTAAAAAAAATAGGAAATGTAGTCAATTTAGGATTACTTTGTTAATAAATGAGACGAGACTCGCCAAATAAATCGCAAAAACCGTGAAGCCCTCATAAGTGTATATATTTAGAAATCCGAGATTGGCCGTTTAGTAAATTTTCACGGCATTCTCAAAATAATAACGCGTTAATAGTTTTAAGCGCGTATTTAATAATTGTACCTCCTTAAACTCGGGTACACATTTATGTGACCCCAATCCAAATCCCAATGAAGTCGGAATATGTCAAAAATTGCGGACACATTTATGTGACGAAATTCGAGATATATTCTCACGACATTATAATTTTCTTCTAACAATTAAAACGGTTTAGAGTGGTAGTTTGCACATTAGTTCATATTTGTTAATAAATCAGATAATCAAGCCAAATATAACAGTTGAGCGACCGTGCTAGAACCACGGAACTCGGGAATGCCTAACACCTTCTCCCGGGTTAACAGAATTTCTTATCCGGATTTCTAGTTCGCGGACCATTAAATAGAGTCAAACCTTTCCTCAATTCGAGATTCAACCGGTGACTTGGGACACCATAAATCTCCCAAGTGGAGACTCAGAATATCTCAATAAATAAATCCCGTTTTGGTTCCCCTTTTCCAAAAATAACCAAAAATATCGAAATTGATTTTTCCGTTGTAAATATGTTGAGTGATGCCGTTTTCAAAAACAACCGAATGTACCCGAAAGGGACGCCGGAAGGTTGACTTTGCATAAACGGCCACTTTTGGGTCATTTTGTAGATTTTAGTCAATTGACCCTCACAGCCTTATAATCTTCGTCCCCGAGGCGCTGAAAGGCCGTGTTTGTAAAAACAAGGTTTTTATTCCAATTTGAAAAAAAAGGGTTTTCAAGGATAATTGAAAAGGGAAAAGCTGGAATGATGCATGCGGTGAATACATATATGGTTAACTGACTAGGTGCATTGCATCCAACGTGCGATAACATATCGGTTAAACTCTGTGAGCTTACAAGTTTGTTGCATTTCCAGAAAGTTTAGCGGTTGGCTTGACAGAATATTCTGGCCAATCACCATTACCATACTAGATCAAAAGGTCTAATTCTAGCAAGCCTGTCTAGTTCCGGCAAAAGTCTCGACGGAGAGAAAACAGAGATACGGATTATGAAAGAGGAGGTGGACCGGTTGAGACAACAAATAACAGAGATGCACCTAGCCTGGGCTAGGGGACAATCATCACCAAACCTTCATACTCTTACACCAGCACCAGAGCATCCGCCTATTGATCCCTCGACAAGTGCACCGATCTATCCATATTATCAAGGGGAAAACCCTTATACATCCCAGGTTCCACCAGATAGACAAAATACTCCTCCTCCGGTCACCCCTGTTTTCGTGGCACCTCCACCTGCTACTTTACAGAAGTCGTCCAGTGAACCGCTTTTCCAAATACATGACAATCATTGTTATGATCCTGAGCCTACCTTTAAGGCTCCCGAACCGCATTCACACACCCCTCACTGGGATAACCCGGCAGAACCGGAAAAGCACTTCAAAAGTTTGGAGCATGAGGAAGTTATTCGGAAAGTCAAAAGCCTGGAGCAATCCTTCAGGAATATGCATGGTTTAGGCAACCAAGTCAGTGTTGCTTACAAAGATCTATGCCCATTTCCAGATGTCCAGTTGCCCGTCGGGTTCAAAATGCCCAAGTTTGATCTATACGAGGGGCATGGTGACCCAATAGCCCATCTCCGAGGTTTCTGCAGCAAAATGCGAGGAGCCGGAGGGCGAGATGAGATTCTGATAGCTTACTTCGGTCAGAGTTTGGGGGGGTCTGCACTAGAGTGGTACACTAGGCAGGATCCCAGCGGATGGTTTACATGGGATGACTTGGCTCAAGCATTCATCGGCCAGTTCCAGTATAATCTTGAAATAATCCCCGATCGCTTATCATTGATAAAGTTAGAGAAGAAACCCGCCGAAAGCTTTAGAGAATTTGGGTTCCGCTGGAGGGAACATGCAGCAAGGGTAGATCCACCGATGAGAGAAAACGAGATGGTAGATTACTTATTGCAGACACTGGAGCCGACTTACTTTAGTCACCTGGTGACATCGGTTGGTAAATCTTTCAATGAGGTGGTCAAAATGGGCGGAATGATAGAAGAGGGACTTAAGTCCAATAAGATCTTGAGCTATTCCGCGTTGAAAGCAACAACTCAAGCTATTCAGAATGGCACAGGGGTTGCATTCGGGAAGAAGAGAAGAGAAGAAGTTGCAACGGTAGAGGAGGGTACTTGGTCCAGATAGAAAGGTCCTTCACCTCATTACCAAGCCGGACCCTACCACCCAAATCACCCTAATCACCCTCCCCGAAACACATATCCACCACCAAGGGCCTACAATAACCCTCCAGGACCAGGTTTCCGAGGGAATCATGCTTTCAGAAAGGAAAAGGCACAAAGAACCTTCACCGAGTTGGGAGAAACTTATACTGCTCTGTTCCACAAATTGAAGCAGATAGGTTTGTTGAGTTCTATTGAGACAAGATTGCCAAATCCCCTACCCCCAAATGTGGATCGCTCAGTAAGCTGTGAGTATTGTTCAGGGGCTCTCGGACATGATACCGAGAAATGTTGGAAGCTGAAACATGCAGTGCAAAATCTTATTGACACCAATAAGATCGAGGTTCAGACACCAGAGGCACCCAACATTAATCGGAATCCATTGCCAGCTCACTCTTAGACCCATATGATCAAATTGATACACAAGGGAAGGGAAAATTAAGAAGCCCGATCTGTATTCCAAAGCAAAACCAATCGGCAGAAGTTGGTATATGAGAAGTCATGCTTGGTAATCAGGAGGAGTTTCGGTGGTTTGTTTTTGTTGTCATTTCTTTTGTCCGAGTTATTTTCAGGGTTGTGACCCGGATCTTGTCTTGAAGTAAAACCCTCTTATCTTTCCATTCTGGTCATTTCAGTTTGTTTAGTCTTATCAAGTGTCGTTTCAGGTTTATAGTGTTGGTTTGCTTGTTTGTATTTGAACCTTTTCTCCGTTTAATGGAACTTTTGGTCTTTTATTACCCAGTTCACCTTTTTGTTTAGTTTTTCTATCTTTAAATTTGTCATTTGTTCAAACGCCGACTCTAATGACATGGCATCGCACATAATTTTGGCCTAATATTAAGGGTTAGTCATGAAGATAATCAGGTAGATAATCAGGTCATTTTAAAAATAAAAATGATTTGAGATTATTTGGAGCCCGAATCATGTGAGACTGGGGCAGGTAAAACATGAAGAAACCCTTAAAGGAAAATTGGCCATGCTAAGACGGGGTTCGCTCGTGATACTGAAATGAAAGTGTCATCCAGCAATACTTTAATATGATAGATGAAAGGCGAATGGACGATACGGTTATCAATCGTGGCACAAACAGAAGATGTCGTGAATATGTTGTTTGAACTTGGCATGTTTTGAAGATTGGAATGACGAAGGCATTTTGTTCTGCTATCCAAACACTTTATCCATCGTCAACCCTTTGTGCCTTATTTTAAAATCTTTCATACCCCTCCTTCGGAATTAGTTGCAAAGACTAGAAACACAAGTTTGAAAGACAAGAGAAGAAAGGGATAAAGAAAAAGAAAAGAAAAGAAAACAACAAAAAGAGATAAAGAAAAGAAAAGAAAAAGAAAAATGAATAAAATTTGAATTGGGAACTACGTTTGACCTGATTCCTTAAAGAGGATACGTAGGCGCTTCACAGCTCGGTCATAGTGTAAATAAAGAAATAAAATTCCCCAAGTAAAAACTGGGGCAAAGAAAATTGTGTTGATTATAAATAAATTTAGGTCCGAAGGTTGTAAATTTTGAACCCAAAATTGATTTTGTTTTGAGCCTTCAATACTCTTTCTTTCTAGCCCTATCCAAATCCCACATTACGGTCCAAAGAAAGACCTTCCGATCAGTCTTCAAAAGATGCCGCGTCAGGCGAGGGATAGAGTCCTATCATAATATAACACGTTGATTCTCAGCAGAAAAGACGTTGATTCTCAGCAGAAAGGAAATACGAGAGAGTCTCGGCAGTGACACCCCAATCCCCAGCTAAAAGTGATACAAATGAGAGAATCTTACCGGTGAAAACCTTCACAGGCACCATAAGACGACGAAAGCTGAGAGGAAATCAAAATGAGAGAGGCTTGAAAGTGAAAACCCTTCGGGCACTACAAGTCAAATAAAGGTGATAATCAGATGGAAATCACGAGACAGAAATCGTGAAAGGCAATTAACGACGGAGGATAGGCCATATGTGCATGTCATGACCAGTAGAGTTGGTATCCGCGTTTGATAAGTTTTTATAGTGTTTCTTGTTAGAGAGTCAGTTCTCCTTTGTCTTCTATTTGTTGTTTCTTTTTATTTTTCTCCTTTTGTCAAAAATTCCCCCGTCAAAGTCTGTCTAGTCAAAACATAGTGAGAAATGACTTCAAAACTTACCACCAACTTTCCAATTATTATGCAAGGCAAGGAAATGCCATTGACGGCAGAGAAGTAGGGTGCGAAGAAGATTATTAAACTGGGGCAGAAAATTTTCTTTTCAGTTTGAAAATTTTCCGGAAGTCAATACCCACTTGGGGAAGAAGGAAAGTCTTAAGGGAAATGGTCTTCGAACTAGTGTCATCCTCAACAACCTTCAAGAAGAGTGAAACACCAATTTTGAGGAAGTGAAAATCTACCGGCAGTGTTATCTTCAGCAAGTTCCGAGGTGGTCGGACAACACAGAGTGGTAAAGGAAGCAAGGAAATCCCATCTTCAACAAAATAACCCCCAGCAAGTTGAGAAACACAGAATAGGGAAGGGATAAATGGAAAAACCCATCCCCAGCAGGAATATCATTTCCAGCAAATGAAGTCATTCCCCAACAAGTTTTGGGAACCCCGAGCGAGGGAAAGGGGAAAAGGAAAAACCACCCCACAGGAGCAGCACAACCGCTCACAATGTTTTGAACTAACAAATTTTCTTTGATTTGAAACAGGGAAAGAAAGTGATATTGATAGCAGAAAGTCATGCCACAAGGAAGAACACCAATACTGGGGCAGAAAATTTTCTGTCGTTGTTGAAAATTTTCTCGGAGAAACGAGAAGGCAATTCAAGATGACGTGTCAGGTTTGTCCACCTTCAAATAGGATGTTTCAGGTTTGTCCACCTTCAAATAGGATGTTTCAGGTTTGTCCACCTTCGAACAGGACGTCTCAGGTTTGTTCACATTCATACATTGATATCATGGGAGTATTCGCCCTCGAATAGGATACAATGGGAGTATTCGCCCTCGAATAGGATACAATGGGAGTATTCGCCCTCGAATAGGATACAATGGGAGTATTCGCCCTGAATTGTTTGCATTTATCTGTGCATATTTATTTGCTTATATATATATATATATATATATATATATATATATATATATATATATATATATATATATATATATATATATATATATATATATATATATATATATATATATATATATATATATATATATATATATATATATATATATATATATATATAATATATTGTATTTATATAAAATTCAAGTTTATAACTAGTAATTATTAAGTTTATTTTATAAAATCACAAAAATATGTATTTTGCATTTTTAGCATGTAATATCTAATTTGTGCGATTTTATTTTAATTAACGTCTAATTTTGTGTGATAATTATTATTATGAGTTAATTAGTGTTTTTAAGATAATTTTGGGTTTTTATAATTTAATCTTAACATTTTCTTTCATAATAAATAAAAATAAAAATTAAAAATATATATATATATAGAGAAGATAAATCCGGAATTGGGCCTCTTCTTAATTTTTAAACTTGAGCCCAAACCTATTCTACCCAACCCAAAACCACATAACCCAAACCCATAACCCATATACTAATTACTATACACTATTCAAACTAACCCTAAACCTAAAACACACATAACACAAAAGCCTCCACACAAACTATTCCCTCTCTTCTTCTTCTTCCTCCATCCCTCTCACCATGGCCGACCACCAACCCCAGCACCCCTCCCCCGTCGTTGCCACGGCCAGCAGCAGCTGGACGACTTCCTGCTCAGCCTCGCAGCATCCCTGCCGTCGACGAGCAGCAACCTCGCCATGGTTGCTGCGTCATTTTTGGCCGAGAAAACCGACAACCATGGCCATGGCTGCCGAGCTCCAGCCCATCCATGGCTGCCGAGCTCCAGTCACCATGATTGTTGTCATCGCCGAGCATGTCCCGAGCTTTTCTTCTTCATCTTCCTTTCTTTTGATTTTTCCGGCGAGGGTATGTATATATATATATATATATACATATATATATATATGTATATACACGTGTATATAGGTATAAACATATGTTATATACATATATATACGTGTATATATAGCATACATGTATATATATATACATATATATATATATATATATGTTTATATATATGTTTGAATAAAGTAATAAAAACCCTAATTATGCATGTGTATATACTATGTATATGCTGTGTATATACGTGTATACATGGGTATATTAGATATATATGACTATATGTATATATGTATATTTTATTTTATTTTATTATTTTTCAGGCAGAATATATTTCTCATTATTTTGTATTTTTATTTTTTCGGACGATATATATTTTCTTGGTTTTTTTTGTATATATATATATATATATTGCTTTAGGGTAGTATATATGTATATATATTTCGTTTTATTATTATTTGTTATTATTTTTCATTTTTGGGCAGATTTATTTTAGTTATTTATCTTTATTTTTCGAATGATATATTATATATATATATATATATATATATATAGGAACTTCATTTCTATGTATATTACGAATATATGTATATATATAGACCGGTTCTATATATATATATATATATATATATGTATATTTTCGGATTTAGATAAGTATATGGTTGATTTTGTTTCTTTTTTGTTGTTCATCATGTTCTTGATTATTTCTTCATTTTTCATACTTTAATCATGTGTTTTGTTAAGTTGTTAATATAGAAATGTTATAGTTCAATCATTTTTTTTACATCCTAAATCTTGGTTGTGATATTGGTAGATTTAATTGAATTTTTAGATGATTATTGAGTTTATTAGATTAAATTTGGTTCTTTATTTTTGCTTAATTCTAAATTCGGATTTTAATTATAGAATTAAAATAGTCTGTGTGATATGTTAGGTTTAAGTGATTTAAAGTTACTTGTTTGTTGCTATTATGAATCTAGAAATTTTTGTTGTTAAAAATCATGGTGTTCTTGGTTGTTCATCAAGATTGTTAGAATTGTTGTTAAAATTGTTTAAGAATTGGTTAAATTTACTATATTTTGGTTGTTTGATTTAGGTGAATTGGTTATAGCTGATAAGGGTATAGTAGTAAATTTCAATAATTTTGGGGTTATTTTAGTCATTAAATTATAGTCAATTATTTGAATTAAAGTTATTTTGTCCATTAGTTATTTAATTATTGTTAAATTAAAGTGGGGGACAAAACATAAGATAGTGGTAATTAAAGTATTGATAGAATATGTATAGTGGAGAATAAAACATAACATAGTGGAATTAAAAGTTAGATAAAAATAAAAGAAAGTGGAAGTCTTACTTTTAGTTTTTAATTAATAATGATTTGTTTTTAATTAAAGAAAGAGTTTAGTCTTGCTTATATAAGAATCATATTTCATTTCATAGAAAAGGGAGAAGAGGATTAGGAAGAGAAAAAATCCTAGAGAGAAAAAATCTGAAAAATCTTAAGAGTGTTACCAAATAGTGAAGAAAAGAAAAACAAAAAAAAAACGAAAAAAAAAATCTAAAAAAAAAAGAGTGTTAGTTTTTATTTTACAAAGTCTTATTTTGAAACTCAATTCTGGGATGTTGATTCTTATTGCTTAAATCCGGATATTGGTATTCTTGATTGTACTGCTGTTGCTGTGATATTGCTGTGTTGTTATTTGCTGTGTTGATCACCGATATTCTTTTCTTTCCAATATCAGGTACATACCTAATCATGTTTCAATGATAAGATGAATATATGAGAAAGATGAGAATATTGTTGAAATTTTAAATAGTTTCTATTTCTATCTTCTTTTACAGATTATGTTTTAATAAATTCCATATTAATATTCTGTAAGTTTTTTGTGATAACTTTAAATAATTAAGCCTTCTTGTAGTAATAATAATTCACTTCTAAAAATGGTTATTAAATAGTATAATTATGAATCTGTTTATTAATGTTCAAATCATTTAGTAAATAAAAGGAAGAATGAATTACTCTTTTGTTAATCAAATTAATTAGAACTTCTTTAATATTGTCTTTAATAAATTAAGTTGTTAATATGTAGTTAAATCCAATAAAAATGTGAATTTTAATTACTTTGCGTAAATTAGGCATTTAGGTACGATTTGAATTTTTAATAACACAAGAATTGTTTCTTTTCAAGTTTAACCATCTCAAAATATAGGTGTAAATAATTAAGATTGATTTTGATTTTGGTAAATAGTTGTAAATAGTTAACATCAAGGGTTTAATTCAAAAATAGTAAAAAAATTAAAAAAAATATGAGTTTAAGTTAGTTGTAAGATAATTGGTTTAGTTTGTATATATATATATATATATATATATATATATATATATATATATATATATATATATATATATATATATATATATATATATATATAGTCGTTGATTTTTCACTTTTATTTTTGTATTTATTTAAGTAATGTTTATTTTTATTAAACATTTATCTAAATATAACAAATAATATATATATTTTTTAGCTTATAAAAAAAACGAATTTAAATAAAATTATAGTCAATTTATAATTGCTGTTTTTTTCTAAAAATAAGCTTAGTTTTGAATGATTTGGAATAAAAATAATTTTTACCATATAAGCTTTAATATGACTATAATTTTTAATAGTTTTGAATAAATGATTTTTATTAGTTTTTCTTTTTATATATTCAAGTTTTAATATTATTCTGAATTAGCTTCTTTTATTATTAAGTTATGAAATTTCGTATTTAATAAAATAATAATAAAATAATTCCGAAAAAAAAATATTTTCTGTTTAAATATATATTAAAATCTGTTTCATTAAATTTTTGTCATAAATTAGATAAGTGTTGCATTTTTAATTTCTAGATTAATTAAGATATTTCTTTATTTATAAATACTAAAAAAAAAATAGGAAATGTAGTCATTTTAGGATTATTTTGTTAATAAATCAGATAATCAAGCCAAATATAAACAGTTAAGCGACCGTGCTAGAACCACGGAACTCGGGAATGCCTAACACCTTCTCCCGGGTTAACAGAATTCCTTATCCGGATTTCTGGTACAGAGACTGTTTAGCAGAGTCAATCTTTTCCTCGATTCGGGATTCAAACCTATGACTTGGGACACCATAAATCTCCCAAGTGGAGACTCCGAATCTCTCAATAAATGAATCCCGTTTTGGTTGTCCTTTAATTGGAAAAACTCCTTTTATATCTCGCGCTCTCGCGGGCCTGCGCCAAAAGGAGGTGTGACATGTAGTAACGAGTAAAAATACTCCTAAGACCTCTACACCCTCAAAAGAAGTAAATACTCTTTTGCTTCTTTTATTATTTGATTTTTATTATATGTATGTATTTAATGTGCTAAATGTTGCTTTTTACCGCTTTGATATTTTGTGAATTGTACATATAAACTGTGCCGAAACCAATCTCCTCTCCGAGTCTTCTAAATCATGAAGAATGGTGCACTTCGTGTGACTTCTTTTCTGTATAGTGTCAAAATTCTCACTTTAGAACGAGGTTTGGATAAGTTGCAAAACCGGTGAAGCTTCTGTATTCCCGGGTTGCTGCCTCCTCCTCGGCTCGAGCTGTCCGCTCGGGTAAGCCAGGTCTAGAACAATAAACCCATGTTTTTGAACCTAGAATAACAAAGCTTCATGCCGGATCCCTAGTAGGAACGTTTATTTGCATCATGTTGCATTTGACTTAGGGGACTCAACACAGGGGTTGGGTCCGTCTAGGACAGGTGACCTGCAATGTAAAGACCATCCTGCTGCATCCTATTTGTTTTACGCATTTATTTGCTTCAGACTTGCATGCTGACCGATTTTTAAATATGGAGAATTTCTTTTAATAGTTTGTTTTCTTTTTTTTTTTTTAAAAAAAATAATAATAAAAAAAAATTGTGTGTTTTATTCTTAAAATAAAAAAAAATAGTTTATTTGTTTTTCAGTAAAATAATTTTTTTTTACAGATTGTAGTTTGTTTTTTATTAAAACCGAACTACGCGGGTTTGATTCTCATTGGGTGTGAGATACGTAGGCAACCTTTATCAGGTCCAACCTCCCCTTTTGCAAAAATAGCAAAAAAAATATATCGAAATTAATTTTTCGTCGTAAATAAGTCGGTGATGATGTTTTCAAAACAGCCGAATGTTCCCGAAAGGGACGCCGGAAGGCTGATTTTGTATAAATAGCCACCTTTGGGTCAATTTTTAGATTTTTGATCGATTAACCCACACAGCCTTAAAATCTTTGTCCCCGAGGCATTGAAAGGTATAAAAAAAATAAAAAATTTAGTAAAATAAAGTTGTTTTTCTTTCTTTAATCACCTTAATAAATGTGCAGGATGAGCACAAATCAGAATGAACCATTTTCAGTCTTTAGCGAGGTCCCTCAACAGCTCCACATATGGTGGAATGATTTGAAAGACAATAGTAAAAAGATAGTGGAAAGAATTTTGGGAGGTTTTGTCAATCTGCTGAATATCAAGCCAAGGAAAGATATCATCGAGGCACTGATATCGTTTTGGGATCCGACCCGCAATGTGTTTCGTTTTGCTGACTTTGAACTTACACCCACGCTAGAAGAGATTGCAGGCTATGCAGGATTAAATGGGAAATTAAGAGGACAATACCTGCTTTCACCAAGACCAGTATCTCCGCATGGGTTTCTGGATTTGCTAAGCATTAGTCGGAAGGTGCAAAATGATGATTTATCAAGAGGGTGTTGCGATCTCCAATTCTTATACCAACGCTATGGTACTCCTCGGGGTTTTGAAGAGTCAAATCTTGGACTAACTCACGCTGGGAATAGAATCAAGTGGGAAACCAGACGAATTCTAGCATTCATAACAACGTTCCTGGGTATTGTAATTTGTCCACGCGAAGATAAGAAAATAGAGATAAATCTTGTAGGAATAGCTGATGTTGCAATCAAAAAAGCTACCAGCACGGTAGTCCCTTTGGTTTTGTCCGAAATCTACCGAGCCTTGACTATATGCCGAGAAGGGGGCAATTTCTTTCAAGGATGCAATCTGTTACTCCAATTGTGGATGCAAGAACACCTCCATCACCGGACACAATACATGAACCATGGGTTGACTGGAAAAAACTGTATTAGTGGTTTTGAGGAACGGATGATAGGCGCTGTATTCCCCGAAGGCGTCGAAGCATGGCTTGCACGATTAAGTTCAATAGAAGCCGATCAGGTTGAATGGGCGTTCGGGTGGTTACCTGATACTGAAGTAATATACATGGCAGCCGAGGAGTGTTATATTCTTCTGATGGGGATCCGTAGTGTCCAACCATATGTTCCTCATCGGGTATTACGTCAACTAGGAAGGTTTCGGGTTATTCCTACTGATCAAGATCTCAGAAAGCACGCCATTGAGTTGAGCCCAGGAGTCATATTCCCCGAAGAAAAGATTAGAAAGCTGTGGCATGAATGTAGATTCCTGGAGCCTAAGACTATGGTTCGTGAACTGGCTAAGGGTGAGGTAGATCCAAAGTACAATGTGTGGTTCGGGAAAAGGTTTCAGATTCGTCGGAAATGTTCTAAAAGAGCCCATGTCCAACAGTTCACGGAAGATTCACAGGAGCAATGGAATTGGCTAGCAAAGGAGGAAGGGTACAGAACGAAGATTGGTAGGATAGAACAGCAGGTCCGAGACCTTCAATTCGAGAAGAATATGCAAGCTGCCGCCGACGAGGGAGATAAAAAGAAGTTGGCACAAGAAAACGACTTTTTGAGAGCTCAAATCCAGCAAATGAAAAGGGATGCTAACAGACAATTGAGGAGTCGGTCAGACGAAAAATTGATAAGGGGTTTAAAAAATCAAGTCACAGATGTCCAAAAAGAATTAGAAGAGTCAAAGGCCCAAACGATGAGGATCCGTACTAGCTGGAGAAGGGAGGCACATCAACAGACACTTCATCTACAGAAAGTGGAAAAAGATTATACTGAGGTCATCACCAATCTGAGAGAAGCAAATGTTACCCTCAGGGAACGGGTCTTCAAACAAGCCAGGGATGCCAGGGTAGACCTCGATCGTTGCCACAATTTGATGGCCCGACTGCAAGAACAAGTGGATAGGCTCTTAAATCAGGTCACCAACAACGCTCGAAGATTGGGGGCGAAGAACCAGCGGATAGAACAACTACTCAGAGAAAGGGACATGATCAAAGACAGAATTGAAGAGATCGGGCATTATGTCACCATGAAGTGCTTAGCTTGTGAACAAATGCCCCGCGCCGCCCTTTTTGCTTCGATTATGGACTATGTTCATCAGATCATGAAAGAGTTAAGGGGACTACACAGGGACCTCACACCAAGGCCCGCGGCAAGGCCGGATGATGCCTCGCGGGCCCCTAGGAGTTTAAGAGCATTAGGCTATTGATTAAAAGATGTATTTTTATTTTTATTTTATTTTATTTTTTTTTGACATTTTCAGTATTTTTTTTTAGTCAAGCATTTCTCTCTTGTTGTTGATTATTGTAAGACATGTTTTGTGACCGTAAAGGTTTTTCATTATGAGAATTCCGGAATTTCGCCACAATCTTGTAACCAGAACTACGCTCGGTCTGATTCACGCGGGGACGTGATACGTAGGCAATCCACGTAAGGTTCGACCGTCACTTAAAAAAAAAAAAAAAAAAAAAAGGGAAAATGAATAAAAGAAGTGAGAGGCATAAATAATAAGCCGGGATGACGCATGCGGTCTGAGCAAAAGCATAATAGAAATGGTTCATTTGCATAAGGACATTTGCATCTCCAATGTGCTTTTACCATATTTGTTAAAATTTTAACACTAACAAGTTCGTTGTTTTCTTCTATATCAGTTAGTGTTAAGAGTGTACTGGCATCACACAGATATCACACAAGATCGAAAGGACCTATACCTAAAAGTATGACTGGGTCAGATCAAAGTAATGAGTCAGAAAAAGCAATGAGCCAAATGCTCAAAGAAGCTCTTGAAAAAATGGAACAGATGCGGTTGGAAATGAGCGAAATGCAGACGGCGCTAGCCAGAACACAAAAGGGTCTTGAAGTACCTACTCCTCCTACCTTTCCACCGGGATTTACCCCAGAATACCTTTCTCCCGGTCCCTCAACAAGAATCCCGGACCTTCATTACCACCAGGGAAGGGATGCTTACGACCACCCAGCTCCACCACCAAATCAAAACCCTCCTCCACCAAAGGGCCCCGTCTTTGTGGCACCTCCCCCAGCTCCATTGCATAGATCATCAAGTGAACCATTATTTCAGGTTCACGACAATCAATATTACCCCCCAGAACCCACTTTCAGGGCACCCGAACCTTCCACCTATACTCCTCCCTTTGAAGTCCAAGTGGAAAATCCGGCCAAAAGCTCGGAACAAGATGAGATGATAAGGAAAGTCAAGAGCCTGGAGCAGTCCTTCAGGAACATGCATGGGTTAGGCAACCAGGTCAGCGTAGCCTACAAGGATCTATGCCCTTTTCCTGACGTCCAATTACCAACGGGATTCAAGATGCCCAAATTTGATTTATATGAAGGGCATGGCGATCCTATGGCTCATTTGCGGGGTTTTTGTAGCAAGATGAGGGGAGCAGGAGGCAAAGACGAGTTGTTGATAGCATACTTTGGCCAGAGTTTGAGTGGGTCAGCATTGGAGTGGTACACCGGACAAGATCCAAGCAGGTGGTACACATGGGATGATCTAGCACAAGCTTTCGCCGGACACTTCCAATACAACCTTGAGATAGTCCCAGACCGCCTCACATTACTAAAGCTTGAGAAGAAACCCGGGGAGAGCTTCCGGGAATTTGGATTTCGATGGAGAGAACAGGCGGCTAGAGTTGATCCACCTATGAGAGAGGGGGAAATGGTAGATTACTTTCTGCAAACTCTCGAGCCAACCTACTTCGGTCATTTGGTGACATCAGTGGGAAAATCCTTCAATGAAGTGGTCAAAATGGGAAGCATGATAGAAGAAGGTCTCAAGACCAACAAAATCTTGAGTTATTCAGCAATCAAAGCGACTACACAGGCTATTCAGAGCGGCACAGGAGGTGCGCTCGGAAAGAAGAGAAGAGAGGATGTCACCACGATAGAGGCTGGTGATTGGTCCCGATCCAAAGGTCCTTTTCCCCGTCACCAATTCAGACCTCCTCACCCAAATTACCCCCACATTCCAAATTACCCTCCACAATCCTATTACCCCCATCAAGAGCCACATTTCTCCATACATCAAGCACAGGCATACAATCAACCGCCGGTTCGCCCACAATGGCGCGCACCGGTTCCCCAACATACATATGTACCTCCTCAAAACAACTATCCACCACAAAACACATACCCACCACCCCAAAATGCTTATCCTCCACCAAGGGCCTACAGGAACCCTACAGGAACAGGTTTTCGTGGAAATACAGCTTCCAGAAACGACAGGGTACAAAGGCAAAGAGCCTTTACCGAATTGGGAGAAACCTACACCGCCTTATTCCACAAGTTGAGGCAGGTAGGTTTGTTAAATCCCGTCGAGCCTAGGGTACAAAACCCCCCGCCCCAGAATATAGACCAATCGAAGAGCTGTGAGTACTGTTCGGGGATGTTAGGACATGAAACAGAAAGGTGTTGGAGATTGAAGCATGCGGTGCAAGATCTCATTGACACACGCAAAATCGAGGTCCAAACACCCGAAGTGCCCAACATTAATCAAAACCCATTGCCGGCGCATCACGAGACTCAAATGATTGAGTTTATGCATGAGGGAAGAGAGACGAAGAAGCCATCACAGACAGTGATGATGATCCGAGCTGTTCCGAAAGACAAAATAGCGGGTAAGGAAGCAGTGATAAGTGAGGGGAAGTTAAAGGGTAAGTCTACAGTGATAGTGGAAGAGAATGCAGCTGTTGCTCCAGAGAAATCAGGATCTGCCAAAGTGGTAGTATTGGGGGCGCCACTCGCACCCGTGTTAGTGGTAAAAGGAGTTTGCCGAGAGCCGGTCATTGTCAAACCGGTAGTTCAATTGCCGATAATTAGCAATAAGACGGTGCCTTGGAAATATGAGAAAGCAGCAGTAACATACCAGGGCAAGGAGTTGGAAGAGAACGTATGTGAGACCCAGGGATTGACTCGTTCAGGGAGATGCTTTGCTCCCGTCGAGTTAAGAAAGACCAACTCAACAACAACAAAGAAGCCAGTGACGGATGAAGAAGCCGAGGAATTTTTGAAGAAAATGAAAGCCCAAGATTACTCCATTCTGGAGCAATTGAGGAAGACTCCGGCTCAAATTTCACTGTTGTCTTTGTTGATCCATTCCAATGATCATTGCCAGGCGCTGATGAAAATCCTGAACGAAGCCCACGTTCCGGACAAAATCTCAGTAAATCACTTAGAGAAGATGGTGCAGAAAATCTTCGAAGTGAATCGGTTGACCTTTTCCGACAATGAGCTACCGGTAGAGGGCACAGAACACAACAAAGCCCTATACCTAACGGTGAAGTGCGAAGACTCGGTGGTCACTCGAGTATTGGTTGATAATGGATCTAGTGCCAACATCTGTACCTTAGCTGCTTTAAACAAGTTGAAAGTGGATCACAACCGGATTCGTAAGAACAGCGTCCGCGTCAGAGGTTTCGACGGAAGTGGTACCAACACGGTGGGTGATATCATACTGGAATTAACCATTGGTCCAGTTGAGTTCACCATGGAATTCCAGGTGGTCGACGTGACAGTATCCTACAATTTCCTACTTGGGCGACCTTGGATCCATGTTGCCAAAGCGGTGCCTTCCACATTACACCAGATGGTGAAATTTGAATGGGACAGGCAGGAGATAGTTGTGTACGGATCTGACGGCACAAGCTTTGGGGGAGATGATATTGTACCATTTATAGAGACGGAAGATGACAAAGGACCGTGGGTGTACCAAATCTTCGACGTGGTTCCAGCTGCAGAAATTTCTGAAGGAAAGAACCTCACACTTCACGGCATAGCTCCCGCAACCGTCATGACAATCTCAGAGATGCTGGGAAACGGGTTTGTGCCAGGAAAAGGCCTGGGGGTAGGGCTTCAGGGTATTCTTGAGCTTGTGTCTTTGCCCGAAAATTCAGGGACATTTGGATTGGGGTTCAAACCCACCATGGAGGATATACAACGGGGCAGGAGAATGAAGAAAAGAGTTTGGGTTCTCCCCAAACCAGTTCCACGCCTGTCCAAATCTTTCATCAAAGCAATGGCTAAGAAATCAGCGGTTCCGAAAATCCAAGGACCATTGATCGGTATAGATGGGGACTTGGAATTGACCTTTGAAAAAATGTTTGTTGATGTCCACATGTTAGAAGCTGGAGAGGGTTCCAGCAAAGCGGACATACAATTTGTAGGGCCTGAAGCTAAAATCAACAACTGGGCGGCCACTCCTCTTCCCACTCGAAGGGAGTCTTGGTAGTCAGCTTTGGATTTCCTTTCTTGTTTCCTCGGTTATCCCAGAATTGTAATCCTTTTGTTTTGTTTGTATTTTTCTTCAAAGTGTGAAACTGTTTTGTTCCGCATTTTCTTAATAAGAACGAAAGTGTTTCCTTTCTTTTTCTGATTTTAATTTTTTTTTACCTCTTCTTTTCTGAACAGTTCTTCTGTTACTGGTCCTAAAGACATGGAATGCACAACGGATCCTCGACCTAGTCTAAATAATCAATCCAACTCCAACTTAGTTGAACCGGAGTTTGAGTTAAATAATGAATCTGAATGCGAAGAGGATGAAGACTTTGAGGAAATAAGTAGGGAATTGTGCCAGTTCGAAGAGAAACCGAAGCCCAATTTAAATGAAACTGAAGTTGTCAATCTAGGGAGTACAGATGACGTTAGGGAAACAAAAATCAGCATCCATATTGAGTCAAGTACTAGGGAAGAGCTAGTCAAAACCCTCATTGAATTCAAAGATGTTTTCGCATGGTCATATGATGATATGCCAGGATTAAGCACTAATTTAGTGGTTCACAAATTGCCCACTGACCCGGCCTACCCTCCTGTCAAGCAAAAATTGAGGAAGTTTAAAACAGATATGAGTGTCAAGATTAAGGAAGAAATAACTAAACAGTTACAAGCCAAAGTTATTCACGTCACTCGATATCCCGATTGGTTGGCCAACGTGGTACCAGTACCGAAGAAGGATGGAAAGATCAGGGTGTGTGTTGATTACCGCAATCTCAACAAAGCAAGCCCTAAGGATAATTTTCCATTGCCCAATATCCATATCCTGATTGATAATTGCGCGGGGCGCGAAATCGGATCCTTCGTGGATTGCTATGCAGGATATCATCAGATCTTGATGGATGAAGAAGATGCAGAAAAGACAGCTTTCATTACGCCATGGGGAACCTATTGCTACAGGGTAATGCCATTTGGTTTGAAGAACGCTGGGGCAACGTACATGAGAGCAATGACCACTGTGTTCCATGACATGATACACAAAGAGATTGAAGTGTACGTGGACGATGTGATCATAAAGTCTAGACGGCAAGAGGACCATATAATGGACCTAAGGAAGTTTTTTCAAAGACTTCGAAGGTATGATATTAAACTCAACCCGGCCAAATGTGCTTTTGGGGTTCCATCAGGAAAGTTGTTGGGATTCATCGTTAGCCGACGAGGCATTGAGTTGGACCCATCCAAGATCAAATCCATCCAGGACTTGCCACCGCCAAAGAATAAAACAGAGGTAATGAGTCTATTGGGAAGATTGAATTACATCAGCAGATTCATTGCTCAACTCACGGCAACCTGTGAGCCCATATTTCGGCTGTTGAAGAAAGATGCTGCGGTAGAATGGACGACAGAATGTCAGGAAGCCTTTGACCAAATCAAGGGGTATCTATCAAATCCGCCCGTGCTAGTTCCACCTGAACCTGGAAGACCATTGATTCTCTATCTAACGGTACTGGAAAATTCATTTGGTTGCGTACTGGGGCAACATGACAGTACAGGGAGAAAAGAGCAAGCCATCTACTATCTCAGCAAGAAGTTTACAGTATATGAGGTTAAGTATACTCAGCTAGAGAAGACATGTTGCGCCCTTACTTGGGTAGCCCAAAAGTTGAAACATTATTTATCTTCATATACTACTTATCTCATTTCACGCTTGGACCCATTGAAATATATCTTCCAAAAGCCTATGCCCACGGGAAGGCTAGCAAAGTGGCAGATATTACTCACGGAGTTTGATATCGTCTATGTGACGAGGACGGCCATGAAGGCCCAAGCGTTGGCTGATCACTTGGCTGAAAACCCTGTTGATGAAGAGTATGAGCCATTGAGGACGTATTTCCCCGATGAAGAAGTGATGCACGTAGATGAGGTGGAATCAATGGAGGAACCAGGATGGAAGCTTTTCTTTGATGGAGCCGTAAACTCGAAAGGAGTTGGGATAGGAGCAGTTCTTATTTCAGAAACAGGACATCACTATCCTGTCACGGCACAACTGCGATTCTATTGCACCAATAACATGGCTGAATACGAGGCTTGTATTTTGGGATTAAGATTAGCTGCAGACATGGATGTACAGGACGTCTTGGTCTTGGGGGACTCAGACCTTCTGGTACATCAAATTCAAGGTGAATGGGAGACACGTGATTTGAAGCTTATACCATATCGACAATGTTTGCACGATCTGAGTAAGCGATTTCGATCGGTGGAATTCAGACACATTCCAAGAGTTCACAATGAGGTTGCCGATGCACTGGCCACCTTGGCATCAATGTTGCATCACCCAGACAAAATTCATATTGACCCATTACATATCCAAGTTCATGAGCAGCATGCTTACTGTAGCATGATAGAGGAGGAAATGGATGGCGAGCCATGGTTTCATGATGTCAAAGAATACCTCAGAATGGGAATATACCCGGAGCAGGCGACTGGAGATCAAAAGAGAGCTATTCGACGATTGGCAAATGGATTTTTTCTTAGTGGAGGAGTGTTGTACAAAAGAACCCCGGATTTGGGATTGCTGCGATGTATAGATGCAGGTCAAGCCACAACAGTGATGACAGAGGTACATGCCGGAGTTTGTGGACCGCACATGAGCGGATACGTGTTGGCGAAGAAGATCCTACGGGCAGGATATTACTGGCTCACCATGGAGCGTGATTGTATAAATTTTGTACGGAAGTGCCATCAGTGCCAGATACACGGAGATTTGATTCACTCTCCGCCAACGGAGTTGCATACAATGTCAGCACCATGGCCATTTGTTGCATGGGGCATGGATATCATTGGACCGATTGAGCCGGCAGCTTCCAATGGTCACAGGTTCATTCTGGTAGCCATTGACTATTTTACCAAATGGGTTGAAGCTAAAACTTTCAAGTCAGTGACCAAGAAGGCAGTTGTGGATTTTGTGCATTCCCATATCATCTGTAGATTTGGGATTCCAAAAATGATCATCACGGACAACGGTGCTAATCTTAACAGTGGGTTGATGAAAGAAGTATGTCAACAGTTCAAGATTACACATCGTAATTCCACCCCATATCGTCCTAAAGCAAATGGTGCAGTTGAGGCAGCAAATAAGAATATAAAGAAGATATTGAGAAAAATGGTAGAAGGGTCTAGGCAATGGCATGATAAGCTACCATTTGCATTGATGGGTTATCGCACTACTGTCCGCACTTCAGTAGGTGCAACTCCTTACTTGTTGGTATATGGAACTGAAGCAGTAATACCAGCAGAAGTTGAGATTCCATCTCTCCGAATTATCGCTGAAGCTGAGATTGATGATGACGAATGGGTCAAAACTCGATTGGATCAGTTGAGTTTAATTGATGAAAAGAGATTGGCAGCAGTATGTCATGGCCAATTGTATCAGAGGAGAATGGAAAGAGCTTACAATAAGAAGGTGTGCCCCAGAAAATTTGAAGTAGGGCAACAAGTGTTGAAAAGGATTCTACCGCATCAAACTGAAGCGAATGGCAAGTTCGCCCCAAATTGGCAAGGACCTTATACCGTGACCAGGGTGCTATCCAATGGCGCTTTGTGTCTGACAGATATTGAAGGAAGAAACACCGACATGGCCATCAACTCTGATGCAGTCAAGAGATATTATGTGTAATTTCTTTGATCATGATAATTGCTTGCTCGTTTGTCTGTATTTGGTGTTTATTGAACAATGAAATGACGGAGGCAATTCTTTCTTCTATCCAAACACTTTCAACCTTTGCTTTCCTTTTTGAGCCTTAATTATTTTTGTTTCATACCCCTCTTTTGGAATCGTTAAAATAAAAGAAAAAGAAAGAAAAAGAATAAAATGAAAAAAAAAAAAATTTGATAATAAAAACACAAGTTGATTGAACTACGTTTGACCTGATTCCTCAAGAAGGATACGTAGGCGCCACACGGCTCGGTCGCAACGTGACAAAAGGTCACACAATTCAAAAATCCCCAAACAAGAAAACTGGGGCAGAAGTTATGTTTCTATTTAGAAATTTTGATTCCAAAAGTTGTATTCCTTTACTCATCAAGTTATTTAAAACTTCGTGATGATCCTTTTTACCCACGCAAAAAACCCATCTTATGCCCAAAAGACCTCCCGATCATTGTTTAATAAGTATCAGGATAGGAAGAAGAGAGCTCAGGGTAATACACTGATTCTTGACTAGAAAAGGACCATGAGCTGAGAGAATTCCCAACAGAGAGAATCTTATCGGCAACATTCCAATCCCCAACTGAAAAATAAAATGAGAGAGTCTTATCGGTGAAAACCTTCAAAAGGCACTGTAAGGCGATGTAAGCTGAGATGAATCAAAATGAGAGAGTTTTAGGGTGAAAACCTTCACGGGCACCTTAAGGCGACGTGAGCTGAGAGAAATGAGAGAGTCTCATTAGTGAAAACCCCTCGAAGGGCGCTATGAGTCGACAGGGCGAGTTTTGGCGGAAATGATCCACATGAGCAAAGAATTGCACATCTGTTTACCCCCGGGAAATAAGGCCATCATAAAGTTGATTGATACAAATAGACTGGGTCATTTAATCCGGAATGCATGAAATGATCATTGGGAACAGTCATACCATCCAGATAAGTTCTTTTTCTTTTCTTTTCTCAGCATTTTGTTCAGAAATATTTTCTCTTTTTCTTTTTATTTCTTTTGTCTAAAAGACTTTTCTAGAAATTCGTTCTCTTTGTATTTAAGAGAAAGGTTTTTAAAGTATACTACCAGTCGCCGAGACAGTACAATGGAGAATATGGAGAAAAGTTGATAAGTGATGTATGAGGAACTTACAAATCAAGTTCCAAGAAGATCATCAGCAGAACTCTGATGGATTGTTGACCAAGTTTGGAGATGGTCAAGACCACACAGAAAAGGAAGGAGAAAGGAAAACCCATCCATAGCAAGTGATCCCAATATCTTCATCTATAACATCTTGGCCCCTGCAGTATTGGAGTTGAAAAAGATTCCCCCAGTGGTTTTGAAGAAAGAGAGGGGGAAACGGATAATGGAAAGTCCATCCCTAACAGAGAAACCATCCCCAACAAGTGAAATTATCCTCAACCAATTGAGAGGCACATAGCAAGAGAGGTGGAAGAAAAGAAAAACAAACAGTCCCAACAGGAGTAGCAAGATCACTCACCATGTTTTGAAACTAACAAAATTTTCTTTGGTTTTACAGGAAAATAAAGGTTGAAATGGCAAGGAGATACGCCACAATGAAAGTCACACGAACTGGGGCAGAAAATTTTCTGTCATTGTCAAAAATTTTCTCGGTTGAACGAGGATGCAAGCAAATACTTTTCACATCTTAGTAAATTAGGCGCCCACCTGTATAACAAGGGAATAATTTTCATGTCTTAGTAATTAGGCGCCCACCTGTATAACAAGGGAATACTTTTCATGTCGTAACAATTAGGCGCCCACCTGTATAACAAGGGAATAATTTTCATGTCTTAGTAATTAGGCGCCCACCTGTATAACAAGGGAATAATTTTCATGTCGTAGTAATTAGGCGCACACCTGTATAACAAGGGAATAATTTTCATGTCTTAGTAATTAGGCGCCCACCTGTATAACAAGGGAATAATTTTCATGTCGTAGTAATTAGGCGCCCACCTGTATAACAAGGGAATAATTTTCATGTCTTAATAATTAGGCGCCCACCTGTATAACAAGGGAATAATTTTCATGTCGTAACAATTAGGCGCCCACCTGTATAACAAGGGAATAATTTTCATGTTTTCATGTCTTAGTAATTAGGCGCCCACCTGTATAACAAGGGAATAATTTTCATGTCGTAGCAATTAGGCGCCCACCTGTATAACAAGGGAATAATTTTCATGTTTTCATGTCGTAGTAATTAGGCGCCCACCTGTATAACAAGGGAATACTTTTCATGTCTTAGTAATTAGGCGCCCACCTGTATAACAAGGGAATAATTTTCATGTCTTAGTAATTAGGCGCCCACCTGTATAACAAGGGAATACATTTTCATGCCTTAGCATTAGGCGCCCACCTG